>CM064564.1:11667879-11920635 GCA_032716605.1 Paralithodes platypus | reverse complement strand
CAGTGGATGCCCATAGTGGCTGGATTTTAGAGCAATGTTGAGACGCCGTTGTATGTGAGTCATACTGGGATAAGTCTAATATATTGCGAAGTTCGTCCACATACAAGCTATACGATATTTCTTTGGGAGGCTGCGTCTGACACTAGTGATCGCCAAAATAAAGAGTAGCCTGCTAAGGGCACATCCTTGTGGTATTCCTTTAACCGTTGGGTACATAATGTTCCGATAGGTAGACCATTATTTTTGACTTGGAATGTACGGTGTTAGAGAAGAAAACTTTGTAAAAAGCAGGGAAGAGGACCCCGCATGCCAGAACTCGTGTACAATTTTAAAAATCCCTGTGTCTCCATGTTGTGGTCATATGCTTTAAGCAATGGTCAAAAAATATTGCCACTGTGTGTTGGTTCTTGGAGAACCCATCACGTATTTGGTGTTTAAGGCGAATAAGTGAGTGCAGTTGTAGAAACGTCCAGTGCGAGGAACCATTCTGCTATGGGGAAAGTAGGGGCATGTGACTCAGCGTAATGTAAAAGTCGAAGCATTGATAATTTTTTCCATTAATGTTCAGAGGCATGAGGTATACAATCGCCTGTAATTTGTGGGAATACTATAATCTTTTGGCCCATGATTCGGTACGGGTATAGTGTAAGCATGCCGCCAAGACAGTTGGGAAGTACTGTAGTTACTTATCCAAAACTGATTGTACAGTTGTAAAAGATGGTGTAGCGCACGTGGATGGGAGTGATGGATGAGAGCGGACGAGAATCCATTCGGGCCAGGATTAGTGTCTGTACACAGGTCGAGCGCGTGGTCTCAAAATTCCGGAATTTGAAAAAGGGGTGTTATATTCATGTGTTTTCCCTCTATGAAAAGAGAGCGGTAGCGAGATTCCTCCATACAGTTATAACGCTAAAATTGACGAGGCAATGACTGGTCTGAGCTGACGTGACAGAATTGTTTGGCATGTATGGCAGTGATTGGCCAAGGGTGTCAAGTGTAAGCGAGTCCGAGGCCAGGTCTTTGAGTGGAGAGAGTGGAGGCCGTACAAGTGCGTCCGTTGATACGGCGAAACAATTTTTCCATAAAGTTGAGAGAGGGGTGCGGGAGTTGAAGGACGAGATATACCTTATGAATCGCCATGAAAGTATCTTGTTGTCAAGGATACTGCTTTTGACAACTGCACAAATCTTGTTATAGCAACGTTTTAAGACGGGCAATTTTTTCAAAATAGTGATGGTTATAAGGTCAAAGTAACGCTTAGTGGAAAAAAGTCTGGGGGAAACAGTCGTTAAACGCCGCTGCCTAACACCAAGACGCTTGAGAAGGCGTTCCACACGATGCTTGAATTTTATCATTTGGGCTAGAGTGGGCGTCCACCAAGGGACCTGGCGAGGGTGCGTCAGCGAGGATGTAAGCGGGATATTAGTGCGACAAATGGAAGTCAGGAAGGACGAAAAATAATCCCAATTGTGTGCAGGGGAAGAGGTAGGGGAGAAGTCCGAAAAACGTCTGCAGAGGAGTGCGTATAAGACGTCCCTAGGCTTTAGTGAGATTATAACTTGAGATTTGATTGGAGGATGCAGGGCACAAATACTTAAGGATTAATAGGGTAGTGGTCGCTGGAGAAGCGATCCTGGTAAAACTGACCAGTCAAATATGGGATCTTCGTCATCCGAGGCAAAGGAAAGATCGCAGCGGAAAATGTACAGTGGGTAGCAGATCTGGTAGGTGGGAGTGTCAAAGTTGAGACAACAAAGAGTAGAATTCAGGAGATATTTTTCAATTTATCGCCTGGTATGCTCTGTGTTTTGGGTTGCCCCAAAGGGGAGAGTGTGCGTTCAAGTCGCCCACAATAAGGTACGGGGGGGTCAGTTGTTGTTCTAGTTGATGAAGGACTGAAGTATTGGAATGAGAGGAGGGTTGAATGTAGGAGGAGCAAACAGTCAAGGAAGGAAGGTTTAGGGAATTAAATGGAGACGGCAGTGGTTTGAAAAGGGTTGGGGTCAAGGGTGACAGGATAATCCGCACTTATAGTGCACAAGGCTGGCCTTTCGGAGATGTGAAGGGGTTATAGGGGAGCTAGCAACACGTAATAATGCCCGGGGGGGACAACAAAATTGCTTACAGGGTGGAGGCAAATGCATAACGGTTATCCCCCCCCCCCCCCAATATAATTTAAGTTAATCGTTGTAATTCTCCCATAACGGAGGCGAGTTTGGTAACCGTTTATATTCCATTGCAAAATGTTATATTGCATCAAGAAGAGTATTGTCAGAGTCATGCGACAATAGTGGTCTCTTGAAGAGCGTCCTGTTAAGGTTGTGAGTGTTGAGAGGGTTGTGTGGATGGAGGTGAAGGGATAGATTTAAGTTCCTGTAAGTTTTTTCAGAAATAGCTGTGAATTGTGTTACTAGTTTAGGAACAAGGGTGGGGCAGTGGAGGAGGTTTTGGCGCAGAGTGTTTCATAAATAGATAAGCAGATTTAAACATCTTCATCATGGTTAGGGTAAGTGTACGTGTGGTGACAAATTCCTGCGGCCGAGCAAGGCGGCAGGGATCCGTGGCACTGATATAGGGTGTGATGTAATTACGGAAACAAATTGGACATCCACATTTGTCAGGTGGTGGATATTGGTGTGCCATATCAATACAGGATATTGGGTGGGGCTCGGGGTAGGAGTGATCCTTTAATTCGAAGGTTCGTCAGATGATGTTATCGTAGGTGTTATCATGAGTTTGTGGGGGAATGTCCCCTAGGTTTGGGAGTATCAGGATCTGGGCAGTGGGGAGACGCTAACGGAACATGTCGCCCAAAGGGTCCAGGGAGGATCAGGCGTGGTGAGGGTGGTACGCACATGGACAGAGAGTTTGGTGAACATCAAATCGGGATTGTGCTAGCTCTCTGTTAGTCACGTCAGAATCCAACAGGTTATTGTCCTTCATGAATCTCTGCATCAAGTCTTTTGGGCGTAGGCCCAGAGTCCCAAATATGGGTGAAAGAATAACAAGGATTCGGGTGAATTCTAGCATCTTCCGCTGGAGCTCGCTTGGAAAGAAATTTGTGAAGATTTTCGTTGAGTACTGGGCGGGTAGAAGTCTTGTGCTGTAGTAGAAAGAATCTGCCGCAGTTATGGCAGCCACAGTCCGGATCGTGGGGTAGGCATAACCCACTTCTGTGTGGTGGAACCGAGTTTTTGAGGTCCTTATAATGACGCAGAGGCGACTTGCAACCTTACGCTTTTTCCCGAGGCTGCGACTAGGTGGATTGATATTGGGCAGAAGTCTCTATATCTAGGTACTGTGTTACATTCCATGGTTTCTCTTCGGCAGTCATGTTCCAAAACTCAGTAATCATACGGTCAAGTTAGGCAAATCCCTCGAACCTGTTAGAGGTGGATAGGTTCCGGGGAGTTAAGATGAACTAAACGGAAGTATCATTGGTGGGGTAATGTTGGTGGTCTGATAGGTGGTGCCGAGGCTGCTCTGGAGACGCCTTGGTGGTCCAGAGGAGTCACTCGGGTGTAGTTGAGTGCATACCGTCTATATGGAGGAATTTACCTTCCTGCCTTAATTGTGCTGCAGTCAGACCGGAAAGGGGAGTCCTTTTGGTGGCCTGTAAATGTAATACACAGGACTTCACGATGACACGCAAAGGTGCGGGGGCATTTTCTGTTCATTGGCTTTTGGGGTGGGACCCGTCATTTGCCACGGGGTGGCGGCGCTGGCTTGACAATTGTTGAGTAGCCATGGTTGTTCTAGAGCCGCAAATTAAGCAACGAGCATGGAGAGCTCGACACCGTGGGGTTGAATGCCCAAGCTTCCAGCAATTTGTGCATTGTCTCGGCTTGTTAACATACCTTCGTACTTGCAGTTGGCGACCTGCAAGACGGACATGCATAGGGAGGTCATGGCGCTTAAAATAGATTTTGACAATGCGTAGTGGGGGCCGATTTCCACGCTGAGGAGCAGTATAAGTGTCCACTTTAACAACAGTGGGGTCAGTTCTTTGCAATAATTTTAAGATACGATTGGTCGATTCTGTAAAGCTTTGATCTGCAAATTCGAAGTCGGAAGGGAGCACAACCGTGCCAGTACACTGATTCAGGTATTCATCTGGTTTACTTGTGTAGCTGTCATTGGGGGTGTCGAGGTAGGCTTGTAAGGCTTCTGATTGCTCCTGTGTATTCACCTCAATCATGCGCTAGGCCGATCCAACAGCATGCATGGTGAAGTCACCAATATCTTGTGCGAGAGTATCGTATAGACTAAAATCATCCATAGGTTCACCAGAGACCGTGAAAAACCGTGACCAATCAGGGGGACTGAACATAGCGTTATAAGTGTCCTTCGAAGCAGGGGTATACGTGTTACGCTTACGCCTTTGTCGGTTATACGATGGTACGAACGGTTGAAGTGTGTGAATGGCAGAGGAAATACCGGCAAGGTCATTTCCTGTACCTACATCAATGGCCCGTTGAGATCGTGGAGGTACAGAAGCAGGTTTAATTGAGGTAGTAGAATCCTGCATCCGGAGGGAAGATGGTACCAGATGTAGTCACAGACGGGTCAGGGATACAAGAAGCATCCGTAGGGTATCAGCTGATGGCATGCGAGATTCTTCATTAAGGTTGTCAACGGAATGAAGAGGTAGGCTAAGGCTAGAATCATAATCTGGTAATTTAGAAGTTAAGTCGAGACTGGTGGGGTTGACAATCACTATTATTGATCACAGAGGCAGTACTTTGCATAGGAATTGATGCCGGGGAGATCACCTGATGGATCTCACTACCCGACGATGGAGAATTCGTCACAGTATCCTTAGGAGGTTTACCAAGGTCTGTGGTTGCCATGCCTGAGTGGGGAACTCCGGCACTGTTGGCAGCAGGGGAATGTTCCTTGAGGCAGTCCAATTTCTCGCATGGGTCGGCGTCGGAGGGGGCAATTTTAGATTCCATAGGACTAATATTTCTAAATTCATCTGAGTCAGATTCCAAACCCACCATGGAGCCACAATTAGAGGACGGGACGACCGCCCTAGGAATTCTTGCAACTATACACCCCGACTAATGCACCTGAAGGGCCGTCGATCGCCGACCCAGCACAAGGGTTAGGTTTGGCATAATAGTTTTCCCCTCGCTCGAACACTCGGTTACCACAGTTTCGACGGGTGTAGGGATTGCCGACCCACAACACCCTCCAACGAAACCAAAGAGTGAATACGGTCGTTTACCTCATGACAGTCACGGTGCTCCCAAAGGAGGGGGCAGCGGGAAGAAGGGAAAACCAGAAAACAGAAAGGATGAGAAATGATAGGGCCCACTACAATTAGTTTGGGGCGGCAGGAAGGGTGGGCATGCGGGCATGCACTCCCCTCCTGCCGCCTCCGTCAGCCCCCGCACGTGTTCAAAAGTGAAACCAACGAAGCAGGCAGAGCGGGCGTCTGAACTACTTGGATGAGAACATGTTAGCGAAGATTATAAAAAGTATGATTAGACCAAGATTGGAGTATGCAGCAGTGGTGTGGTCCCCGCATCTTAAGAAGCATATTCACAAGTTAGAAAGAATCCAGAGAGCAGTTACTAGATTGGTTCCAAGTCTTAGAGAACTGCCATATGAAAGGAGGCTAGACAAATTAAATCTACCGAGTCTAAAAGAGAGGAGAGAGAGGGGAGACATGATAATGATGTACAAATGCACCCGGGGGCTGTAGAGGCTCGATAGGGAGGATATATTAATTATGGATACAGGAATAACTAGAGGCCACAGCTACAAAGTAAAAACACCTACCTGCAAGAACGATATCAGAAAGTTTAGCTTCCCCTATAGATGTATTGACAAATGGAATAGGCTGGAGGAGGATGTGGTAGGGGCAAGGAACATCCATATTTTCAAGAAAAAATTGGATGAAAGTAGACTGAGAGACGGGACAACACGAGCTTAGCTCAACTCCTGTAAACTACAATTAGGTAGTTGACTTAGAAGCTCTACTCAATGCCATTCTACAGGTACGAAACACCCTACGCTTGGGATGCGCGGAATGCGGAAGCAATCAAACTAACAAAGATACGGTAGCCTAGGCGAGACTTTTTTTCGGCCAAATCCCCCGGTTTCGGGAATATTTATAGAATACATACCGAGGCTGGAGGGTTAAACCGATTCTATTACACTATAGTGTAAAAAACGGTAACAGTTTTTACATTACGTTGGAAATTGTCTAAGCATACGAACAAATAAATAATAAGTGCCAAGGGAACAAAGCATCGCCGTAGCCTAATCACTTATGTGGTTATTTGATAATAGTTGTAAGTGTCTTGATAACTTGAGATGCCTCTATGCTGAATAAAATAAATTTTATAATTAAATGTCCACAAACAAATAATATATATGTTAGTATTTTATTAGTTAATCATAGAACCAATAGTATTACAGTACAGTACTTACTCCAATTTTGCGTGTTCTGATTTGGCGAAACACCAATTTTGTGACCGAGACCCCACTAACCAATTTTTGATGAAAACCTAATTTTACAAGGTAACTCTACTTTTGCGGGTGGCGCCGTAAGAAAGTGGGGCTCTCCGCACTAGTTTTCGGGGGGGGGGAGGGGTGGCCGGGCCACCCAAGCCTCGGACACCATCCCTCCATCCCCGCAAGCCCAGCCATCTTTCGAGTCTAGGTAAATGCTCAATTGCTCATTTAATTTGATTTTCTCAAGGATAACGATAATGTCTTATGTTTTTCTGTATTTTTCTTTATTGTGGGATGTATAATTACAAGAGCAAGGTTATGGCCTTCAAAAGGGGTGAAGTCACAGAGTGTGAGGTGAAGTTAAACGGTCAGGCTATGGAGATCGTCAGCTCTTTTAAGTATCTGGGCAGTGTGTTGAGTAAAGATGGGACTGTGGATGAGGAGGTGCGGGAGAGGGTGCAACAGGGGAAGAGGGTTGTAGGAACGTTGAAAGCAGTAACAAGAAATAGGGCGGTCAGTATGGAAGTGAAGTCCTTGCATGACAGTGTGGTAATCCCGACACTAACTTACGGAAGCGAAGCATGGACGTTCGGGAAGAGACTTAGACCAAGAGTGAGAGTGGTGGAAGTGAGTTACTTGAGAAGTGCGTGCGGAGTTACATGGAGGGATAGACAGACGAATGAGGAAGTAAGAAGGAGGTGTGGTTGGAGGTAGATGTGCTGGAAAGTGTGAAAACGAACAACTTGAGATGGTTCGGCCATATGGAAAGTATGGAAAGCGAGAGATTGACTAAGAGGGTGTACGAGAGCGAGGTGGAAGGACAGAGAGGGAGAGGTGCACCGAAGGAGAGGAGGAAGGATGGAGTGAGGAAGTATATGAATGAAGGCGGTGCTGGTTGGGAGGAGGGGCGTCGACTGACTGGGGACAGAGGTGCATGGGGGCAGTTCGTTCATGGCCACCCCTTTGGGGATCACGGCGTCAGGCAATAGATAGATGGATAGATAGATAATTACATGTATGTGTGTACATACAAAGCAAAACATGTATGTGTGTACATACAAAGCAAATATATGACGGAAATCACGAAAAATTGGGCCGTCACTGATGAAATGTCGACCATATTCATTTTTCCCCATAAGGTTAGTTAATCCAATTTTGCGAATTCCACTTTTGCGGCCTGCAATGTCGACCAATTTCTCGCAAAATTGGAGTACATACTGTAGTTCATTACATGTTGCACAGCAAATATAATTATTCACTGTATCCATGCAGTTATTAATCGTTTGTATGAATTAAAAGATATAGCTTATTTAAATAAGGAATCACAAGTGAACCATTTTCTTCAAATGCATTTAACATGCTAGGATAAGAGATCACTTGTATGAGTTGTCTTTTCCATAGCCTAGTAGGTTGCAATGCTGCATAGTTTAAATCACGAGTCACATTGGTAACGGTTTTCGCCTACATACTTAATGGTTACAAATGATTTCAGTTGAGCTATTTATCCTATATACTGTACATGTGTCC
Source organism: Paralithodes platypus (assembly GCA_032716605.1). Lineage (NCBI taxonomy): Eukaryota > Metazoa > Arthropoda > Malacostraca > Decapoda > Lithodidae > Paralithodes > Paralithodes platypus. Next base: position 11,912,643 of record CM064564.1, on the reverse strand, counting down.
AATTGAGGGAGTATTAAAAGTGCTGAGTATGAGCTAGATGCAGTAACTTAAATAAGCTTGACTTACTGTACCTAATGTAGCGGCCTACATTATTTGGTTTTAGCGTTTTTAGTCATCATTATCACTCTTAAATGTATTAATTGATAGATTGTAAGTCGAACCACGGAGTACACATTAGTTTTTCATTAATACATAAGCCAATATCAATATTTCGAACTGTAACTACAATGAGAGTGCTTTCTTTTTATGATTAGCTTGGTGACTTCAAATGTATTAATAGCCTATGGTTGCCATGAAATTGGTGTGGATAAATGAAGCAGTTGATAGCCGTACATGTAGAAATCATGAACATTTTTTGTTGATAATGGATTACAAACAAAAATAACAGGTTGCAGTTTTATCACAGTACTAATAGAGTTTGGCAAAGCTCGATTGTTTGTATTTTTCCTCTGAATAGGATACCTGCCAATATCCAACAGTAGGCCTATCTTTCATGATATACACATACTGTACAGTCATATATACTCGTAAATTAAATATTATGTCCGATATATGCCATTATCTACTGTATATGCTCAGAATACATTCTTAAATTTTTCGAAACTCTCAGAAGCTTGAAGTAACTGAAATAAATAGGAGGAAAGTAGCGACATGTCAGGAGTAGGCTACTCCTACAGTATAGGCTACCCGGTACCAGATCATCTCTAATTCTATATACTGTACATATTTGTTTAATGTGTACAGTACTCTCTTGATAACAAAACTTATTATATTATATTATATAATTTATTTTGTGAAACTAGAATTCACCTGAGCGAAAGCAAAAGACGAAAATGAGGACATACCGACATATACAGATACAATGGCTCGTTCGTGTTCTTATTGGCTGACTGCATTCCTTACGGCACTGTGATTGGCTGTTGCAAACCTTGGACTTGAACAGAGTTTTAAGCCATGGATTATTCGATCTCGATCTTAAGCCCGTGTTCTGAATACGGATAAACCTTTGTTTTCGATCCAGGATCGAGTAATCTCAATCCGAGGTTTAAACCTGCTCCGAAATCCGAGGTTTAAACCGTTGTTCTGAATTCGGGCCCTAGTATGTGCCATGTGCCTAAGTAGAGTTCCTGTTAGAAAGAAAGTTGATTTGCCAAAAAGGAAAGTATGGTTGTTGGAAAAAGAGGAGTACAGAGACAGATTCCACAACAAAATGTGGAAATCGAAAGGAGAATTGGATCTGTGGCAAAACAAAGGGGCCACCCAGACATAAGTTCTGCTGGTGGTGGAACAACGATGTCGAAGCTGCAGTCAGAGAGAAGAAGAGATGTTTCAAAGTATGGAAGGAAGGTGGCAGCAAGGAAGAATACCTGTCGGCCAAACGTAATGCTAGAAGAGAGGTCTACAGGGCAAAGAAAACCATACAGGACTGCGTAATAGAACAAATTTGCAGCACTAATAATCTATATTTTATTAATTTCACCACAACACCAAACACCCCCAATGAAATTAATTAAAGTATATATGACCGCCGGGATTCGAACCCGGGTTATCACACACATATTTTTGCCACTTTAACCATTACACAGCCAGGACGGTTAAAGGTTTATGCACACGCCTACGACTTATTATCCATTCTCGAATACTGGATATTAACCCCTCAGACCCGGTTGGGCTCTGAGGCATCCATAAAACACCCCGCGGAACCCGGAAGGGCTCTGAGGCTCCGGCAGCTTGAAAGCCTGTAAGCTTGGTGTGCGAGGCGTCCGTCCGACGCATGTAAACAACAGCCGGTTGGACCGACACCTGCGCATCTCCGACCACAAGAGGAGAGGCGCCCTTGTTCGTGTGTGCCTGTATGTTATTGTTTAAGTGGTGAAAAGTATTGTAAAGTGGCTGATATCGCCACAAAGTTATCTCCACGGAAATCGTCATCACAACTGAACCAGTTAACTTAGAGAGCTCTACGCAACGCCATTCTACAGGTACGAAACACATCTACGCTTGGGGATGCACGGTGAATGCGGAAGCAGGCAAAATAACAAAGATACGGTAGCCTAGGCGTAGGCGGTTTACTGCCAAAACCCCGGGTTTCGGTATGGAATACATAGCCGGGTTTGATGGGTTAATCTAATCATGTTCATACTCCCAACTGCGCTATGGTAGGCCTAATGTTTTAAGTGAGAGAAAGAATATTCATGGGGCACAAATCATATAGACCGGCCTCGTGACAAAAATATCCCTGAACCTACTGATAATCTATATTTTATTAATTTCACCATACCAAATACCAGGGGGTTTATAATTAGCTAGAATGTGAGGGACTGTGGTCAGGACGTCGTGGGTGTAAGATGCATAAATAATGACAGTGGCATGACTGTTAACACAGAAAACAAATCAGAGAGGCGTGGAAGGAGCATTATGAAAGACTGCTTAATGTGGACTTTGAATGGAACAGGGAACAGCTCAGCAATGTAGTCCCAGTACAAGGCCTTCCGCCTTTGATAAGGTACGACGCTGTTGTTGTTGTTGTTGTTGTTCCCTAAGCTGCCTGGCCGAACAGCCCCGAGTCCCTGAGGAAGGCCATGGCCATGATCGGGCTTTCCCACAGAGCTCTCATTGAGTGTAGATTGTGTTGTTGGCGTAAGTGTTGGTGAAATGCAGCCTTCTATGATGTGTTTAATGGTATGGGTGCTGTGTTTACATCCCGGGCATGCGTCGACAACGGAGTCATCCAGTCTCTTCTGATAGCTCAGGAGAGCTGGATGGTGTCAGCATCTCAGCCTGGCCAGGTGGACTCTGTCCTCGCGAGGAAGGATGGATTTCGGGAAGTCGTGCATGCAGCTGCGTGTTGTCTGTGAGTGAGTGGATGGATCGGTGAGAGATATGAGTATGGATGTGCTTCTGGAAGTTGGTTCGGGGTGGGCAGGGAGGGAGAGAGGACAATAATTGTGTGTGATACCTTGTGCTGGGTGTTGTTTTGATATTTCTTGGTGTCTGTGGGTGTGTTTGCCATGTAGTTTAGCTGGTGGTCTTGGTTCGTGGAGGCTGCTGCCAGTAATTGAGTGCCTCTCATGTCCAGATGGTCTTTGACTTTGAGGATTTTGGTTTCTTGATGTAAGTGATCTGTGGGTGCAGTAGCTGTGCAGCCTGTAATGATCTTCAGGGCTTTGTTTTGAATAGTCTGTAAAGTCTTATGATGTGTTTCAGCTAGGTTAGAAGCCCAGGCTGAGCTTGCGTATTCCATCACTGATCTTATGTATTGTTTATATACTGTGGTGGTAGTTTCTTTGTTGTGTCCAAATTTTGTGTGAGCAAGTGACCTAAGGGCGTTAGTCTGGGTGTCAGTTTCTTTTTAATGTTTGTGGTGTGCTGTTTGAATGTCATATGAGTATCATATGTTACTCCTAGGATTTTGGGTGTGTGTGTATGTGTTAGGGGTGTGTTGTTTATGGTGAGTTGAGGGATGTATTCGTGTTCTCCTGTCCAACTTGTGAGCAGGGTTGCGGTGGATTTGGCTGGGGCTAGATTAAGTCTGTTTGTAGTGCACCAAGCATGTACAGTCGTGTGTTGAGATAGGGTTGAAGGAGATCTGTTGCTCTTTTTGGGTCATGGTGTGTGCATGTGAGTGTTATGTCATCTGCATAGGAGGCTAAGTTTATTTGGGGCGTATTGGGTGTAGTTATATCGTGCATTATAGATCCGAAAGCAGCAAAGTAGCAGAGGGTGTACCATGACGAATGAGGAAGTAAGAAGGAGGTGTGGTGTAGAGGTAGATGTGCTGGAGAGTGTGAAAAGGAACACCTTGAGATGGTTCGGCCATATGGAACGTATGGGAAGCGAGAGAATGACTAAGAAGGTGTACGAGAGCGAGGTGGAAGGACAGAGGGAGAGGTAGACCGAAAGAGAGGTGGAAGGATGGAGTGAGGAAGTACAGTATATGGATGAAGGCGATGCTGGTTGGGAGGAAGGGCGTAGACTGACTGGGGACAGAGGTGCATGGGGGCGGTTCGTTCGTGGCCACCCCTTCGGGGATCACGGCGTCAGGCAATAGATAGATATGTACATTAGCTTATAAACCTCCACAATGTTTGTATTACTGGGTCGAGAGGGGGTCCTCGGCTAGTATCCAAACCGATTAAAAAAAAAAAAAAAAAAAATCTTCAAAATTCACGGTAGTCCCAGACCTTGTCCAATGTCTTATCTTGTAGTAATTGTATATTCTTAACAAAGGTGGATGTCGCTCCCTCCGGACCCGGACATGGTGCCTTGGACCCAACCTGGACGAAATGGATCCAGAGGGTACAGTACGTAGTGTTTCTCTGGACTGGCACTCTCCACCCAACAGTATAGGGGCCCGAACCTGGTGGTAGCGCTCCAGGAGGCTGCCCTGTCATTGGGCAAAAAATACCAGACCAGTCATAGTGCCATGTACGCGCACAGGGTGCGTCCCTGCGGCTGGTTCTGGTGGGACGCACCGAGGCCACTGGATCCTACCCCCTTATAATCTCTTGGGGAAAGGTGCTGGGAATGGTCCCCGGGGTAGACTGAAGCTGGAGTTCTGGGGGGGGGGGGGGAAATGCCCATTTGCCAGCCTAATCACCAATTATGACTAAACCTAAAGAGAAACAACGTAAGTCCGATGATCCAAAACTGCACAGGATACGAACAAATGCCCCCCAGTCTCAGACTTGCTAGTGTGAATGTTGGTAGTTTGAATCTGCATACAAATGAAGTGGCTGAGATGTGTGAGAGGAGGCAAGTGAACGTCTGCTGTGCCCAGGAAACACTCAGGAAAGGGTATGGGGTACAGTGGATTGTTGGAAGAAAGAAAAGATATAGGATCTACTGGAAGGTGGTTGAGACTAATAAAGCAAAAGAAGGCGTGGGTGTTCTGGTGGCTGAAGAGTGGGCGGAAAGTGTGCTTTAGATTACTAGAGTTAGTGAAAGGCTGATTGTTTTGAAGTTGAAAGTTGGTGAAAGAAGCCTGGCCTACAGAAAGAGATAAAAGAGGAATTCTGGAATGACACCGTCAGTATCATTTCAGGCCTCTCGGAGAATGAAATAACAATCCTGGGAGGGGACCTGAATAGTCACGTGGGAGAATCTGCAAATGGATACGAGAGAGTACATGGAGGAAATGGTTACGGAAGCAGGAATCTGGAAGGTGAATATATACTGGAGTCCTGTGTTGCACTCAATATGGTTGTGTGTAACACGAAGTTCAAGAAAAGACAGAGCCATCTGGTCACATATAACTCTGGGGTCTCCAGTAGCCAGATAGATTACTTCTTGGTTAACAGGAAAGACTGGAAATTGGTTCGGGATGTAAAGGTCATCCCGAGCGAAGAATGTATCCTCCAGCATAAGCTACTTGTGTGCGACATGAGCTTATACAGAGATTCTGAGCACAAGAAGGTATACTTGCCCAAAAGGAGAGTGTGGCTGCTGAAGAACAAGGAAGTTAGGGATAGGTTTCATAGTGAACTGGAGGAAATGAATAGAAATAAGGAAGCTAGGCCTAGCGATGTAAATAGTCAATGGAATTTCCTTAAGCATAGCCTCCTCGCTGCCACTGACAAAGTATGTGGGAAAACAAAGGGTCACCCTAGGAATAAGACCTGGTGGTGCAACGATGAGATAGAACATGCTATGAAAGAGAAAAAGAGATGCTTCAAAGCATGGAAGAAGGGAGGCAGTAAGGAGGAATACCAGGCAGCTAAACAAACTGCCAGAAGAGTTATTTACAATGCTAAAAAAGGCATTAAGGACCTGGTCCACCAACAAGTGTGTAACACTGACAATCCCAATGGGATTTTCAACCTAGCTAGGCGAATTAAAAATTACAGTAGGGATATTATAGACAGTGTGTACCTTACCTTTTGATACCTTTTTGATGTGTTCGCCACTCTTCTAGCGGCACCAAGGAGCGCGACGCCCCTCGTTATGGGTGGTGATTTGGTGCAGTAGACTGTTTGAAGCGACAGCTCGCTCCCTTGCGAGGATGGGCTCGTCTGGCACTTTATGCAGTTCGACATCTAGGGCTCTCTCTGAAGTTGTCTAACGAGATGTCCCTCATGTCTCTTACTCGCCGTGGGAGTTTGTTGAAGAGACGTGGGCCTCTGTGTGATAACCAGCCCTCTCGCAGAGAGCCCATAGCACCCCTGTTATTCATCCGGGGGATTTCGCATTCCCAGCCTCTCCTATCACTGAATTTCATGACTATCGGAGTATGTAGGTTTGGTACTAAACCCTCTGCGATTTTCCACGTGTATATTATTAGGTAACGTTCTCTTCTACGTTCCAGTGAGTACAGATTCAGTGCTCTTAAACGCTCCCAATAGTGTAGATGTTTTATCGAACTTATATGCGAAGTGAAATTTCTTTGTACACTCTCTACGCCATTTATTTCACCTGCTTTGTATGGGGATGTTAATACGCTACAGTATTCAAGCCGCAGTAGCACTAGAGATTTGAAGAGCGTTATCATAGGCAATTCACCGCGTGTTTTAAAAGTACGCAGAATCCAACCTGTTAGACGTTTCGCAGGCCGCCACTTTGACCTGGTTATGTACTTTGAAACCCATATTTTCAGACATTAAAACCCCAAGGTGTTTCACACTGTCTTTCCGTTCTATTATGTGGTTAGATTCTGTTAAGTAATTTGTAATTTCTTTAACACCATTATTATCTCCGTACCGTATTAATTGGAATTTTTCCTCATTGAATTGCATGTTGTTTTCCCTGGTCCACTGGAACACTACATTCATGTCTTCCTGCAGTCGGCCCGTGTCCTCTTGTGTGTTTACTATCTTGCTTAATTTTGTGTCATCAGCAAAAGACGACACCGTACTGTGTCTGGTGTTGGTATCTATGTCGCAAATTAGTATGAGGAACAGAAGGGCGCTAGCACTGTTCCTTGGGGCACTGAGCTTTTGACATCCGAAGGCTCAGATGTGACTTGGTTTACTGCTACTGATTGTTTTCGGTTTACGAGGAAATTGTATATCCACCGTCCGGTTTTCCCAGTTATACCTTTTGCTTTCAGTTTGTGGGCTATTATACCATGGTCACATTTATCAAATGCCTTAGCAAAATCGGTGTAAATGACATCCACGTTTTTCTTTTCTTCTAGCGCTTTAAGAATTTTGTCATAGTGTTCCAAAAGTTGTGAGAGAGATGATCTTCCCGCTCTGAACCCATGTTGACCAGTGTTGTGTAGTTCATTTGTTTCCATGAATGTTGAAATTTTGCTTCGCAGGACTCGCTCGAAAACTTTAATGATGTGAGAGGTTAGAGCTACCGGGCGGTAGTGCTTTACTCCCTCCTTTATGCAGTGGGGCAATTATTGCGTTTTTCAAGCTATCTGGTATGTCACCAGTGTCTAGACTCCTCCACATTATAGCCAGGGGTTTTGAGAGAAACGATAATGAGAAGATTGTGTATGCAGAAAATGAAATCAGAGAAGCATGGAAGGTACACTATGAACGATAGCTAAATGTAGAGTTTGAATGGGATAAGGAACAGCTTAGTATCGAAAAAACAATATCTGGACCCCCCCCCCCCTTAGATAGCACCAGTTGTAGTGAGCGATGCATTCAATAAAATGAAGGACAGTAAAGCTCCAGGGTGCTCTGACATTGTCGCTGAGATGATAAAAGCCTCAGGGGAGACTGGTGTCAGCTTAGTCACTGAGATGATTAACATCATTATTAAAGATGAGAAAATCCCCGAGGATTGGCACAAAAGTGTAATAGTAAATATATACAAAGGAAAAGGGGATGCACTAGATAGAGGTAATTATAGGGGCCTGAAAATGCTTGACCAAATCATGAAGGTCTGTGAGAGAGTCTTTGAGGGTTTGACAGACAAAGCATCTCCATTGATGATATGCAGTTTGGTTTTATGCCAGGACGTGGTACAACTGATGATATCTTCATAGTCAGGCAGATACAGGAAAGATACTTACTAAAAGGCAGGGATCTTTACTTTGTGTTTGTAGACCTGGAGAAGGCCTTTGCCAGGGCGCCTAGAGATGTTGTGCAGTGGGCTGTAAGGGAACTTGGTGTGGAAGAGTGGCTGGTGCGTGTGATAATGAAGATGGATGTGTGAGGATTCGCGAACTGCGGTGAGGGTGAAAGGTGTACTGAGTGAGGAGTTCACAGTTCGTGTTGGAGTTCATCAGGGTGCATTGTTAAGCCCCCTCCTCTTTATTATGGTCCTGGAGGCACTGTCTAGAGATTTTAGATCCGGACTCCCGTGGGAACTGTTTTATGCAGACAATTTAGTCCTGAATAGCTGACAATGTGCAAGATGCTGAAGCCAAATTCAGAAGATGGAGAGAGGGCATGGCGAGCAAGGGTTTAACCCTCCAGCCCCGGCTATGTATTATATATATATTCCTCGAAATCCGGGTGTTTTGGCCGAAAAACGTCTAGGCTAGGCTACCGTATATTCGTTAATCAGACTGCTTCCCGCATTCCCGCGCATCCCCAAGCGTAGCTGTGTTATTTACCTGTAGAATGGCATTAAGTAGAGCTCTCTAAGTCAGCTGGTTGAGCTGTGATGATGATTTCATTGGAGATAACTTTATGGCCAAAACAGCCACTTTACACTACTTTTCGATACTTAACAACAACATACAGGCACACACGAACAAGCGACGCTCTCCTTCTTGTGGCCGGAGATGCGGGGCGTCGGTCCAGCCGGCTGTTGTTTACATGCGTCGGACCGACGCCTCGCACACGAAGCTCACAGGCTTTCAACCACTGGGCGTTCAAGAGCCCTTCCGGGTACCTGTTATATGCTTTTTTATGGGCGTTCAAGAGCCCTTCCGTGGTGAGAGGGTTAAGAGTCAATTTTAACAAAACCAAGGTTATGCATTGTATATTGAGACGAGGCAATGTGGAAAAGAGAGGTGCATACCCATGTGCAGTGTATGGAAAGGGTGTGGGTGCTAACTCGATTCTGTGTAGCATCTGTCGATGTTGGGTGCACCATGGGAGTAAGCGCTGTACTAAAATAAAAGGACCCCTGCCGAAGGATAAGTCATAAATCAAGAAATTTGAGTGCGTAGTGTGCAAAGGCGAGCTTGTGGCTGTGAACCTTTGGAAAATGAGTCATTGGAGCTGGTGGACAAGTTTTGTTACCTAGGAGATACCATCTCTGCCAGTGGTGGGGCCTAGGCTGCCACTGTCGCTAGAATTTGATGTGCCTGGGGGAAGTTCAGAGAACTGCTGCCAATTCTGACCATGAAAAGAATGCCTCTCCCCCTGAAGGGAAAGGTGCATGCCTCATGTGTTAGAAGTGCAATGATGTATGCCTCAGAAACATGGGCTGTTAAAGTAGAGAATGTCAACAGAATGGAACGTAATGAGATGAGAATGGTGAGATGGATGTATGGGGCCAGGCTGCAGGATAGAATAACAAATGATGAGCTGAGGAGACGTTTAGGTATAAAGAGTATTAGCGAGGAGATGTGTACAAGTTGTTGTTGTTGTTGTTGTTCCCTAAGCTGCCTAGCCGAACAGCCCCGAGTCCCTGAGGAAGGCCATGGCCACGATCGGGCTTTCCCACAGAGCTCTTATTGAGTGTAGATTGTGTTGTTGGCGTAAGTGGTTGTGTGAAATGCAGTCTTCTATGATGTGTTTGATGGTATGGGGTGCTGTGTTACATCCCGGGCAGGTGTCGACGACGGAGTCATCCAGTCTCTTCTGATAGCTCAGAAGAGCTGGATGGTGTCCGCATCTCAGCCTGGCCAGATGGACTATGTCCTCGCGAGGAAGGGAGGATTCGGAAGGATGGATTATGGGAGGTCGTGCTTGCAGCTGCGTGTTGTCTATGAGTGAGTGGATGGATCGGCAACAGATATGAGTATGGCTGTGCTTCTGGAAGTTGGTTTGGGGTGCGCAGGGAGGGAGAGAGGACAGTATTTCTGTGTGATACCGTGTGCTGGGTGTTGTTTTGATATTTCTTGGTGTCTGTGGGTGTGTTGCCATGTAGTGTAGTGGGTGGTTTTGGTTCGTGGAGGCTGCTGCCAGGAATTGAGTGCCTCTCATGTCCAGATGGTCTTTGACTTTGAGGATTTTGGTTTCTTGATGTAGGTGATCTGTAGGTGTAGTTGTTGTTGTTGTTGTTGTTGTTCCCCAAGCTGCCTGGCCGAACAGCCCCAATGCCCCGAGCAATTCCAAGGCCATAACCGAGCGCCCCCACAGAACCCTCCCTGCCGACCACAATAAGGCCTGGGTGACCGAAGCCACTCCATGGCGGGGAGCTGAGGAGGGTGCGGAAACGCCCGGAAAACCAAAGCCCCACCCAGGGCCCTGTGCCCCTCAGCAATTATGAAGAGAAAGTTGAGGGGCAAGGGAAAAATGTGACGTTTTGGCTTCTGTAGGTGTAGTAGCTGTGCAGCCTGTAATGATTTTTAGGGCTTTGTTTTGAATAGTCTGTAAGGTCTTATGATGTGTTTCAGCTAGGTTAGAAGCCCAGGCTGGGCTTGCGTATTCCATCACTGATCTTATGTATTGTTTACAAACTGTGGTGGTGGTTGTTGTGTCCAAATTGTGTGTGAGCAAGTGACCTGAGGGCGTTAAGTCTGGGTGTCAGTTTCTTTTTCGTGTTTGTGGTGTGCTGTTTGAATGTCATATGAGTATCATGTTACTCCTAGGATTTTGGGTGAGTGTGTATGTGTTAGGGGTGTGTTGTTTATGGTGAGTTGAGGGAAGTATTCGTGTTCTCCTGTCCAGCTTGTGAGCAGGGTTGCGGTGGATTTGGCTGGGGCTAGATTAAGTCTGTTTGTAGTGCACCAGCCATGTAGTGTGTTGAGATAGGGTTGAAGGAGATCTGTTGCTGTGTTTGGGTCATGGTGTGTGCATGTGAGTGTTATGTCGTCTGCATCGGAGGCTAAGTTTATTTGGGGTGTATTGGGTATAGTTATGTCGTGCATGTACAGATTGAAGAGTGCGGGCGGTAGTACGGATCCTTGTGGGACTCCGTTTGGAAAGTTTCTGATGCTAGATGACTGACCGGCAAAAGATACGTGTGCACATCTGCCTGCTAGGAAGTTGCCAGCCACCTTTTTGTGTTGTTGTGCATGTTTGTGTTGTAGATTTTGTTTGTTAGGTTGTGGCGGGGGATGGCATCGAAGGCTTTACTAATGTCGAGTGTGGTTCGTAGTGATCTGTGTGATGGTCTAGCTGAGTTGATGCCGTCAAAAGCTCTTTATGTAAGGTCTGTGAGAAGTGTTTGTGGAGTGCAGTGGCCTGAAGCCATGTTGTGTTGGAGCTAGGGGTAGGTCGGGTGTAATTGGTTGTAGTACAAGGCGTTCCATGATTTTGGAGGGGGTGCAAAGGAGTGTGAGGAGGGTAGCGTGGGGTCTTTGTTGGGTTTGGGGAATGTAATGATGATACCATGCTTCCAGATGTCTGGTATTGTGTTGTGTGAATAACTGTAGTTTGATATGTTAGTGAGTGCTTGTATGCCTTGTGGTCCCAGGTGTCTGAGGTGTATGTTGCTTATGTTGTCTAGGCCACAGGCGGGTTAGTGCTTGAGATTGTTGATGATGAGCTTTGTCTGGTGATTGGTGAGGTGTGTATAGTCAGGGTCTGTGGGGAATTGTCTCTTACGTCGGATGACACGTCGGTCGTCCTTGTGGGGTTTTAGGTGGCTGACACGTGAGAAGTGATTGATGAGAGTGTTTGCTTGTTGTTTACATGAAGGAGTAGAGTCTGTTGTGATTGCAGTATGTGCTTGTGTTGTGTTGCTGTTGGAAAGTGTGATGCTGTTTAGTGTTTTGTAGAGTTTTGGGGGGTTTGTTTTGTGATCAAGTGTTTGTAGTTGTTTTTGTTGTTCTTGTATGTTGTTGTTAGTCTGGGTGTTGAGTGCTTGGATTTGTTGTGTGATGTCTTGTGTGTGGGGTGCTGCGTACAAGTAGACTGGGATGGTATGAGCATTTGGAGAGAATGGATGAACAAAATTGGGTGAAAAGCTGCAGTTCTGTGATTGTGGAGGGAGCTGCACCAAGGGGTGGACCGAGGAAGACCTGGGATCGGACTACACGTGCCGATCTAAAATCCAAAAACTTGACAAGTGAAGCAGCCCTTAACAGCCTGGAACGCCGCCATTAGGACAAGAGACTGAAACTGCACGTATGTGTGGAGCAATCGGTCTTAAAATGTTGTTGTTGTTCCCCAGGCTGTCTGGCCGAACAGCCCCAAGGTCTCGAGCAAGGCCAAGGCCATAACCGAGCGCCCCCACAGAACCCTCCCTGCCTACCACAATAAAGCCTAGGTGACCGAAGCCACTCCATGGCGGGGAGCTGAGGAAGGTGCGGAAACGCCTGGGAAACCAAAGCCCCACCCAGGGCCCTGTGCCCCTCGGCAATTATGAAGAGAATGTCGAGAGGCAAAGGAAAAATGTGACGCTTTGGCTTCCAATCTGTCAACTTCTAGGTTGGCATATTGGGAGGTAAATCCACGGAAGAGACGCCGTCACTTGAGATCTAGAAAATATTATAAGTAAAAGGAACAGAGTAAGCTATGCGTATGGCAGAGATCGCTCAGTTCTCACTCTGATAGACCAGCCCATCTTAAAATGTTATGTATGTACACTTGTACAGTAGGGTAGAGATACCAAAGGAGACAAATTGTCCAGTAGAGACGCACTTCATGCAAAAAAACTGCCATGCAAAAAACTAAAGTACCTGAAAAGAAAACAAATACATCAAAAAATACTTTATGCTATTAGTGATGTTCTCAAAGACTACCAGCCTAATAAGACACACATTTATCTTGAGAAAAAATAAACAAAAATAAAAATTAGATTTTCGGGGTATCTCTTACTTAGCCCAAACCTAAGAAAGCGATTTTTTCACAGCTCATTTTTTTCCTACTTCTCTAACTCGGATCGTTTTTCTTTTGTTTCAAATGGAAAGAGCATGTCTTGAACTATACTCCTGCATGGTTTCATGACTCTTGCATGAACGAGTGCTCGTGAAAGTGGGTGCGTCCCCATTGGTTCATGATATGGTCCAAAACCAATGGAGACGCATTTTTTCAAACTGGGTTTAGAAGGGCATAAACCGCATGCATGGTAAACCCCAATCTCGCCCCACCTCCTCCTGTATTCATGGTCGAGTTTCCTTTGATGGTGGTGGAGCTACCTTCATTGACTTCGATGCCCAATGGAGACGCACACGTGCGGGCCATATAGAGACGCGTCTGGATGGGGTGGTGGTGTGCGTCTCCATTGGTTTAGTGTTATTTATCAAAGTTATCTGCCCTATTTATAATATTATATCTTATTTCAGTTGCAAGAATATTGAATTAATAGTGCATGAACTACAACTACAAACTAACAGAAATGGAAAATAGAAATAAATAGTGTATGAACTATCGAATAAAGACTAAATAATGACAGAAATAATCGTACAATTTGTTTTTGTCACGTAGGTCTAAGTGTGAGTTTTCGATACCCAGCTTCACAACACCCACACACTCACACACTCAGGGGTCTAAATGTGGCCAAATTGCACTTTTTCATTGACCGTGACTGAACATCAACGAGACATAGGTCTACTTGTTTGGACGTCCCTCTGACTCCCTCACTGGAGTGACTCGTGCTGCCGTGCAGTGGGGCCAGTGGCACAACCCTTTAGTAGAGGGTTGTGCCAGTGGGGGGCGAAGGAGAGAGGGAAATCGACACTCCTTTATTTCTCTCTCCTCCCCCACTTCGCGAATCGGTAATTTGTGGGTTATTTTGCATATTTCTTTGTTACTATGCATCTTATATGCATTCATGTGCTTTGTGGTGATATAATATTGATATATATGAGAGATATAAGCGCTATTGCGTATTTTCCCCCTCCTTTCCTCCCCCCTCCCTCGCAAACTAGCTAGGCAGGGGAAGGGTGGTGGGGTTGCTTTTTACCAACAAATGTGCAATTCTCAACCATTGTAACTTCACTGCGGCGCAATATTTTAAAGAAAATATATATAGAGTCGGATGTTGGTTGGTATTCACTACACGTTGATGTAGTTTTCGTAGCTATTTGGAAATGTTGCCAAAAATGGCTTAGGATTCGGGCAAAGTCTTTCACAATTTATTTTCTCTATAGATGTACAATGTAGGCCCACTATCAGCATGCAACTAATTTAGTTTAAGCTAGAAGTATAAGTGGTATAAATATTATCTACTAAATAATCACCCACTAAACTACATGGCAACACACCCACAGACACCAAGAAATATCAAAACAACACCCAGCACATGGTATCACACACAATTATTGTCCTCTCTCCCTCCCTGCCCACCCCGAACCAATTTCCAGAAGCACATCCATACTCATATCTCTCACCGATCCATCCACTCACTCACAGACAACACGCAGCTGCATGCACGACCTCCTGAAATCCATCCTTGCGAATCCTTCCTCGCGAGGACAGAGTCCACCTGGCCAGGCTGAGATGCGGACACCATCCAGCTCTCCTGAGCTATCAGAAGAGACTGGATGACTCCGTTGTCGACGCCTGCCCGGGATGTAACACAGCACCCCATACCATTAAACACATCATAGAAGACTGCATTTCACACAACCACTTACGCCAACAAGACAATCTACACTCAATGAGAGCTCTGTGGGAAAGCCCGATCGTGGCCATGGCCTTTCTCAGGGACTCGGGGCTGTTCGGCCAGGCAGCTTAGGGAACAACAATAACTAAATAATCAAATTACTCACATATTAATACAAAAAAACAGACGTTCGTCTGCACTGGACTGGGGTGCGTCTACTTAGGGTTTGGTGGTCATAAGGAGACGCACTTGATATTGGACCTCTTATCTCGGAAAATACTTGAAATATATCAAACATTGACACATCCATTAAAAGAATAACCATTTGGTAATATATCAAGTGAGTTTCAAGTTAAAAGAATGAATGAGCTTGACACACTGATTTTTTTCTTGAAAACTTTCACACTTTTTGCGTCTCCTTTGGTGCCTCTACCCTATATGTAATCACGGTCGTATAAGTCAATCAGCTGGAACTATTGCCATATGACCGGAACGTAATTTTCTCAGTCACTGACACCCTGCATAGTCGTGTGGAAGATTGTGACGGGTAGATAGATGGAGAAAATGGGGTTTAGAAGCATTGAAAGTAACAAGGTTTTCTCTGCCCCAAGTGGAAATACAGTACTTGATAAATAAGAAGATAGGTATGCTATGGCCTCATCAGGTGAGTTTTGAAGTACAGTACTGTAAGTGCATGGTGAAGATAGTGTGGTAGTGAAGAGTAATATATCTAACCTGCCATGATGAGTGAAGGTGATCATGTGGTACAGCGAGTGCTGTGTGGTGGTGACGTAGTAGACCCAATAGTCGCACCACTGCCGCCTCACTCCACACAAACTCTCCTGTAAACAGTAATGATGAGAAAAACAAGAATAGCTGATATACATACATACATACATACATAACATTTTAAGACTGAGTGTTCCACACATAAGTGCAGTTTCAGTCTCTTGTCCTAATGGCGGCGTTCCAGGCAACCCTGTTAAGGGCTGCTTCACTTGTCAAGTTCTTGGATTTGAGATCGGCGCGTATAGTCCGATCCCAGGTCTTCCTCGGTCCACCCCTTGGTGCAGCTCCCTCCACAATCACAGACCTGCATTTTGTCACCCAATTTTGTTCATCCATTCTCTCCACATGTCCATACCATCCCAGTCTACTTGTACGCATCACCTCGCTAATACTCTTTATACCTAAACATCTCCTCAGCTCAACATTTGTTATTCTATCCTGTAGCCTGGCCCCACACATCCATCTCACCATTCTCATCTCATTACGCTCCATTCTGTTGACATCCTCTACTTTAACGGCCCATGTTTCTGAGGCATACGTCATTGCACTTCTAACACATGAGGCATACACCTTTCCCTTCAGGGGGAGAGGCATTCTTTTCATGGTCAGGATTGGCATCAATTCTCTGAACTTCCCCCAGCCACACCTAATTCTAGCAACAGTGGCAGCCTCGGCCCCACCACCGGCAGAGATGGTATCTCCTAGGTAACAAAACTTGTTCACCAGCTCCAAAGACTCATTTCCAAAATTCACAGCCACAGGATCATCACTTAACACAAGCTCGCCTTTGCACACTACGCACTCAAATTTCTCTATTTCTGACTTATCCTTCGGCAGGGGCCCCTTTATTCTACTACAGCGCTTACTCCCATGGTGTACCCAACATCGACAGATGCTACATTGAATTGAGTTAACGCCCACTCCCTTTCCACACACTGCACATGGGGTATGCACCGCTCTTTTCCACATTGTCTCGTCTCAAACTACAATGCATAACCTTGGTTTTGTTAATATTGACTCTTAAACCCTTGCTCGCCATGCCCTCTCTCCACTTTCTGAATTTGGCCTCAGCATCCTGCATACTGTCAGCTATTAGGACTAAATCGTCTGCATAAAACAGTTCCAACGGGAGTCCGCCTCTAAAAACTCTAGACAGCGCCTCCAAGACCATAATAAAGAGGAGGGGGCTTAACACTGAACCCTGATGGACTCCAACACGGACTGCGAATTCATCACTCAGTACACCTTTCACCCTCACCGAACTTCGCGAATCCTCATACATCTTCATTATCACACGCACCAGCCACTCTTCCACACCAAGTTTCCTCATAGCCCACTGTACAACATCTCTAGGTACCCTATCAAAGGCCTTCTCCAGGTCCACAAACACAAAGTAAAGATCCCTGCCTTTTAGTAGGTATCTTTCCTGTATCTGCCTGACTATGAAGATAGCATCGGTTGTACCACGTCCTGGCATAAAACCAAACTGCATATCATCAATAGAGATGCTTTGCCTGATCAAACCCTCAAGGACTCTCTCACAGACCTTCATGATTTGGTCAAGCATTTTCAGGCCCCTATAATTTCCTCTATCCAGCGCATCCCCTTTTCCTTTGTATATATTTACTATTACACTTTTGAGCCAATCCTCTGGGATTTTCTCATCTTTAATAATGGTGTTTATCAACTCAGTGACTAAGTTTACACCAATCTCCCCTGAGGCTTTTATCATCTCAGCGACAATGTCGGAGCAACCTGGAGCTTTACCGTCCTTCATTTTATTGATTGCGTCGCTCACTACAGCTGGTGCTATCAAAGGAGGGGGCCCAGATATTGGTTTTTCGATACTAAGCTGTTCCTTATCCCATTCAAACTCTACATTTATCAATCGTTCATAGTGTACCTTCCATGCTTCTCTGATTTCATTTTCTGCATACACAATCTTCCCATTATCATCTCTAACACACTGTTCACCTATAATATATTCTATTGTTATAAACATTGGTTCTCCACATCAGCGAAATCAATTGTGCTCACATTATGTACTGTAACTATTCATAGATCCTCAAGTTCATAGTGTTCATTCATTCAAAATACATGAGAACATTCAGGAAAGGCAACAGTATTTTGAATGATGCAAAGTATGAGAAAGGTAGTCAGCGAACTATTGATTTATAGTGTACTGTACAATAATTTCAGTATGTTACCACTAACCGTCCACAGTGATCTCATCATACTCGGTGGGAGCTGTACTGCCGGTAGGGCTGCCAGGTTCTGTCTGATTCAAGCTGCAATGGCAAACAAATTATGATAAAAGTTGGTGTTCTCTCATGTCATAAACACCAGTTCTCCACCTCAGCTTAATCAGTGATGCTTAAATTTTGTATGGTAACTACCTGTATTCAGTTTGGAGAGGGGGCATGGCAAGCAAAGGAGTAAGAGTTAATATAAATAAAACCAAGGTTTTACACAGTAAATTAGGGCTTGGAAAGGTAGAAAAAACAGGTGTTTACACCACTTATTCAAAAATTCTTTTCAATAATGGAAAACTTCCGATAGATGATGATGATAATAATAATAATAATAATAATAATCATCTTCTGGTTACTTATATAGCGCCCATATCTCACAAGCGCTTGGGTTTCTTTAGTCTACCAGAGACCATTACCCATCCCCCTTGCTCATGGGGAGATGGTAACCGCCGGCTATGTCCCAGAAAAACTTTTCAATCTGATCGGGGATTGAACGCGAGACCTTCAAGATGGGAATCAGGCACGCTATCAACTGAGCCAGCCAGACGGCTGGAAAATAGATTGGAAAATAGCATACATAACTGCTATATTCAAGCAGGGAAAGCGATGTGACCCTGTGCACTACAGACTGGTAAGCCTGACAAGTGTATTTTTATTTGATTTTTTTTTTTATATATACAGTAGGGTCTCACATAAAACGAGTTTATGGTCGATAAACAAGGGCGTTTTATGTGATTTCGTTTTATGTGAACACAGCATTTTGGTGGCCCAATATCGTCAATGTTCACTGGAAGCGTAAATTTCCGTCAGGAGCGTACGATATTTCGTACGTTTTGTACGATATTTCGGCGTTTTATATGAAAGCGTACGATATTTTGTACGTTTTGTACGATATTTCGGCGCTCTATATGAAAACTCCTCGGATTTGCCCCACTTTGGCGGCGGACTCGTTTTATGTGATCACATTCGTTCTGATCGAAAATTAAATATTAATATTTTAGGTCGGTCGTTTTAATCGACTCGTTTTATGCGAACACGTTTTATGCGGGACCCTACTGTATACTGTATATATATATATATATATTCAAACTAGTCCCTCTCGGGCATAGGCTGAAAGCCTGTACAGTCCATCCTTCTATAACGCGATTATATGGGCGGCAGAGCCCGTCGCGCTGCAGGAATTAGCGTTGTAGGAATAACACAGTACTGTATATGGAGATAATTCTATATGGGTCTGAGCCCCAAAATTTTGCCCCTTTTTTCTGGATTTCTTTCTAAACAAACACTTTTTTTTTGTTTTTTGTTTTTTTCTATGTGATTGAGGGAGGCAAAAGGCAAAACTGCCTATAGCGAGTGCCTCCCCCATAGTTGAAAGAGTGACAGTGCCAAAATCCTACAGTATATTACCTTACAATTATAATGTAAAACTTGCAAAATAAAGAAACTAAAACTTGGACGAACACAGTAAAAAGACAAAACAACTAATCAAAATCGCTATGTGGAAACAATGCTTAACCCTCCTGGCCCGGGCTAGCTCTCCTAATAACAGTGCGGCGTACCCGGGCGATCTGGCCGCCTAGGCTTCCGTATTTTGGTTAATTTTAACTGCTAGAAATTTCCCACGCATCTATAAATGTAGTGCGGTTTCCAATCTGTAGACTGGCATTGAGTAGAGCTCTCTAAGTCAACTGGTTCAGTTGTGATGACGATTTTAGTGGAGAGCATTTTCAGGCAATGTTAGCAATACGACGATCTTTTCACTACTGAAACAACGACATACAGACATACAATAACAAACGAGTCTTCTCCTTCTTGTTTTCGGAGGTGCGGTGACGCAACGATCGGCTTTGTTTACATGCGTCGGACGCACGGCGTTCAGACCAAGCTGAATAGGCTTTCAAGCTTACTGTCTATTAAAATGACACCCGGGTACCGGCCCATCTGCCGTGGTGTCATATTAAAATGACACCCGGGGAGGAAGGGTTAAGCAAAATAATAATTTATAAATAAAAGAACACAATCCACCACATAGGGTGTAGCCTACATTACTACATGAACAAGTTAATCTGTGTCCCAAGCAAACTAATTGCACATATAACAACGCACTATCGTCACATTCAAGGAATTAGTCAATATCATCAAACCATGAACATATATAAAAAGATATCACCTTCTATCTATCTATCTATTGCCTGACGCCGCGGTCCCCGAAGGGGTGGCCACGAACGAACCTCCCCCATGCACCTCTGTCCCCAGTCAGTCGACGCCCCTCCTCCCAACCAGCACCGCCTTCATCCATATACTTCCTCACTCCATCCTTCCACCTCTCTGTCCCTCCACCTCGCTCTCGTACACCCTCTTAGTCATTCTCTCGCTTTCCATACGTTCCATATGGCCGAACCATCTCAAGTTGTTCCTTTTCACACTTTCCAGCACATCTACCTCCACACCACACCTCCTTCTTACTTCCTCATTAGTCTGTCTATCACCTTAAAACTAATAAAAGAAAAATGGGTCGATCCGACCCTCGCATTACATGAAATTCGCTCTACATACGGCGGTAAATAAAGTGACCAATGGGTCCTAGGAAAGATCTAGAATATGTTAGTTCCTAGAATATATCAAAATGTATGAATATATAATAGAGATTTTAGTTAGAAATGTTTTAAATCTACAATATCATGGCCACAATTAACTGAATAAATTTACAATTTATTCCCCCCCCCCCCCCCCCCCCCGTGTTAAAGGAGGATCGCGTTGTAGGAATTCATGTTATAGGAGGATAGACTGTACATCCAACCGCTCAACACGGTGAAGCCCGTGAGGTCTTGTTCCAGTCTAGGGAGTGAGACATGTGAAGCACTTAAGAGCTCCACTCATGGCTCAAAGCAGCCCCATCTCTGAAGCTGCTTCACCTTTTGTGCTCTACTGTCTCACCCCCTAGACTCAGACCCTCACTCTCAGAATGCCACCTATTGAGCAATTAACTCACTAGGCATTACTCCCCTGTAGCATATTTTGAATATGGGCATATTCATACAGAGCTATTTAATCAGGGAACAATGAGGGTATTTTTTAGGCGTTTCAGTGTGCTTTGTGGTAATGCACTGATATGCACAGCACAAATTCCATCCCAATAATATCTTCCCATTGATACATCGGTATGTAAAATGATGGAGACAATAGTTAACCCTCCAGACCCGGGCCCCTAAGCTCCCGCATATACTGTGTTCCCGGGTGTTTTGGCGATTTATGGGCTATGTTAATTCCCCTGTAACTTAATAAAGACAGCATGTATTGTTATGAATAAAAAACCAAAATGTTCCTCTAACCTTCCTCTGTAGAATGCCGTTGAGTAGACGTCTCTAGCCCCAGTGGTTGCAGAATGGCGAGTGTGTGAACGAGTGTGTTTTTCCGCTGCAAATTCCTGCCGCGTTCGGATGCCTCGCCCCGGCCCCGGCTAGCGCGCACCTAGCCGCTCGTCGCACCAGAGTCTTTGCCTCCGATAGACGACTTTAGTGATTGATATTGACAATTTGATGTTTATTTGATATTTTTATAGTTATTTTGAGGACAATCATATAAAGTATGTGTATTAGGGTGTCACTGTCACTAATATTGTTAATTTTCACTCTATACCGTACTTTTTACTAGTACAGTAATTGAGCTAAGTTATTGTAATATGATTATTCGTTATCACAGGTGTTTATTATAAATTGCACGTCAAATATTAGGTTTTGTGTCACTTTCACTTTGGTAAATATGCTTTTAGGGTGTCACTGTCAATGATACTGCTCATTTTCACTGGATACCGTACCTTTTATTAGTAATTGAGCTAAGTTATTGTAATATTAGGCACTGATTATTCGTTATCACAGGTGTTTATTATAAATTGCACATAAAATATTAGGTTTTGTCACTTTCACTTAGTTGTTGTTGTTGTTGTTGTTGTTGTTCCCCAAGCTGCCTGGCCGAACAGCCCCAAGGCCCCGAGCAATTCCAAGGCCATAACCGAGCGCCCCCACAGAACCTTCCCTGCCGACCACAATAAAGCCTGGGTGACCGAAGCCACTCCATGGCGGGGAGCTGAGGAGGGTGCAGAAACGCCCAGGAAACCAAAGCCCCACCCAGGGCCCTGTGCCCCTCAGCAATTATGAAGAGAAAGTTGAGGGGCAAGGGAAAAATGTGACGCTTTGGCTTCCAATCTTGGTAGATTGGGAGGTCAATCCACGGAAAAGACGCCGTCACTTGAGATCTAGAAAATATATAAGTTAAAGGAACAGTCAGAGTAAGCTATGGGTATGGCAGAGATCGCTCAGTTCTCACTCTGATAGACCAGCCCATCACCACAAGACTAGAACCCAATCCTCTCAGCATCAGCTAGGAAAGGCCCTAGAAAGCCGCCTTTGGCGGGGGGATAGCTCCCTTATTTCAACCCCTTTCGGGGTAGGGCACCCGCCACTTTCACTTAGTAATATGCTTTGTAAGCATTTTATATACAATTTATTGTGTCTTTTTCACTGATTTATATATTTCTATAGGTTCTAATCATATGAATGTAACTTATTATATACATTTATGTGTCACTTTCACTTATTATTATGGTCTTATTGTAATTGTATCAATTTTCTAATAATAAATTGAACTTTTGTAATATAATAAATTGTTTCACTTCCACTTTTTGGCTACTGTATATATTTATTATTGTCACATTATTATTGTATTATTTACAGTTTATTTGTATTATTATTGTTTCTAGGGCTAGAATAAATGTCACTCATACCGTCACTCTCACTGTCTTTGATACTTTCACTATTATTAGAACTGCTGCTTGGAGTGGTAATCAAAGAAGCACCCTTCAGCACAGAGTGGCACCCTGCACTCCACACACTCCAAGGTGGACTTTTTTTCTGACCTCGCCCTCAGCCTGGTATTGTAGCAGACATGGCACCGCTTCTGCTGCTTTCTTCCTGCTGGTGTCAGAGGCAGTGAAATGAGCCTGTGCATATTCATATAATATGCACAGTGCAAGCGGTCAGTGGCGGCGGGCCTAGCGTGTGCCACTGCCCTCTGTGGCATTGCATACTTCTCCAGGAGCTCCAGTATCGCCTGCTTGTGGAACCTCCGCAGGCTTTTGAACTGTCTGGGTGAGTTTTCATTCCGAAGCTTATAAATGTTATAAGCGTTCATGTCCACCATATGCAGAAAGAACTTCTTGGACCATCTGCATGAGGTACGCAGACAGTCAATGAAGCCAATCTGCATGTCTGACTTGTCGACCAGCCTCATATTGATGTTGTAGAGGACAGCATCTGGCTTGGTCAACCTGGCCTGGGTGCGGCGATCCACCTTGCCAGTCTCGACCATTTCCCCCTTGTGGATGGTGGTGAGGAGGTTGACCTTCCGCTGGTCGTGCCAGTGGATAGCTAGAATGGGCCCCGACTTCTTGCGGAACACATCGCCTTTCTTGGTCTTCGGAGGGAAAGCTGGCATGCCCTTCCTTTTTCCTCGTACTGTGCCTACAGTCCCCGTTTTGCGCTCGTGGAGGTACTTGGAGAGCGTGGGGGACGTGTAGTAATTGTCCGTGTAGAGGACGTGATTCTTGTGGAAGTATCGGTTCATCATGGCTTGCACCACTGCTCTGCCAAAGCCAATGGTGGGGTCCGCAAGCACGTCCCCTTCCTTCCCGCTGTAGACCAGGAAGTCCAGGACATAACCAGTTCTGCAGTCGCACAGCACAAAGAATTTGATGCCAAAGCGATGTCTCTTTGAGGGGATGTACTGCCGGAAGTGGAGCTTCCCCCGGAACAGCACAAGAGACTAGTCAATGACAACCTTGCGGAAGGGCTTGAAGAATGAACTGAACCGTTGTCGCATCATCTCGTACAAGGTTCGTATCTTCCACAGCTTGTCTGGGCGGTGTACGTCGGTGCTGGTGACGAGATGGAGCTGGGCGAGGATGTCGAGGTACCGGTCGCGTGACATGTACTTCCCGAAGGCAGGGGTGGATATCAGATCATTGGTGATCCAATAGTCAGGCACCCTATGTTTCTTCACATGAGGCATTAGCATTGTGAGTGCCAGGAAGAACATGAACTCGTGATGAGTCACTTCGGTCCACTGCCTCATGTAGCCCTCGGTCACCTTGTCAAACATGTTGACCTACATCTGGTGTTGCTTGTTGGTTTCCTTTATCACAAAGCCTACCACCTCCTCATCAAAAAAGGCATAAAAAAGCTCATGTGGTGAAGCATTGGGGCCTGCGTGAAAATTGGGGGTAATTTCTGAACCCTCCTGTGCCTCATCACAGTGTGCCTGGCACATCAGGGTTGTAATCATCCCCGTCAGCCAGGTCTTCCCACTGGAATATCGAGAATGGGTCTTGGCGACGCACACGAGGCACTGCGGGTGGTGGCCCAGCACGCCCACGGCCGACACAGGAGGCGCGCACCCTAAGGCGGGCAGGGCGGCCCCCAGGATGACGCCCCTGGGTGGAGCGGATGGGTTGAGGGTCGTCCATATCCATATAGTCATCGTCAGAGTAGTCATCTTGCCCTGACGGTGGACCCATATAATCATGGCCAGAGTCATCTGTCAGGTGTCCTTCCTCGTCAGTAGGTTCCGCATAATCTGGCGGGGGAACAATTGATGCGTGGGCGGTGTGCGGGTGGGAGGCGAGGTGGGGAAGGAGTGGCAGGTGAGGCTATGTCTCCCCAAGGTTCTGGGCTTCTTTGCCTGCGACGAGTGGTAGAAAGCTGTGTTTCACTGTCACTAGGCACAGGTACTGGTGATGCGGGCTCAAAAACATCTTCAGGCACACTTGTTGATGTCTGGGGAGTTGGGGAGGACCGTGGGGAAAGTTGTGGGTGTGCAGGGCTGGGGCCGGCAGGGGTGGACGCCGCGGGGGCCTCGAACAAAGCCCGTCTAGCTTGCTGGCCTTTTTTCACATATGTTCTGCCTTTCCCCTTT
Source organism: Paralithodes platypus (assembly GCA_032716605.1). Classification (NCBI taxonomy): domain Eukaryota; kingdom Metazoa; phylum Arthropoda; class Malacostraca; order Decapoda; family Lithodidae; genus Paralithodes; species Paralithodes platypus. The sequence goes on along the minus strand of CM064564.1, from coordinate 11,888,068 downwards.
TTGGCAGCATTATGTCTCCCGTCGGGGGACCCAGGAGGCAAATAGGCCGAAAGTGGGGGGTCCTCAACCCTCGGCAGTGGTGGGGGTGGTGGGGACCAATGGCAGTCGCCCGGGGCATCTTGGGTGGCTTGGGTAAATAAGAGAGACAATGGCGGCCGAGATGAGTCACCACGCTCACCCTCACTCACAGCCTCATTCTCACCAATACAAGCCTTTCGGCCTCTTCCCTGGCTGCCGCGGCCGCCTTTTCCAATATTTGCTTCCTATAAAAGCGTATCTGGAAAGGCGATTTAGCTGGCGAAGGGCTTGGAGTGGCGTCACTCAAGGGAAACTTGGAGGTTGACCTTGAACTCTCCCACTCGCTCACTTTCTCCACTTCACTCTCTGCATCTTCACCAGCTTCCGCGAAAGCTGATACTTCACCTTCATCACTCTCATCACTTTCGTGTTCACTCTCAAACCCCTTGAACTGAGCATCTTGGTCACTGCTCTCGTCGCCATAATCACTCGACACGTAATTAGACGATTTCCCACTGGCTCCCTCATCAACATCACTATCATTATCAGTTCCAGCTAATTCGACCATTCGCAAGGTTCTTTCAATACCTCCTGGAGAAAGAATGTTCTTACGAAGACGTCTTCGTGTAATACGACGAACCGGGGCGGGCGTCGTAGGAGGCACGGAATCGGACACAGCGGAATCGGTTTTGGGCGGACTATCCATGATGGCGTCGGGGTAGAGACTGATGCTGTGGCGTAGTTCGAGCGTGGTGGCACTGTCTACCACCCCACAACAATAAAAATTTACGCGCGCGATTCGAAAGCAATAACGCAAGCACCCGGTGCCTCAGAGCCCATCTGGGCTTCATGGCGCGAGTATGTTATGGGTGCCTGAGAGTCCAACCGGGTACCAAGGGTTAAGGAAGAAATTTTGGTACATATGAAATTATATAAACTTTTTAGTAAGAAACAGTTTGGATTTTTGCCTGAGCGGTCAAACAGTTCTTCAATTGATAAAAGTTATGGATGAATGGATGCAAATTCTAGAAGAGGAAAGTGCAGTTGATGTGACATACAGGTATTGTGATTTTATGAAGGCCTTTGATAAGCTGCCACACAGAAGGTTATTAGAAAAAGCTAAGAGTTACAATATTGGGGGGAAGTGTTTGAAGTGCATCGAGGCCTTCTTGATAGATAGAAGGCAATGTGTAATGATAAATGGTATCAAGTCAGAATGGAGAGACGTGACAAGTGGACTTCCCCAGGGGTCTATGTTAGGGCCATTATTGTTTGTTATATATATTAATGTTCTTCCTGAAGACTTAAAGAACAGTTGTTGTTGTTGTTGCTGTTCCCCAGGCTGTCTGGTCGAGCAAGGCCAAGGCCATAACCGAGCGGCCCCACAAAACCCTCCTTGCTTACCACTAATAACGCCCAGGTGACAGAAGCCACTCCAAGGCGGGGAGCTGAGGAGGGTGCGGAAACGCCCGGGAAACCAAAGCCCCACCCAAGGCCCTGTGCCCCTCAACAATTTTGAAGGGAAAGTTGAGGGGCAAAGGGAAAATGTGACGCTTTAGCTCCCGATCTGCCAAACTCTAAGTTGGCAGTAGGGAGCTCAATCCACGGAAGAGACGCCGTCACTTGTGATCTAGAAAATACAGTATATAAGCAACAGGAACAGTCAGAGTAAGCTATAGGTATGGCAGAGATCGTTCAGCGCTCACTCTGATAGACCAGCCCATTAACACATGCCTAGAACCCAATCCTCTCTGCATCAGCTAGGAAAGGCCTTAGAAAGACGCCTTTGGCGGGGGGATAGCTCCCCTATTTCAACTCCTTTCGGGGTTGGGCACCCGCCCAAGAACAGTAAAATATACTTATATGCGGATGATACAAAAGTGTATAGATGTATAAGGAGTCAAAATGACATAGACTCTATGAAAGAATGGTCCGAGAAGTAGTTATTGTATTTTCACCCGAAGAAATGTACAGTGGTCCCTCGCGTTTAGCGGGTTTCAGCTTAGCGAAACAGAGTATTGGCGATAGGTTGGATATGGTACCAGAATCCTAATTTGGCGCTTCAAATACACTTTTGGCGAGAATGCTGACGGCCCAGAATGCGCCACCCGCAAGCTCGTCTCACCAGGCCTAACTCTAAATAATTCATGGTAAATAAAATCTGTTATCTATTATCTATTGTATTTTTTATTGCTGTTAATGTTTCATGTAGGCTACAGTAGAGTGCCGTATTGAGAGTTACTCTTAGGCCGAGGCTAGGCTATAGATAGGCTTAGGCCTACTCACAAAACCCTAACTGAGCTGCTTGGATAGCGAGAATATCCCAGGTATATTTCATAAACGTATATTAACAGAGTAATCTTGACCAAACCGATTTGTGAACCTCATATCTCGTGTTTTGCTTTGTTTATTGTGCCGAACAGTCCGCGACACACAAACACAAACACACACGCGCGCATCAGCTGACTCAGGGGCCCAATCGATAAATATAATTAATCAAAGAAGTGACCACGGATCCAAAACCAATTTCATTATTTTGCTCAATCGAAAAGCAGTTAGTATAGAAAATTCTAGTCTTCACCATTCACAAGGTAAAAGTGATTTATGCCTCCTGATATATATCTAAGCTAAGTTAGACCATTTCTTGGTCTGGCTAGCTAGTGACTTAGCAACTTGTTGCTAAGGTTATGTGGTTATTCCTTATCAATAAGACTATTCACAAGATAACAATGAGTTCTGCTGCCTGATATACATCTAACCTAGGTTAGGTCATTTCTTTGTGGAGATATATAGGCTAGGCCTATGTCTTCTAGCAAAAACAGAGTAAGCAGACGGCACCGAGTGTGTCGGCGATCGACGATGCGCATGGCAGGCGGTTTGAAAAGGGTGAACTCGGGCCTCGTCAAAGACTAATGGATAATTTTCCCATTTAAAGTACTATCTACATTTGGCGAAATACACTATTGGCGCTGGTTTGGCTAGACTAATTTAATCGCCAAATGCAAGGGACCACTGTAAATACAGTAAACCCCTGATATTTCGGACTCTTTTTACTCGGAAACCCGCACTTCTCGGAGATGTCCCTGTATATCTCGGCAATTTCCGAGTTGGACGGGATTTGTATCCGGTTTATAATGTTCTCTCACTCGGTTTTAAGTGATTTTAGGATGAATTGAAGCCTGTGCCTTTTAATTATTGTGTTAATATTAATTACTATGTACTGTACTGTCCCTGAAAACATAATAAGGTTCGTATTTGTCATTAATATGATGAATTTCACATGTTAAAAAAAATAAATAAATACTGATGCTGTTGAAAATGTACAGAGGAGAGCGAGCACATTGGTACCGACACTTAGGAATATGAACTATGAAGAGCGGTTGAAGATACTAGGACTACCAACACTGGCATATAGGAGGGCAAGAAGAGATATGATTGAAACATACCAAGATACTGACTGGAGTGTGCAATCAGGATGTATGCAACGATGTATTTGTGATTCGAAAAGACAGAAGGACAACGGGACACTCCAAGAAAATGTTCAAGGAAAGGTCAAGGCTTGAAAAGAAGACAAATTTGTTTTGTAATAGATTGGTAAATGAGTGGAATGTACTGACCCAGTATGTGATTGAGTCAGAATCTTTACAAACGTTTGAGCATAATTTAGACAAGGCTTGGAGTATACAAGATCTATTTTTTAATTATAAAGCAAAACTAAAGTATGATAAAATTGTATTGACTGCCAGTGCCACAACCACCACTCTTGGTGTGGGTACAGCATTGGATGCACAGGTCTAGAAGGGCCTCTTCCAGAATGTCTACTGTAAGAAGACTACACTGCATGACCAGTAAATGCTCTAAAGTACCACTCTAGCTCACAAAATTGCACCAAGTGTGTCCCTCGCATAGACCGGTTGGCAGGAGGGTGGTACCCGCTGCTCTGTGATGTGTGCCGGCAATACAGGAATATATTCATCCACTCCACGCGATTCCTGGACATCACAAATTCAAAAACAACAGATTTTTGGCTATCTATACTGTAGTCAAATTTGTGTCTACCTCATGGAAGTCTCACACAAGGTACTAACCATCGAGGATTAGGAACTCAGGAAGGAGCTGATACTGTTTTTGCTGGACCACCAGCTGCCAAGAAAGCACATGTCAGTCGATCCATGGCACAATCATCTTCATCAGGGGCTATAAGGCCAGGAAAATATAGCCCTAAGGTTGTTCCCGCCACTGAACCTACAGTACACAGGAAAGCGACTCGTCTTCTTCCTCGATTTCCTGCAGTCCTCATAAGTGCCATAAATCTACCTCGAAGAGGAGGTCCTCATCACCCAAGCCCGGCTAATCTAAGTCTCCTGTAGTATTTAGCCCTGTTTTGGGTGTATTTCAGCTTCTAAAACACCTCTTGCTTAGACACGCACCCTCTCTCAACAAATGCATGGCGCAGACTAATAATACTAAGGGAGGTAAGCTGAAAACCGCAACAAGCGGGGTGGGTTGGTCCAACCAACTGAGCCGATACTACCAAACCGTATGGGTACGTCGCCTGCAACATAGGCCTTTTTTTACATAGAATGTACATAGAACGTCAGCCGCAGTGATTGTGTTGTTGTTGTTGTTCCCTAAGCTGCCTGGCCGAACAGCCCCGAGTCAAAGGCCATGGCCACGATCGGGCTTTCCCACAGAGCTCTCATTGAGTGTAGATTGTGTTGTTGGCATAAGTGGTTGTGTGAAATGCAGTCTTCTATGATGTGTTTAATGGTATGGGGTGCTGTGTTACAACCCGGGCAGGCGTCGACAACGGAGTCATCCAGTCTCTTCTGATAGCTCAGGAGAGCTGGATGGTGTCCGCATCTCAGCCTGGCCAGGTGGACTCTGTCCTCGCGAGGAAGGGAGGATTCGGAAGGATGGATTTCGGGAGGTCGTGCATGCAGCTGCGTGTTGTCTGTGAGTGAGTGGATCGGTGAGATATATGAGTATGGATGTGCTTCTGGAAGTTGGTTCGGGGTGGGCAGGGAGGGAGAGAGGACAATAATTGTGTGTGATACCGTGTGCTGGGTGTTGTTTTGATATTTCTTGGTGTCTGTGGGTGTGTTGCCATGTAGTTTAGTGGGTGGTCTTGGTTCGTGGAGGCTGCTGCCAGGAATTGAGTGCCTCTCATGTCCAGATGGTCTTTGACTTTGAGGATTTTGGTTTCTTGATGTAGGTGATCTGTGGGTGCAGTAGCTGTGCAGCCTGTAATGATCTTCAGGGCTTTGTTTTGAATAGTCTGTAAGGTCTTATGATGTGTTTCAGCTAGGTTAGAAGCCCAGGCTGGGCTTGCGTATTCCATCACTGATCTTATGAATTGTTTATATACTGTGGTGGTAGTTTCTTTGTTATGTCCAAATTTTGTGTGAGCAAGTGACCTGAGGGCGTTAAGTCTGGGTGTCAGTTTCTTTTTAATGTTTGTGGTGTGCTGTTTGAATGTCATATGAGTATCATATGTTACTCCTAGGATTTTGGGTGTGTGTATGTGTTAGGGTGTGTTGTTTATGGTGAGTTGAGGGATGTATTCGTGTTCTCCTGTCCAACTTGTGAGCAGGGTTGCGGTGGATTTGGCTGGAGCTAGATTAAGTCTGTTTGTAGTGCACCAGCCATGTAGTGTGTTGAGATAGGGTTGAAGGAGATCTGTTGCTCTTTTTGGGTCATGGTGTGTGCATGTGAGTGTTATGTCATCTGCATAGAAGGCTAAGTTTATTTGGGGCGTATTGGGTGTAGTTATATCGTGCATGTACAGATTGAAGAGTGCGGGCGATAGGACGGATCCTTGTGGGACTCCGTTTGGAAAGTTTCTGATGGTGATTGTGTTAATCTTATTAGGAGTCATGTTGGAGACTCCTTTTTCGTTGGGTTGATTTCTACATCCGGAACCCACTTCCAGTCTTTCCTGTTCATCAGGAATTAATCTACAGTATTTGGTTAGTGGTGCCCCCACAACTGTACATGATCAGATGACTCAACCTTTCTTGAACTTAGCGTTACACATAACCATGTTGAGTGTAACACAGGACTCCAGTATATATTCGCCATCCAGATTTACCTCTCTCTATCCAGTTCCTCCATTAATACCCTCAAATTCATTAGCACATGTTCACACATGCCCATTTAAGGTCACCACCTAATCAGATCAGAATCTATGTCACTTCCTGCTTCTGATTTTACCATGTCAGACCTTACTCACGCACTTTTGAGCTCACCAACCCCTGTCCACGTGAATCGGAGGTGCCCGTCACATGTGAGGGGTGTCACGGGTGTGTGTGTGGGAAGGTAAGGAGATAGGTTTTCAGAGACTTAGACAGGAGACATAGGCACGACAACAAGCCCTGGAGATTTCCTCCCGACATAGGGAAATTCTCCTTGTAATATTTAAATCTACTTTGTTCCTGAATAAATCAAGTTGGCTGGAATTATACTTTCCTTTACCCTAAGTCAATGTGGTAAAGGTGGTGGCGGCATTCATATCTATCTTATATCTACATGCAACGAGAGAAGCAGGCGAGAATCGACCCAGTATCTTCAAGCAACTTACCAAACTACAATAAACTAAATCTATAACCACATAAAGGAGCTATCACACTTGCCAATATTTCCGTGGTCTCCATGATTTCCGTGGTTTCTCGTTTTTTTTGCGTGGTCTTGCCAAAAATCCACACTACCCGATCAACTTGAAAGATCTTCGTCTATCCACGGAAATTTTTGGGCGTGAATTAGTAGGCCATGTCGTGGAAATACATTCTCTATGTATAAATATTTATTCCATGTATATTAAACTAGATAAGTTTTAACCCTCGGTACCCGGTTGGGCTCTGAGGAGCCCAAAACAAACTAGCGCCGTGGAGCCCGGATGGGTTGCTGAGCTCCATTGCTTGAATTTTTGCTTTCGAAACACGCGCATAAATTTTGTTTGTTGACAAACGGTACACAGCGCCACCACGCTCGAGCTACACCACAGCATCAATCTCTACCCCGACGCCATCATGGATACTACCAAAACAATTGATTCGACTGTGTCCAATTCCGTGCCTCCTACGACGCCCGCCCCTGCTCATCGTATTACACGACGGCCCCTTGCCAAGGATGTTCTTTCTCCGGGAGGAATAGATAGAGCCTTGCATGAGCTAGATTTTGACAGTGATGTTGACGAGATGAGCAGTGGCCATTCGTCTCGTTACGCATCGAGTGCATACTCTATTAGTGACAAAGAACCTGAGTTGAAGGGATTTACCAGTGAACATGAGAGCGATGCAGATCCTGAAGGTGGGGAAACAGGTGTCGCGGAAGCTGGTGAAGGTGAAGAGAGTGAAGTGGGTGAAGAGTGAAGTGGGTAAAGTGAGCGAGTGGGAGAGCTCGAGTGAGGGTAAGCGTGGTGACTTATAGTTTTCTGGGTGGCCATTGTCTCCCTTATCTACGCAAGCTGCCCCGGGCGACCGACATTGATAATAAACACCTGTGATTATGAATAATCAGTGCATAATATTACAATAACTTAGCTCAATTAGTACCGGTAATAAAAAGTACGGTATCGAGTGAAAATGAGCAAGCCCAATTAGTAATAAAAAGTACAGTATCGAGTGAAAATGAGCAATATCAGTGACAGTGAATACCTAATACATATACTGTACCGGTACTTTTATATGATTGTCCTCAAACTAACTCTAAAACTCTCAACAAACATCCAATTGTCAACATCAGACACTAATATTGCCTATCAGATGCAAAAACTCTGGTGCAACGATCGACTAGGTGCGCACTAGCCGGGGCCGGGGCGAGGCATCCGAACGCGGCAAGAAATTCCTGAGGAAAAACACACTCGTTCGCACACTCGCCATTCTGCAACCACTGGGGCTAGAGACGTCTACTCAACGCCATTCTACGGACGAAGGCGAGACGAACATTTTGTTTTTTTATTCATAATAATCCATGATGTCTTTATTAAGTTTCAGCTGAATTAACATAGCACAATAATCACCGAAACACCCGGTACCAAGGTATACGGGGGAGCTTAGGGGCCCGGGGCTGGAGGGTTAATATATCTAATGATAATGTGATAGGTGATATTCGAACCTTAGGAGCTATAACATATCACATGGAACACATAAAATCGTACATATAATGCAGTAAACACAAGCAAGGGAAGAAATACCGTCACTGCCTATTTTAGATGTGTAATATATAAATTATTATGTTCCTTCCAACAACCAACTATACTCCTAAAATCGATTAATGAAATTTACAAACACATGTGGCAGTCCGTGGATTCGAACCCAGGATGCTCACACCGAAAATCAACACCTTATACATCGCACCACGAAGACAGTTAAAGGTTGGTGGACACTGCCTACGATTTATTATGCAACTTCGAATCCTGCATATCAATCTAAGCATGTACACACATCCCAACTGCAACTCACGTAGGCTATGCATATGTGAATGGAAAGAGCAATTAATGGGGCCTTAACCACTAGGGAAGTCCTCTCGATAAATTACCCCTGAACCAATATCAATTATTATGTTCCTTCCAACAACCAACTATACTCCTAAAATCAATTAATGAAATTTACAAACACATGTGGCAGTCCGTGGATTCGAACCCAGGATGCTCACACCGAAAATCAACACCTTATACATCGCACCACGAAGACAGTTAAAGGTTGGTGGACACTGCCTACGATTTATTATGCAACTTCGAATCCTGCATATCAATCTAAGCATGTACACACATCCCAACTGCAACTCACGTAGGCTATGCATATGTGAATGGAAAGAGCAATTAATGGGGCCTTAACCACTAGGGAAGTCCTCTCGATAAATTACCCCTGAACCAATATCAATTATTATGTTCCTTCCAACAACCAACTATACTCCTAAAATCGATTAATGATATTTACAAACACAAGTGGCAGTCCGTGGATTCGAACCCAGGATGCTCACACCGAAAATCAACACCTTATACATCGCACCACAAAGACAGTTAAAGGTTGGTGGACACTGCCTACGATTTATTATGCAACTTCGAATCCTGCATATCAATCTAAGCATGTACACACATCCCAACTGCAACTCACGTAGGCTATGCATATGTGAATGGAAAGAGAAATTAATGGGGCCTTAACCACTAGGGAAGTCCTCTCGATAAATTACCCCTGAACCAATATCAATTATTATGTTCCTTCCAACAACCAACTATACTCCTAAAATTGATTAATGAAATTTACAAACACATGTGGCAGTCCGTGGATTCGAACCCAGGATGCTCACACCGAAAATCAACACCTTATACATCGCACCACGAAGACAGTTAAAGGTTGGTGGACACTGCCTACGATTTATTATGCAACTTCGAATCCTGCATATCAATCTAAGCATGTACACACATCCCAACTGCAACTCACGTAGGCTATGCATATGTGAATGGAAAGAGCAATTAATGGGGCCTTAACCACTAGGGAAGCCCTCTCGATAAATTACCCCTGAACCAATATCAATTATTATGTTCCTTCCAACAACCAACTATACTCCTAAAATCGATTAATGAAATTTACAAACACATGTGGCAGTCCGTGGATTCGAACCCAGGATGCTCACACCGAAAATCAACACCTTATACATCGCACCACGAAGACAGTTAAAGGTTGGTGGACACTGCCTACGATTTATTATGCAACTTCGAATCCTGCATATCAATCTAAGCATGTACACACATCCCAACTGCAACTCATGTAGGCTATGCATATGTGAATGGAAAGAGCAATTAATGGGGCCTTAACCACTAGGGAAGTCCTCTCGATAAATTACCCCTGAACCAATATCAATTATTATGTTCCTTCCAACAACCAACTATACTCCTAAAATCGATTAATGAAATTTACAAACACATGTGGCAGTCCGTGGATTCGAACCCAGGATGCTCACACCGAAAATCAACACTTTATACATCGCACCACGAAGACAGTTAAAGGTTGGTGGACACTGCCTACGATTTATTATGCAACTTCGAATCCTGCATATCAATCTAAGCATGTACACACATCCCAACTGCAACTCACGTAGGCTATGCATATGTGAATGGAAAGAGCATTAATGGGCCTTAACCACTAGGGAAGTCCTCTCGATAAATTACCCCTGAACCAATATCAATTATTATGTTCCTTCCAACAACCAACTATACTCCTAAAATCGATTAATGAAATTTACAAACACATGTGGCAGTCCGTGGATTCGAACCCAGGATGCTCACACCGAAAATCAACACCTTATACATCGCACCACGAAGACAGTTAAAGGTTGGTGGACACTGCCTACGATTTATTATGCAACTTCGAATCCTGCATATCAATCTAAGCATGTACACACATCCCAACTGCAACTCACGTAGGCTATGCATATGTGAATGGAAAGAGCAATTAATGGGGCCTTAACCACTAGGGAAGTCCTCTCGATAAATTACCCCTGAACCAATATCAATTATTATGTTCCTTCCAACAACCAACTATAATCCTAAAATCGATTAATGACATTTACAAACACATGTGGCAGTCCGTGGATTCGAACCCAGGATGCTCACACCGAAAATCAACACCTTATACATCGCACCACGAAGACAGTTAAAGGTTGGTGGACACTGCCTACGATTTATTATGCAACTTCGAATCCTGCATATCAAAGCTCGGCCTGTGATTGGCTAAGCCGCGTGGGCTCGGGTCATTCAGCCTTCACTCTCGCTTACTTCTTGGGTTTATCATTTCTTTATCTTGCTTGTGTTTACTTTATGATATATACGTTAATATTGTGTTTCCTGTGATATTTAATAGCTCTTTAGAATCGGATACCACTGTAATTTATTAAGTAATCATTAAAATTACTTGAACAGTTTAATGAATAATGAATAATGTTTAATGAATAGATAAGGAACAATACAGATAATTAATAAATTATCAGGGTGCTGATAAAGTAGCCAATCATGAGCGTGCTGCTGCTTCCACTGACTTCCACGTTTATCGACAGACGTGGATTCATGTCGCTTGTTTTAGGCAATAGCGAGCAATATAGTCATACTTACCATGGTTTTTATATATACTGTACTCAGCTTTATCATTGGGATTGAGATTTATTAATAGCATGATGGGAAGCTAAAACGGCCGAAATAAAACCAATTAATGTTGAAGTGAGAACGAAAGTGTACGTATAATTAAATCTTCGTGGATTATCTAGGTGCATGTGTGATAGGGAAACCACGGTATTGTCGTCTGAACTATGAACGAAGATCCAGAAACCATGAAAAAATAGCCAAGTGTGATAACCCCTTAAGGAAACCTCCCAAACGGTTTATCTTACACTACTTAACCCTCCAGACCCGGTTGGGCTCTGAGGCCTCCATTAAAAACACCCCCCGCGCAACCCGGAAGGGTGCTGAGGCTCCGGCAGCTTGAAAGCCTGTATGCTTGGTGTGCGAGGCGTCCGTCCGACGCATGTAAACAACAGCCGGCTGGACCGACGCCGCGCATCTCCGACCACAAGAAGGAGAGCGACGCTTGTTTGTGTGTGCCTGTATGTTATTGTTAAGTAGCGAAAAGTAGTGTAAAGTGGCTGATATTGCCACAAAGTTATCTCCAATGAAATCGTCATCACAACTGAACCAGTTGACTTAGAGAGCTCTACTTAATGCCATTCTACAGGTACGAAACACATATACGCTTGGGGGATGCGCGGGAATGCGGAAGCAGTCAAAATAACAATAATACAGTAGCCTAGGCATAGACGTTTTTCGGCCAAAACCCCCGGGTTTCGGGGAAATTATATAATATAATAGCCGGGGCTGGAGGGTTAATCCAACCTGTAGAGTACATGCTGAAACTACATTCACAATTTTTTCACCAACTTTCAGTTTAAATACAATCAATCGTCCATTTACTCTCTTGATCACAATCACACTCTGCTCCCACTCCTAAGCCATCAGAAATCAAAATATCAACTTCTCCTTTCGCATTTCCAGATTCATCTCCCTTCCAATAGATCCTGATTCTCTTGTTTTTCATACTATCCACAACGCACCACACCCCTTCCATCGGGTTTCCTGGGCAGAGCACACATCCAACCTTCTTCTTTCAAGCACTTCTATAACTTCATTTGCTCTGTCATTCATACTTCCTACATTCACACTGGCAAGCCTGAACATGTGGGAGACTGCAACCTTTCTGCAGTGCAATTTTCTGGCATCAGAGTTGTGTGGTTTATTTATTTTTACTATTATTTTTTTCTATTTGATTGAGGGAGGCAAAAGGCAGAACTGCCTATAGCGAGTGCCTTCCCCATAGTTGAAAGAGTGACAGGGCCAAAATCAAGGGACGTTCGAGCCAAAATGCCTGGACACACGGAGTTTGAAGCAATTTAAGTCATAGGAAGAGGGAAATACTGATTTTGGGAGAGAATTCCAGAGCTCAGCTGTTGAGTAGAAGAAAGTTTGAGAGTAATGTTTCACTCTTGGGTTGGAGAGTTGCACAGAGTAGGGGTGGGATTGAGTTGCAAGACGGGTACCACGTGCCCTACGTAAAGGAGGTGGTATACACTGGGAAAGCTCTGAGGAACACTGATTATTATAGTAGCGATAGAATAGCGAGAGAGATGCAACATTGCAGCGGAGAAAGAGAGATTGCAGAGAGTTGGTGAGTGGACGGGAGTTAATGATACGAAAGGCCTTCCTTTCAACTTTGTCTAGGAGAGCGGTGTGAGAGGAACCTCCCCACACATGTGAACAATACTCAATACAAGGACGCACTATGCCCCTGTACAGAGCAAGAAGCTGTGCAGGGGAAAAGAACCCCCTAAGGCGGTTGAGCACACCCAGCTTCTGGGAGGCTGCCTTAGCAAGACTGGTAATATGGTCCTTCCAACTGAGAGCAGAAGAAAAAGAGACACCAAGAATATTATTATGGTCTTCTTTATTATGGTCTTGGAGGCGCTGTCTAGAGTTTTTAGAGGCGGACTCCCGTTGGAACTGTTTTATGCAGACGATTTAGTCCTAATAGCTGACAGTATGCAGGATGCTGAGGCCAAATTCAGAAAGTGGAGAGAGGGCATGGCGAGCAAGGGTTTAAGAGTCAATATTAACAAAACCAAGGTTATGCATTGTAGTTTGAGACGAGGCAATGTGGAAAAGAGCGGTGCATACCCATGTGCAGTGTGTGGAAAGGGAGTGGGCGTTAACTCAATTCAATGTAGCATCTGTCGATGTTGGGTACACCATGGGAGTAAGCGCTGTAGTAGAATAAAGGGGCCCCTGCCGAAGGATAAGTCAGAAATAGAGAAATTTGAGTGCGTAGTGTGCAAAGGCGAGCTTGTGTTAAGTGATGATCCTGTGGCTGTGAATTTTGGAAATGAGTCTTTGGAGCTGGTGAACAAGTTTTGTTACCTAGGAGATACCATCTCTGCCGGTGGTGGGGCCGAGGCTGCCACTGTTGCTAGAATTAGGTGTGGCTGGGGGAAGTTCAGAGAATTGATGCCAATCCTGACCATGAAAAGAATGCCTCTCCCCTGAAGGGAAAGGTGTATGCCTCATGTGTTAGAAGTGCAATGACGTATGCCTCAGAAACATGGGCCGTTAAAGTAGAGGATGTCAACAGAATGGAGCGTAATGAGATGAGAATGGTGAGATGGATGTGTGGGGCCAGGCTACAGGATAGAATAACAAATGTTGAGCTGAGGAGACGTTTAGGTATAAAGAGTATTAGCGAGGTGATGCGTACAAGTAGACTGGGATGGTATGGACATGTGGAGAGAATGGATGAACAAAATTGGGTGACAAAATGCAGGTCTGTGATTGTGGAGGGAGCTGCACCAAGGGGTGGACCGAGGAAGACCTGGGATCGGACTATACGCGCCGATCTCAAATCCAAGAACTTGACAAGTGAAGCAGCCCTTAACAGGGTTGCCTGGAACGCCGCCATTAGGACAAGAGACTGAAACTGCACTTATGTGTGGAACACTCAGTCTTAAAATGTTATGTATGTATGTATTGAGAGAAGATGAAGGATTGATTTTTGTATTGTTGAAGAATAAGGGATAGTCCGCTGGGAGTTCCTTACGGGTAGATAGATGGAGAAATTGGGTTTTGGAAGCATTAAAGGTAACAAGGTTTTCTCTGCCCAATTGGAGATAGTATTTAGATCAGAATTTAAGAGTTCTATGGCTTCATTACGTTTGTCGTTGAGGGATTGCTGGCTGGGGCGTTCTGAAAAACTAATGGAGTAGTGTAAGGTTGAGTCGTCTGCGTATGAATGGATGGGAATTTAGGTACAGTTGAGGAGATCATTTATAAAAATTAGAAAGAGAATAGGAGATAGGACAGAGCCCTGAGGAACACCAGAGTTTATAGGGTGAGGAAGTGAACGATGGCCGTCCACAACCGCGGCTATGGAACGGCCAGAAAGGAAATTAGAGACAAAGGCACAGATGGAGGGATAGAAACCGAAGGAGGGTAGTTTAGAAATTAAAGATTTGTGCCAGACTCTATCGAAGGCTTTCGATATGTCTAGTGCAATAGAAAAAGTCTCACCGAAGTCCCGAAAGGAGGATGACCAAGAGTTTGTAAGATATGAAAGAAGATCACCAGTAGAGCCCCATTATAACCCCATTATATCCAGGGCGGTACAATATTGTACCGCCCTCGGTACTTTAAGCCAATATAATATGTCATTTTTAAATAAAGCACAATGTTACAAATTATCCTGATCAAGACACTGGGAACACAACAAATAATGATTTTAAGCAAAAAAACAATGAGTTCAATAAGCCTGTTCTCTAATATTAACAAATTTGATCGTGAAAGGCGCTGAACATAAAGAAACGTTACGATGCGAAGCGAGACATTTGGCATAAAGGTTGCACTCACCTGTAAGGTTGGACTGTGATTCCAGATGTACGATAAGATATAATTGTGAATTTTGTTGTTCCCTTCATATCAATCTACCACTTTCTCTCCTATCATTGATCTATATTTATTCCCTTAGGCTAGGTCTCGATTCAGCCACCCCCAGGGGTATACGTGCATGAGTGTATACACACACACATACATACATACATACATACATATATACTGTAGGCCTACATACATAATATTATGGAATGAGATCATTACATATGCGGAGAGAGGGAGAGAGAGTGAAAAGTGACCATTTATGGTTTATTTACGTTGTATATGAATGTAAATTTAAATGATAATGATAAATAAAACAGGAACTATTTGAAACAATTTAAATGTCTAAGGAGAACTGGCAACACCCTCCTCCTCAAATCTTGGGACCAAAGATGCCAGAATTGCAAAATTTTCATTGTTTTTCAAGTAAACCCATAATTAATGGGAATAACATACAGTACTGTATTGTAGACTGGATGCTTATTTAATCTAGACAGAAACTATGCGAATAAATATTGATAACTCATAATGAATGTTCGTAGAAATAAAAAAATAATAATATTTGTTGATAGGCTCTGACATGGCAATCATCCTCGCTATAGAATAAACGGAGTGTTGCCAATCTAGCACCTTTCCCGCTAGATGTAGAGGTATATATTTGAATCTAGCAGCAAGTTTTAACATCTAACAATATATTTCCTGCCGAAATTCTAGATATTTCAGACATTTTAGAACGATATTCTAGAGATTGTGGATTATTCTAGTGATTTTCGTAATTTATTATGTGTGAGTCTGGAATAAAGCATTATTATTATTATTATTATTAATCTGTCTGCCTTCGAGCGACTTTTGTTAACGGATCTAGCGGTATTTAGCCTCTTGACTTGGTAACCCTGCGAGCTCCCTCGACCCTACTCCAACTGTCAACTGTCACTTCGTCAGTCTCCCTTCAGACGTCAACGGTGATGGATGTACGAAGTGATCGCGGCACATTGCGTCACTAATGAAGGACTAAATGGACCTTATGCTTTATATTTTCACCAGGACTCCCAAGCTTAATTATTAGTTAACTCTCTGAGAACATATCAATTACACAAGCTACCCATACCCATAATACTACTATGGTATAAAAATAATGAAGTAGGCCTAGATATTCTACGTCCTTTTGCTGCTGATCATTACTCTGGTAACTGGTTGCAAGTAGCGTAGACATTACTACTCTCTTTTTAGCGCAATGAGGAAGGATAGGCGATGCATCTTTTATATATACCTTTATGGTAAATCTTATAGGTTTATAGTAGGAAAGACAAAAATTACACATAACGAGTAGCCTACCTAATGAGCATACACTGCACAGTATACATTAGCCTACACATCTCATCTTGGTATTCTATGATTCTAGCCTATGTATTGGAAAGCTTTATGTCTAAGCAGTAGGCTACAACCTACAACATATTACAAGTTTAGCTATGTCTGTTATTTAGGATCGTTGAGCCAAAACAAACAAATACACAGGCTGTTAGCGTTATCACTAGCTTCAACTACTGTTTTTTATATTTATTTTGTATTATATTGTTGTAGCAATTTATCGGTTTAGCGTTAACGAAGTTTACTTTTGAGTTAGTGAAATACCAGTCATCAAAGCCAACTTTTCGGTTAGCTTATATATTTGTGTGGACAGAGAAACCTGCGTTGTACGATATATTATCGTACATCAGTCAACCCAGCGAAGCCGTCATAAATCGTTCGATATCAAAGTGATTATTTATACTAGTCTAATTATTGTCCTATGACCATAGGGTCGTCAATACGGAAATATCCAGGCCCTTGCCTCGAATAGGGTTAAGGAAGCCATACTGGCGATCTGAGAGCAGATTATGAGAAGAAAAATGCTTAAAAAATTTGGAAGCAAGAATAGTTTCAAAAACTTTAGAAAGACAAGAGATGAGAGCAATTGGACGATAGTTGGAGGATTGAGAGCGGTCACCCTTCTTTGGGACAGGTTGAATGTGAGCAAATTTCCAGCATGAAGGGAAGACGTCAAGAGGAGAGACAGAGACGAAAGATGTTGGGTATGTCATAATAGGTAAAAAAAACGGGCAAAGAATTATTACCATCCCCAGGACATAATTTGTGTTTTTCCTATGGGAGTGAGTGAGACAAAAGGCAGAACTGTCTATGACGAGTGCCTCCCCCAGAGTTGAAAGAGTGACCGGGCCAAAATCAAGGGATGTTCGAGCCCAAATGCCTGGACACACAGAGTTTGAAGCAATTTTAAGTCATAGGAAGAGGGAAAGACTGATTTTGGGAGAGTTCCAGAGCTCAGCTGTAGAATAGAAGAAAGATCGAGAATAACATTTCACTCTTGGGTTGGAGAGTTGCACAGATTATGGGTGGGATTATGTTACAAGACGGGTGCTACGTGCTCTACAAAGAGGGGTTAGTATAAAGTACACTGAGATAGCTCTGAGGAACACTGATTATTGTAATAGTGGTAGAATAGGGAGAGATGCAACATTGCGGCAAAGAGAGAGGGACTGCAGAGAATTGGTGAGTGGACGTGAGACTGTCCCGGAGGCTGTCCCTAGCACCTTTACCCAAGGATTGCAAAGGGTACGATCTAGTGCATCCCACCAGAACCAACCGAAGGGACGCACCCTGTGTGCATACTGTATATGGCACTACTGCTGGACGGAAGTGATTATTACCCAGGACATTATTATCCTTTGTCACCCGCTTGGTTATCTTTTGGAGAAAATGTTTGACTTGTTGTTCAAATAAGCAACCAAAATTAAAGTTGATCTATCCATGACCCACCAAATACTCTAGAGGATTTAAACCACAATATTTAAGTTGCCAGGTTTCTTAAAAGTTACTATATAAATGATCACAGCCTTATCACCATTTCAATATCACTAGTGGCATGGAAGCATATCTACATAACCTAAGTATTGTCACTTACAAAGGAATACTAGATATATACTGTACCCTATAAGGTTGAGCCTGACAGTGTAGTCATGCAATCAACTGTCTCCACTATCTTTAATAATTAAAGATAGCATAATTATTACACTATAGTATGATAAGATGTTACGGTATTTGCTATACAATCTTTTACAATGCTTTCATTTTAAGACTCACCCTTGTTCCCTCATCCCCAGCGGGTCGATCTCCTTCCCGATGATGTGGTGGAGAGCATCAAAATATTCAAACCTGGAGCTGGTCTCTCCATGGATCTGTTTCTGCAGCACTCGGATGTACGTGATCTGGAGGGAGGGGAAGAAAACCTCAATATGTTGTATCTCCTATTACTTTTATAGTACCGTCAACTGGGGCGAATTCGGCCGATTTTTGCGTATTTCTGTAGCGTGTAGTCTTGTTTTTTTCTCAATGTAAGATCTTAAGTATTGTATGTGTAGCTGGTACATTGGGGTATACAATCATAGCATTAAAGAAATTAAAATACATTGCATATATTTATTATAAATATAATAAAGGTGTCCGAATTCGGACACGATTTGGGGCAATTTTGGACACATAGTCTGAATTCGGACATGGATATAAAATACATTCATAGGACTAACCAGTGATCCCAGTATAGATTCGGACCTTTCAGTGGTCAATTTGGACATCTTTGAACATATTAAAAGGGTCTTATCACACTCCCTGAAAACGTAAAGACCATAAATACCATAT
Source organism: Paralithodes platypus (assembly GCA_032716605.1). Taxonomy (NCBI): domain Eukaryota; kingdom Metazoa; phylum Arthropoda; class Malacostraca; order Decapoda; family Lithodidae; genus Paralithodes; species Paralithodes platypus. The sequence goes on along the minus strand of CM064564.1, from coordinate 11,869,392 downwards.
CGTAAGATACGACTCTTTTGGGGCAATTTCGGACATATCTGGATTTATTGACCTATACTCTGGGTAGCAGTATGACCCTAATAATGTAAAAATAAGGATTATTGAGACTTAACTCAGAAATACCACGTGTAATGACAACTATAAACCCAATTACACTCAATATCCGAATCTGACAGGTTATAGCTAAAGTTAGATTAACCCTTCCTGCCCGGGTGTCATATTAAAATGACACCCCTTGCGAAGGGAAGGAGCCCGGGTGTCCTTTTAAACTCTGTAAGCTTGAAAGCCTATTAAGCGTGGTTTGAAAGCCGCACGGCGAAACGTTTGTAAACAAAGCCGGTCGGTCAAAAACAAGAAGAAGTCGGACCTTTGTTGTTGTTGTTGTTTGGTAGAACGAAAATTAGTGTTTGTAAATGTCCGATATTGCTAATACCGCATCAAAACTCTCTCCACGGAAATCATCATCACAACTGAACCAGTTTACCTAGAGAGCTCTACTCAACACCAGTCTACAGATACAAAACAGGGCTACATTTTGAGATTTATGTGAATTCTCTAGCAGTTAAAATAACAAAAATAGATGTAGGCCTATTACAACGGGGTTTTTTTGCCAGATCGCCCTGAGTGGTCATTTAGAAGGCTAGCCAGGGGGGGGGGGGGTTAGGCTAGATTTTGACAGAACATGGGTGGGAGTGTGTTGAAAGACAGGTGGCCCCCACACTCCATAAGGGAAAAGGTATACACTGAGAAAGCACTGAAGAATACTGTAGACGAAGTATAGATAGGTACAAGAGACTCCATGATTAAAGCAGCTGAGAAAGTATGTGGGAAGAAAACATTTAAAATGTGGAAGAAGAAAGGTAATGCATGGTTTAGCAAAGAGATAGAAGAAATAGTGAAAAAGAAGAAAGAGTTGAGAAAGAGTATGCTGCAAAAGAATATACCTAGAGAAACTAGAGATGCGAGGAAAGAAGAATATACAAATTTGAAACAAAGAGTAAAGAGGACGATACAAGATGCTAAAAGGAGGGCAGATGAGGAATATGGGAAAAAGATTAGTGAACAGTTTCTGAATGACAAGAAAGCATACTACAGAGCTGTAAAAGAAGCCAGAGGGAAGAAGACTGAGAGTGTCTCAGGTGGTAGGATGAGGGACATGAATGGGGAAGTGGTAGAGGGTGATGATGTGGTGAAAATATGGAAAGATCATTTTAGTAGCTTAGCTGTAAAGAGTAGGGGGAAGGCAAAGATCTCATCCATAGGAATGGAGAGAGGTAGAATAAACAGGGTAAATGAAAGCCAGATAAGCAGAGAAGAAGTAAAAGAAGCAGTCAACAGAATTAAAATGAGCAAAGCTGCTGGAGTAGATAACATCCCAGGTGAAATACTGAGATATGGAGGAGAAGAAGCTGTTGACATAATGCATAGGTTATGTAAATTAGCATGGGAAAGGGAAAGTGTACCAGAGGACTGGAGGAAAGCAGTGATAGTACCCTTGTACAAAGGGAAGGGTAGTAAAGAGGAGTGTAAGAGTTATAGGGGAATTAGTTTGCTTAGCATACCTGGAAAGGTACATGCAAGAGTAGTAACAGAGAGACTACAGAAGATAACGGATGACCAAATAGGCGAGGAGCAGGGAGGTTTCAGAAAGGGCAGGGGCTGCGTTGACCAGATAGCCTCAATGCGTTTGTTGGTAGAGAAGTATCTGGCCAAGAACAGAAAACTCTATGCAGCATTCATGGATTTGGAAAAGGCCTTCGACAGAGTGGACTGGGAGGGTCTGTGGGATGTGTTAACAGTATATGGTGTGGGAGGAAAGTTGCTAATGGCAGTAAAATCTTTTTATAGGAATGCAATGGCAAATGTGAAGGTAGGAGATAAGTTAAGTGAAAGTTTTGAGGTCAATGTAGGAGTAAGACAGGGATGTGTCATGTCAGCTTGGTTGTTCAATATATACATGGATGGAGTGATTAGAGTACGCAGGGCGGGATCAATGGGTGTAGGAGCTAGACTGGAATCAGAGGGAAGAGCATGGAAGATTTTAACATGCCTATATGCGGACGATGCAGTCCTGTTGGCGGAAAATGCGGAAGAACTTCAGAGAGTGGTCACAGACTTTGACAGGGTATGTGAAAAGAGAAAGTTAAAGGTCAATGTAGGGAAATGTAAGGTAATGGTGTTTGAGAGAAGAATGCATGAAACCATAGATTTTAAGGACAAATATAGAATCAAGAAAGAACATGAGAAAAGTTGTAAAATAAAAATGAAAAATTAAGTACTGGAAGAGGTTGAAAGTTTCAAGTATTTGGGAGCTGTACTATGCAAATTTGGTAAAATGGAGAGTGAGATAAAAGAGAGATAAATGCAAAGGAGAAAGGTGATTGGAGAACTTGATAGTATTCTCAAAGGAAGAATGGTTAGTCAGGAAGTCAAAAAGTCACTGAGAAACAGTGTGCTGCTCCCAACACTCTCGTATGGAAGTGAGACATGGACAGCAAGTGACGAGGACCTCTCCAAACTGAGAGCTGTGGAGATGAGCTTTTTCAGAATGGCAGCTGGCATGAATAGGCTAGATGGGCCAAGTAATAGGGAAGTGTACGAGTCCTTTGGAATGGAAGAGCAGGCTTTGGGCATTGATTGTGGTGTGGTTGAGTGGATAAAGAGAAGTACTTTGAGATGGTATGGCCATGTTCAGAGAATGGATGAAGACAGAATGCCAAGAAAGATATATGGGAGTCAGGTGAGTGGAAATGCTAGTCGTGGAAGACCACCTATGGTATGGGAAAAGAAAGTAGAAAAATATATTGAAGAAAAACTTCCACGTAGTGGAAGGGGCATTGTGGCACGGGCAAAGGAGGCATGTCTTGACAAAGTAGCCTGGAGACGTTTCTGTCATGGCCATCCTCTAGCGGGAGTTTCCCAGGGGGAAACAAGGCGTCGGAGATGATTATGAATACTGATTAATGTAATAGTTGTAGACGAGAAAGAGAGATGCAACATTGCGGCATGTAGAGATTTTGTAAGAGGAGGCGAATTGATGAGACAAAATGTTTTTGACACTACCCTTTCGAGAGGTGTGGTGTGGGTGGAACCTCCCCACACATGCGAACAATACTCGATACATAGGTGCACTGTCCCCCTATACAGAGCAAGAAGATGTGCGGGGGCGAAGAACCCACGGAGACGGTTGAGCACCCCTAACTTCTGGGAAGCTGTTTTTTAGCAAGAGTGGTAACATGATCTTTCCAAGAAAGGTCAGAAAAATAAGAAACACCAAGAATAGGCCTACTGAGATAAGATGAAGGGTTGATTTGTGTATTGTTGAAGAATTATTATGTTTTTTCCACCAACCAACTTCACCTCTAAACTCAATTAATGAAATCAACAAATACATGTGGCACTCCAAGGACTCGAACCTAGGATACTCACATCAAAATTCCGCGCACTTATGCATTACGTTATCAAGACAGTTTTAGAAATAAAGATAGTCGTGTGGAAGATCGTGATGGGTAGATAGATGTAGAAATTGGGTTTTGGAAACATTGAAAGTGCCGTAACAAGATTTTCTCTGCCCAAATCAGGAATATTAGATAGGTCAGGCCACGGCTCTTGATGAGCCGTGGGCTTTCCGGCAGTCATCTTTCTTTGAGAGATCATTCTCTTACATGGCTCCAAGGTTATATAACAGACTGCCACTGACCAAGAGATAACTAAGTTCTGTTGAGTGCTTCAAGAGGCAACTTAAGACTTTTCTCTTTGAAAGAAGCTATGATCTCGAGAGGGGTGTCATCATCGAGGGCTATAGGGTGTAAGCTATTGGCCACTGCTGGTGGCTGGTTGATGCGTATAGGTTTTGTGTTTCATTGATTTAAGCGATTCGTGTTTGTTTTTTTGGTTTGGTTTTGGTTTTCGAGCGCCAGTGAATTCTGCGGAAAAATTGGCGCTTGTGAGAAATAAGTAGGCCTAACATGCTTATTATTATTATTATTATTATTATTATTATTATTATTATTAGGCATGTTATGGCCTCATCATATGAATTTTGGAGAAATTGCATGGTGGGTTGTTGTGGAAAGCTAGTTGAATATTGTAAGGTGGAATCAGCAGCATAGGAGTGGATAGGAGTTTAGGAACAGTTGAGATGAATAATGAATACAGTATTAGAAAGAGAACTGGAGATAAGACAGAGCCCTGAGGAACACCAGAGTTGATAGGTTGAGAAAGTGAGCGATGACCGTCCTCAACCACAGCTATGGAATGGCTTAAAAATAAATTAGAGATAAAGGCACACATGGAGGGATAGTACAAAGGAGTACAAAGGAAATCAAGCAACAACATATCTGGTGACCCTTCTAGGCTGCTTGTCCTCCAAAACACTGAGGATCAATTGTCCAAACAGTGGTTTAGAGTGGGTAAGGGAACATTGGAAAGGGAACTACTGCCCTGGAACTAATGTCCGTGGCAGGATTAGGAAGTTAGTAGGGGACAGATGGGTTAGTAACTGAGGGGGGGATAACATAAAGTTATTCATTTAAAAACGCAGTCAGTCGCGGATTTGATGCAAGATACTTGTCTAGGCGAAGTTTAAATGAATCAAAGGTGCTGCAGTCTATAACGTCTTGGGGAAGCCCATTCCACAAGTTGACAACTCGATTGAAGAAGAAATTCTTAGATTCGTGCGAGTTAAAAGATTTACCGATAATTTTGCAACCGTTTCCCCGCGTGCAATTAGATTGGTCGATAGTGAAGTACTTACTACAGTTCATATTGTCGATGCCTTTGATGATTTTGAACACTTGAATTAAGTCGCCTCTTAACCCTTCCTACCCGGTCTGCCTTAGGTAAGGACAGCTCGAAAGAAGGGCCGCTACCCGGTATGCCTTACCTAAGGCAGCAGCTTAATAGCCTAATTAAGCTTGGTCTGAACGCCGTGCGTACGACGTATGTCAACAAACCCAAGCGTTGCATCACCGCACCTCTGAAAACAAGAAGGAGAAGACTCTTCAATGTTATTGTTCTAACGTCAGACGAAATTAGTGTCTGAAAAGCCCCCATATTGGCAACATCTCTGCAATATTGGCTCCACTGAAATCGTCATCACAACTGAACCAGTTGACTTACAGAGCTCTACTCAACGCCAAAATACAGATTGAAAACCGCACTACAATTATAGATGAGTGGGAAAGTTCTAGCAGTGAAAATAAACATAAATATGGTAGCCTAGGCCTAGACGTTTTTCAGCCATTTCGCCCGGGTAGGGGCGACCGTCATTGGGTATGACAGCCCGGGTAGGAAGGGTTAATCTGCGCTGGGTTAAAGGAAATAGATTTAATTCTCTAAGACGCTCCTCGTATGGTTTGTTCTTTAGGCTAGGTTCCAGAAGAGGGCGGACTAAGGAATTGTAAAGGGTTAGGATAACTTCTTTGGATTTATGCTCAAATGACCTGCCTATAAAGCCAATTATTTTGTTTGCTTTCTTAACAACTTCTGAACATTGTTGACTCGGTTTTAGGTTACTCGATATTGTTAAGTCTCCCAGATCGGTTTCTCTGTTTACATTCTTAAGCTGAGTGCCATTCATCAAATAGTTTGCTTTCTCATTTTGGTATCCGATATGTTACATCATATGTAGTACTGTACTGTACTTTACATTTATCCGCATTGAAACTCATTTGCCAAATTTGGGCCCAACTTGACAACTTATCTAGATTGTGTTGCATATCGTCAACTTGTTCTTTTGAGAGTACGCTATTTACAATTTTTGTATCGTCAGCAAATTTTGAGATTGTACAGGTGAGACCCTCATCTATGTCGTTGATGTAAATTAGAGAGAGAATTGGTCCTAGTACCGATCCCTGGGGTACCCCGCTACTTACATTGGTCCATTTAGATGCCTTACCGTTTATGACTACTCTTTGCTTTCTGTCGCGGAGCCAATTTTCTATTCATTTCAACACACCGTCTTGTATTCCATGCACTTTTAGTTTTAGCAGTAAACATTTGTGGGGAATTTTGTCAAAGGCCTTTTGAAAATCAAGGTATATAATATCTACAGCTTTACTCTCATCATAGAGGTTGAGGATATCGTGGAAAAAGTCCAAGAGGTTTGTTAAACAGGAACGTTTTCTACGAAAGCCGTGTCGAGTATCTTTAACACCTTACGAGCGGCCTATGCGGTTTATTTATGTGTACCGCCCAGCGGGGTGTTTTTAGCCAAAATAGGGCTGTTTACGTGATCATTTTCATGCCTAAATAAGACCCAGAACGTAAAACAAGTATCTATCCCTGAAAGGGCATAAACAGAGCTTTCGAATGACACCATAACGATCCTTGTATGATGGATAGTTTTCTTGCAATAACCGTGCAACGCGAGTGCAAAAAGCAGGTAATTCGGTACTTTCGGTACATAATTGAGTATGTAGCGAGTGAGAGAGGGAGGAGGGAGCTGAGATTTGTGTCAGTAGGTTCGCCGCGGTGGTCTGGAGCAGTCATACGCTCGCTAGTCTCCTGCCACCACTTGTCTCTCTCTCTCAGCCACATTACGTGCTGAAATTGCCACTCGAGTTATGTCGAGCGCCGCCACATAGTCCAGCTTTATTTAACTCGACTTAAGTGGTGGGCCGCTTTTTAAGGGTTAAGTATGTTATTTTCCTATAAGTGATTTACGAGTGTTTCTTATGAGCGTTTCTAGCATTTTACATACAACTGAGGTTAAGCTAATTGGACGATAGTTACTGGGTAGGGATTTGCTGCCTTTTATAAAAATTGGTGTTACGTTAGCTAGCTTCCACTGATCAGGCATAATTCCAGACTGTAAGGATTTATTGAATAGCAATGTCAGTGGTTTGGAGAGCTCATCCTTAGCTTCCTTTAGAACTCTAGGTGCGATTGTATCAGGTCCGGGCGTTTTATTTTTACCTTGAGTTTATCTAAACATTTCAATACTTCTCTCTCTGTAATGGTGATATTGCTTAGAACATCAGAATTATCTATCTGAATCGGCGATGCTGTAGGGATATCAATGAGGTCTTCTGTTGTAAAAACTGATGCAAAGAAGGTATTGAGGGCATTACTAATTTGTACTTCGTCTTTGGTATATTCTCCATTTTCATCGACTAACGGTCCTACAGTTGAAGTAACTACTCTCTTCTTTCTAATTGAAGGAGGGTAGTTTAGAAAGTAGAGGTTTGTGCCAGACTCTTATCGAAGGCTTGCTATACAGTAAAAGTCCTGTAATCCGAATTGCAGGGGACCGGGCCTCGTTCCGATTACCGGATTATTGGAATTTACCCATATGAACCTGTGTATTAATGGCCTGACAAAAACCTTAACACAATATAGGTTATTCATATGCACAATATAACGCTATACATCCAATATGACACATAATGGTAAACTTTTAAAGTGATTTCATGAACATATGATATGTGTGTGTACCATTATGTGTTATTTTGGTGGGTTTTGGGTGACCTACTGCCTCAAAAAGGGGACTTTGGGACTTTTTGAAATTCGAACTATTGGGTGAATTCGGATTTGGCCTCATTTAAAAAAAATTAGACTATTGGGAGATTCCAATTATCGGTCGTTGGATTATCGGACTTTTACTGTATGTCTAGCTCAATAGAAAAGGTCTCACCGAAGTCCCGAAAGGAGGATGACCCAAAGTTAGTAAGATAAGAAAAAAGATCACCAGTAAAGCTCTTAACCCCTTCACCACCATTACATAATTTTCATGATAATCTGGTTACCATTAGATGATTTGCTTTAGTTTGAAATATACTTATACGACTCAAATGGGCAAATGCAATCTCAATATATCCTCTTAGTAACATAGGTCCTTATTAAACTGCATACAATCATCCAATTATAGCCAGAATCAAAGGTGAAAATGGCATCATGGTGCTGAAGGGGTTAAGGAAACCATACTGGCAATCTGAAAGTAGATTATGGGAAGACAAATGCTCCAGAATTTTTTAAAATTAAGAATAGCTTCAATAACTTTAGCGATGCAAGAAATGAGAGCAATTGGACGATAGTTGGAGGGTTGAGAGCGGTCAACCTTCTTTGGGACAGGTTGAATGAGAGCAAAATTTCAGCAAGTAGGAAAGGCGTTAGAGGAAAGACAGAGATGAAAAAGTGTGCCTAGACAGGGAGTCAGCGTGGAAGAACAGTTTTTGGGTACAACAGGAACACCATCCGGTCTCTGCGCCTTCTCAGTATTAAGCCCAGAAAGTACTGTACTGTACATCAATATAAGTTATTATCATATGGGGCATAAGTAAGAGAGAGGAGGTTGAAGATGGAGGAATAGCACCGGAATCATCAAAGGTGGAGTTTTTAGCGAAAGTTTGAGTGAAGAGGAAGACGTGACGTTGATGGTGTCAGTGTAAAAGAGGGAAAGACGAGGCAATAAAATTGTCGGAGAGGTTTTTGGCTAGATGCAAGAAAGCTTGAGAAGAGCTAGAGTTGGATAGTTCAGAACATTTATTATTGATGGAAGAGTTTCTGGCGAGTAAAATACTGTAACAGAGTAGGCTTTATTCCGGGCAGAAACAATATTTTTTTTTTTTTTTTTTTTAAAGGCGAGCACCGTTTGAATACTTCCTCCTAATTGCAGACAGCAGTAGAACAAGCATGAGTAATTCAAGATTTTGGTTTTGCATTAGACTGAGAGAAAGAAAATGGAATGTATGTCTCCATGCCCGAGAAGATTAGGCTACCTCAGTAATGCGCTCAGCACACTCCGAGGGTCCCTGACCACAGAAGAAAAAATATTTCCATGGGATGTCAAAATGTCAAAGGAGTACTATACACATACATACATACGGGTTTAACCCTCCTGGCCCGGGCTGGTCCTCCAAAGGACGGAGGTCGTACCCGGGCAATCTGGCCGAAAAACGTCTAGGCCTAGGCTACCGTTTTATTTTTATTTTAACTGCTAGAAATTTCTCACGCATCTATAAACGTAGTGCGGTTTTCAATCTGTAGACTGGCATTGAGTAGAGCTCTGTAAGTCAACTGGTTCAGTTGTGATGACGATTTCAGTGGAGCAAATTTTTCCGCGATGTTGACAATATCGGAGCTTTTCAGACACTAATTTCGTCTTACATCACAACAATAACATTGATCCGACGTCTCCTTCTTGTTTTCGGAGGTGCGGTGACGCAACGATCGGCTTTGTTTACATGCGTCGGACGCACGGCGTTCAGGCCAAGCTGAATAGGCTTGAAAGATTGCTGCCTATTAACAGGACACCCGGGCTCCTGCCCTTCTTTTGTGGTGTCCTTTTAACAGGACACCCGGGCTGGAAGGGTTAAAGACCGCAACCGTCCACAGTGAATGTGGCTTCCATGGTACAATCACAGTACTGCACACAGTGCACAGCAATCATAACACAGTGGCTACAGTCTTTACTGCAGCACAGTACAACAATGCCCCATCATGGTATCACTGTGGCAGATGTTGGTATAGCGCTAACAGTGTCTCAGCAGAACTCAACAAAGTCCCCCTCAAGCACTTGCACCTGGCGAAATCACACCACACCAGCCTTAACCAGTCCACAATAAGGCAGTAACAAGAAATCACCGTAACTGCTACAGAGGCTGACTGCACCACCGAAGTGGCGGGCGGTGGGGTCGCTGCATCCCTACGCCAAAGAAAAACTGTAGAAAGAGTACTGTACTGCCGAAAAACCTCCCAGTCGGCAGTGCCAAAGTGCCGCCGGCTGGGAAGATCAGATGGCCATATTAGAGAGATAGGACAGGTAACAGAGATAAGGTAATGCTCGGAAAAACCCAACGGAGAGAAAAGGGTTACAGCGTAAGCAGAAGGATTAGAGGTTAGATATACAGTATGTCAAGGATGTTTGGCTGATCTCCAAGGTGGTCAGGAATACAAGTAGGGTGCTGGATTTACTGCTCTAGGTCATGTTTTTTTTGTTTTTTTTGGCCAGACGCCGTTATTCCCGAGAAAGGGTGGCCATGAACATTAGAAAAGATGTAGGCTTGTTCACTAGGTTGGTCAGTGGAATGAGAGGAAAGTCATTGGCTGCTAAGATGGAGATTTCAGAGAAAGAGGTTGTTAATAGGATGTGTTCAACAGGTAGTCAAAGCATTTAGGAAAGTCAGTAGAGTTAGGGGATAGCTAGACAGCACAGAAATATTGAGCTTGAGAGTGACAGGAGAGCTTGAGCCATAGAGCTGAGAATTCAGAAGTCGAAGTTGGGAACATGAAAGCAATTGAGTTTGTTGTGCACATAAACACAACATCCACCTTTGGCTTGGAAACTAGGATAGAGAAAGTAGGAGGATACAGAGAAGGGGCTGCGTGCAGTTGCTTAAGACACCTGAGTCTCGGTGAGGAAAAGATCAAGTTTGTTGGAGCAAAGGTGGTATTCGTAAAGCTAATATTATTTTTATTAATCTCACCACCACACCCCCAATGAAATTAATGAAAGTATATATGATCCACCGGGATTCGAACCCGGGTTATCACACATATTTTTGCCATTGTAAATATAATTGCCATATAATTGTAGACTAAATTCCTAGAAAAGGATACAATGTGACTCCCATTTAAAACTGGCATCATCTAATGAAAGAGTGAACTTGGTGAAGTGATAACCTTCTTAGAATAAACTTGCACAGTGGAATATCATGAATCTAAAATGCTTGGGGTCAGTAGGAATGGGTTTGCTTAAACCCTTCAGACTACCTGGTGGAGGTGGGTCATGGGTATATTGATCCCTTTGTCTTGATGACTAGTTCAACAGCCTCAGTTATTTCAACATGTAAAAAATTAACGGTACCGGTATCCAAAATAAGAAAAAACGAATTGGCGACAATGGACATTAATATCCTGGAAAATTATCCCACCCTCGCTCAGAAATCCTCCCTACAGAAAGCTTGTTTAAACCACTGCATCTCCCACCAGGGGAGACACTGTCTATTACCTGACCCTTCAACTTCACTTCACACTCTTTCTTTACCAAACTCGGAACTCTCACATCCTCTCCATCATCACCAGATATCGCCTTTTGCTCCCCCAGCATCATCCCCCATGACATCCTGGAGGGTGGTCAAAACCTTAAGTTCTGACCACCTTCCCATCATCATCACCACCAAAACCACAATCACGGTCACCCCACCTGGCCACAGACACACATACACTAATTATAAAAGACCCAACTGGGAAGCTTTCACAACTGAGACAGAACAACACCTCTAAACTCTATACATGACTGGTTCACTTATTACAAACATCAACGATGTCGTACACACCTTCAATATAATTATTCAAAATGCAGACAGAAAACACATCCCTAGAGGTAACAGAAACAAACACAACCGCAACTTTACACCAGAAATTAAAGGCCTCATTAAAAAATGTGACATACTAAAACACTCACCAACACCCCACACAGAGGACACTGCACAACAATTTACAATTTTTGGTTTTGGGACTTAGGATATTCCACTGTTCTGTCGCAACCCATAATAGCTACGCACCCTTTTGAATCTGTATTGAACCCAAACAAGATAATACTGTACTGTCTGTACAATGCTTTGCTATATCCCAGATGCTTTGGAACCTAGCTACTGTATATAAGTTCACAGATTAAAATGGAAATACACTTATTATGACTGCCAACTGTAGGCTATTAGGGTATTGCTCTGACCTTCAAGTTCCTCCACTTTTTATGACACTCTTGGGCAGTGCATGCGTGGCCTGCCTCCTGCATACGTTTGCCAATAGCATTCCATATGGCCTTCTTCTTTTTGGTGTCATCGTAGAAGTCCTCAAAGTGGTCCTCCACCTGACTGATGAGAGCCATCACCTCCGTCCGACCCCAGAAGTCTGACCCTCGCCGGGTACTGGTGCTGATGGTCACTATGTTCCCAGACACTTCATCATCTGACAATAGATTTTTTTTTTAAGTATTATCTCTTGCAAAGTACTGTGGCTGGTATACTACTATACCGTACACTCGGATCCCATCGTCTCTAGCCTACTCGTAAGAATTTGAGGGGCCCCTATTTTTGTCTTTATGCAATTACTGTACTGTATAACTATGTGGATCAATTTTGGGATAGAACTTGCTTTTCAATAAATATTATACATAGTTTTGTAGTTGATGCATAGAAAATTATATTAATATTTATGCTTCCAGAGATATACTTCCATAATGAAACATAGGTGAAGTCCACGGACATTTATGAGTGGGCTAGAGATTATGGCATCCGAATGTACAAGAAACTGAATTTACTCAAGTACAATAACTTAATTTTGTTCAAGTCATGATTTAAGATTAAGACATGCTGTATACAGTAAGATCTCCTATCTCGAAAGCAATAGGAACTAAATAAAAACTTGCGAGATTTGAATATTTGAGATATGAAGTTAACTTTTTATGAGGAAAATACAATAGGAACCAGCGAGTCAGCAAGTAACCCACACCAAAGCTGACAATTACCACTTTTGATACCCAAAAAATAAGACAAATATCAATTCCCATAGTATGTTTATCATGATACAGTAAACAAATACAGTAGAATGGTAAAAAACATATAATAGTTGAATACAGGGCTTAAGTGGTAGAATGTGGGTTCTGAGGCAATGCGCGAACTACTGCGACTACCCGCCACTTGTATATATTAGTGGCTACTGCGTCATTTAGCCTAATACTGTACAGTACATATAAGTACTGTACTGGTACATACAAGTTTAACCCTCCCCGCCTGGCTGGACTCCATGGAGTCCACATCGAGTTTGCCCCGCGTCGCACGGCTGGACTCGATAGCTCCATTGCATGAATTTTTGCTTTTGAAGCGTGCACACCAATTTGTTTGTTTACATAGGCATACACAGCGCCACCACGCTTGAACTATTGCGCAGCACCAGTCTCTGTCTGTCCGCGTCCAAAACGATGCCCCCGCGAACAACAGTGCACCACGAAAGACAATTTTAGTCTGTGAGGTGTTGAAAGAACACTTAGAAAACTAGAAATCGCTGGTAGTGACAGTGAAAGTGAAGTAAATGAACAGAGTAGTGGCCATAGCTCACGTTACACTTCCAGTGAAAGTCTAGACAATGAAGGTGATGAAGCGGCTGAGTTTGTGGGTTTCCCCAGTGACAATGAACCTGAAGGGGATAAAAGAGGTGATGATGATGGTGGTGAGAGTGATTTGGCAAAGTGAGTGAATGGGAGAGTGATTTGGCAAAAGCGAGTGAGTGGGAGAGCTCAAGGACAGCTTCGAAATTTGTGCTCAGCGAGGGGACGCCAAGCCCTTCCCCCGGCTAAATCTCATGCCATTATCATCATAAAAAAATAAAATCGCCTCCCGGACGTACAGGCACTGGCGTGACAAGTGACTTAGTGCGTGCAAGCTGGGGTTGCTGCGGGGTATCCGAACGCGGATAGAATTACGTGGCAAAACACTCATTGGTATAATCCTGCGTAGCGGGTAGACCTGTACTAATATCTCAATAATTTGGTAATGTTAAATATATTTTTACATTTTACATTCATAAATAGTCCACTAGATTAGGTTAAAGATATTGTTCAACGTTTCTTAGTAAATAGGCATCTGAAAAAACATTCTCCCCACTACACAGGATCTTACCCGCTCATCTTTTGCACACTTGTCATTCTGCAATCACTGGTTCTAGAGACGTCTACAGGTACTCAACTCCATTCTACATGCAATGGTAAGCCAAACAATATATCTTTTTACTGATGATTCTCTATGCTCTAATAACTTCAATATACAGTACAGTGCAGTACTGTATGTGTTTTGAAATGGCGCTTTTGGCGCAAAATCCCCAGTATTGCAGTGGCGGGAGGGTTCAAAGGGGCCGGGCCAAATGGGCTAAAGACAGTTTCGTCAACAAAGAGTGTGGGAACAGTCTCACATCCTAAATGGTGGCATTCCAGGCGACCCTGTCATGGGCCTACCTCTGTTGTCAAGTTCTTTGTTTTGAGATCGGACAGGAGTACCTGATCCAACGTCTTTCTAGGTGTACCTCTACGCCCAACTTCCCCCACGTTCACAGTCTGGCATTTCTTCACCCAGTTCTGATAATCCATTCTCTTCATGTGTCCAAACCAACTAAGTTGGCTCGTGCGCGTCACTTCACTGATACTCCCAATGCCCTGATGCCTTCTTAATTCCTCACTTGATACCCCATCCCTAAGGTTAACCCCACATATCTACCTCACCATTCTCTTTTCATTCTGTTCCATACTACAGTAAGTCCTGTAATCCGGAAGGCAGGGGACCGCGTGACTTCCGGATCAGCAGATTTTCCGAGGTATCAGATTTATATATAAAAATGGCCCTAAAACATACAAATTAATAATTAATTAGAATAGAGGCAGTGCGGTGAAGTTCCGGTGGTGTAGAGGTGTAAATCCAAGAAGTGTAAATCCAAAACACTTGATTAATTGACTTAAGATAGACATGAATCTTATTTTATTATCTTATTTTGGGGGAAAAATAATGTATTTTGGGGAAAAAAATAGTATATTTTGGGGGAAAAAACCTTCCGAGGTATCGGGCATTCCGAGGTTTCAGCCTCCGGATTAGCGGACTTTCACTGTATTGACATCCTCCACTTTAACCAGCCAAGTCTCCGAGGCATACAGTAGGTCATCGCACTCCTAACACACGAGGTATACACATTCCCTTTAAGGTGAAGTGGGAGTCCTCTCATGGTCAAGAGTAGCAGCAGCTCTCTAAACTTCCCCCAGCCACTTCTGACTCTAGCAATGAAGCCAACTTCAGCGTCACCTCTGGGCAGAAACCGTATCGCCAAAGTACCGGTAGCAGAATTTATTCAAACACTCTAGCGCTACACTGTTGAAATCAACACTAACAGGCGGGTCATTCAACAAGTATATGGTGTGGGAGGAAAGTTGCTAATGGCAGTAAAATCTTTTTATAGGAATGCAATGGCAAATGTGAAGGTAGGGGATAAGTAAGTGAAAGTTTTGAGGTCAATGTAGGTGTAAGACAGGGATGTGTCATGTCAGCTTGGTTGTTCAATATATACATGGATGGAGTGATTAGGGAATGTAGGGCTGTATCAATGGGTGTGGGAGCTAGACTGGAATCAGAGGGAAGAACATGGAAGATTTTAACATGCCTATATGCGGACGATGCAGTCCTGTTGGCGGAAAATGCTGAAGAACTTCAGAGAGTGGTCACTGACTTTGACAGGGTATGTGAAAAGAGAAAGTTAAAGGTCAATGTAGGGAAATGTAAGGTAATGGTGTTTGAGAGAAGGATGCATGAAACCATAGATTTTAAGGAAAAATATAGAATCAAGAAAGAACACAAGAAAAGTTGTAAAATAAAATTGAAAAATGAAGTACTAAAAGAGGTTGAAAGTTTAAAGTATTTGGGAGCTGTACTATGCAAATATGGTAAAATGGAGAGCGAGATAAAAGAGAGAAAAATGCAAGGGAGAAAAGTGATTGGAGAACTTGATAGTATTCTCAAAGGAAGAATGGTTAGCCAGGAAGTCAAAAAGTCACTGAGAAACAGTGTGCTGCTCCCAACACTCTCGTATGGAAGCGAGACATGGACGGCAAGTGACGAGGACCTCTTCAAACTAAGAGCTGTGGAGATGAGCTTTTCAGAATGGCAGCTGGCATGAATAGGCTAGATGGGCCAAGTAATAGGGAAGTGTACGAGTCCTTTGGAATGGAAGAGCAGGCTTTGGGCATTGATTGTGGTGTGGTTGAGTGGATAAAGAGAAGTACTTTGAGGTGGTATGGTCATGTTCAGAGAATGGATGAAGACAGAATGCCAAGAAAGATATATGGGAGTCAGGTGAGTGGAACCGCTAGTAGTGGAAGACCACCTATGGTATGGGAAAAGAAAGTAGAAAAATATATTGAAGAAAAACTTCCACGTAGTGGAAGGGGCATTGTGGCACGGGCAAAGGAGGCATGTCTTGACAAAGTAGCTTGGAGACGTTTCTGTCATGGCCATCCTCTAGTGGGGGTTTCCCAGGGGGAAGCAAGGCGTCGGAGATGATGATGATGATGATTCAACAAGTTCTCCCTTACACAGTGCACATTCAAAGTCTATGATTCTCGTAAAGGTCCTCTCGCCCCACTACAGTATATCTCGTGTATCCAGTCAGTACAGACACAACATTGAATTGAGTTACTTCCCACATGCTGCATATGGAAAATAGAGCAAGAATGTTAAGTGCACGCGTACCGACACCCTTGTTTACACTATGCGGAGCGGTAGTGGACGCTTGCCATCATGTTCCCGTCTATTTTGACTGCCTTTCAATACAATAATATGCTGAGGGGGCATTCACATATTGTCATCATCATATATATTGCCAGCAGGGGGCAAATAACCGAAAAAAACCGCTGTCAAAATAGTTGCGAACTTAACTATGGCGATCGACAAATGTAAAAATGACGGCGGCGGCGGTGATGTCGGACGTTTGCTATCATGTTCCCGTCTATTTTTAATGCCACTGGATACAGTAATATGTTGAGGGGGGGCTTTGTCCCCTCTCACCCCCTCATGACATATTGTCATCGTCATATATATTGTCAGGCAGGGGGCAAATAACCGAATAAAAAATCGCCATCAAAATAGACGCGAAGTTCACCACGGCGATCGTCCTATGTAAACATGACGACCGTACGCCCGAAAACTACATCCATCCCGAAAATCGCAGCTTCTTTCCATAGTTCCGTGCCTTACAAGGCTAAAACCATATATTTATTGTACATTTACGTAAGACTCGATCCACACTCGTGAGCGGTACAGATCGATCTGCTAGGGCGGAGCAGTTCAGGCGGACAAGTACACATGCGGCTGCGTCCTTGACTCTTTTTTTACTTCTCATTCTAAAACTTGCTGTTACTTATGACTTCCATTTATTTACATCTACTATTCATGTCTTATTTATTCATCTTTCTATATATTTCTGATTCATCATTTCAATTGTGTGGATTCAGTTTGCTTTGCTGTTGTCCTTCCCCCACACTTAGGGACATTATGTCTAGTAGTAAGGGGAGGTATGGTGGATTGGTCTTGCCACTGGACTGGTAATTCAATGGACCCGGGTTCAAATCCCGGTATGTCAATGAGAAGATATTATTGGGAGGAATTTGTGCTATACCTAGTATCAGTGTATTACCACAAAGCCCACCGAAACGCCAAAATAAAACCCCTCATTGTTCCCTGATTAACACTTAAAGAGCGGGGCCCGACTTAAGTCCGTATCTAAAAAGCAGCAAGTTAGGAGCATTATTAACACCTTATGAGCGGCCTATGCGGTTTATTTATATGTACCGCCCAGCGGGGTGTTTTTAGCCAAAATAGGGCTGTTTACGTGATCATTTTCATGCCTAAATAAGACCCAGAACGTAAAACAAGTACCTATCCCTGAAAGGGCATAAACAGAGCTTTCGAATGACACCATAACGATCCTTTTATGATGGCTAGTTTTCTTGCAATAACCGTGCAACGCGAGTGCAAAAAGCATGTAATTCGGTACTTTCCCCATATAATTCAGTATGTAGCGAGTGAGAGAGGGAGGAGGGAGCTGAGATTCGTGTCAGTAGGTTCGCCGCGGTGGTCTGGAGCAGTCATACGCTCGCTAGTCTCCTGCCACCACTTGTCTCTCTCTCTCAGCAACATTACGTGCTGAAATTGCCACTCGACCTATGTCGAGCGCCGCCACATAGTCCAGCTTTATTTAACTCGACTTATGTGGTGAGCCGCTAATTAAGGGTTAAGACTTTTAAAGGGTTAAAATCGAGTGCAAATGGCCGGAAGCACAGCAGGCCACACGGCCGACACCCAGGGCTTACCGCCGCCCACTGACTCACACTCCCTCTGTTCTCGAGAGGCCGGCAGTGTAGCCAGTAGTGAGCGTAGCTGGAAAAAATATGCCGCTATACGCTAAACTCCCATGTTGGTGGTACCACTGCATCAAAACGATGAGTGCTACGTAGCTCGTTCTGGTCTCATTTTGAAGCTTGTAGCACCTAGTTTTTTGCTGAATACATTTCTTTTCATGCAGATACTTGATTGATCATTCAGGAGGGCCTGAATATGCCCAAAATAGCCCAAAAACCCCCACTAGACGAGGGTTAAATAGTACTGTACTGTATGAATATTCCTATATTCAAAATATGCTACAGGGGAACAATGCCTATAGGTAGCGCCAACGAACTTGACAATTATCTCGATCCCTGACCTATTCGTAACTCAAAAGGAACTTGAGCAAATTAGCTGTAAATTTCCACACCTATTTCCTGGTGGACTCTTCCCAAATAATAAAAATGTCAGCCCGATTGCTTTCATTCATTTTGAGTTATAAGAAGTTAAGGGGTCCATATTATTATCAAGTTCATTGGCGCTACCTATAGTGAGTTAATTGCTAAATAGGTGGCGTTCTAGGAGTGAGGGTCCGAGTCTAAGGGGGTGAGATGGTGAAGCAAGGAGGCGAAGCAGTTTCAGAGATGGGGCTGCTTCAAGCCGTGAATGAGTGGTTCGCATGTCTCACTCCCTAGACTGGAATAAACCTCGCGGGCTTCACCGTGTTGAGCGGTAGATTGTACAGGCTCTAAGCCTATGCCCGAGAGGGAGTACTTGGAATACTGTAGGCCTATAGGAAAAAAAATAATAATAATAATAAAAAAGTAGGCCTTGGGGAGTTTGTCTTCAATATTATACAGGTCTCTCTCAATATCCGATGCCCAAATTTACGATATTATTATTGGTTTTCAGGTGTTTGGGTTTGGGATTTGGCTGGTCCCAGAACGCATCCCCATTTAGGGATGGATGTAGAGTTCGGGCGTACGGTCGTCATGTTTACATAGGGCGATCGCCGCGGTTAACTTCGTGTCTATTTTGACAGTGATTTTTTCGGTTATTTGCCCCCTGCTGGCAATATATATGATGATGACAATATGTCATGGGGGGTGAGGGGGGGCAAAGCCCCCCTCAACACATTATTGTATCCAAAGGCAGTCAATATAGAAGGGAACATGATGGCAAAGGTCCGATGCCACTACGCGTAGTGTAAACAAGGCTGGCGGTACGCCCGCACTTAACATTCTTGCCCCCATTTGCCCCATTAATTTTAGGGTTTATGATTTTTATATTTAAGATCGGGTTTTCAGGAACGTAACCCAACCGTATATCGAGGGAGACCTGTATATAAATCTATGTAACCCTGGCCTATGTAACCCAGGAGAGTATATGGGGTAAATTGGGATTTTTGGTGTCAAACAGGAAATTTATCTGACATTTCCATCAGATTGACCTAACACGTGACACATGACAGTACATCACCTGATCAATGTGTACATACTGCTCCATTGTCTGCAAACATCGATTAATTTCTCTATTTTAAAGCTGTATTGTGGTGTATACCATCGTTAGAGAATGAGATAAGCAGTTTTTATGGTAATTTTCATTCTTAGTTCCAATTCCGATCCCCTACTTACTTACTTGTGTTGAGTTCGCCGCCCCTCGTTCTGGGTGGTGGTTTGGTGCAGCAGACTGTTCGAAGGAGCAGCACGCTCCCCTGCGAAGATGGGCTCGTCTGGCACTTTTTGCAGTTCGACATCGAGGGCTCGCTTGAAGTTGTCTAACGAGACTCCCCTCATGTCTCTTACTCGCCGCGGGAGTTTGTTGAAGAGACGTGGGCCTCTATGTGATAACCAGCCCTCTCGCAGAGAACCCATAGCACCCCTGTTATTCATTCGGGGGATATCGTATTCCCAGCCTCCTTTATCACTGAATTTCATGGCTACCGGGGTATGTATTTACCTAATTGTAGTTTACAGGAGTTGAGCTAAGCTCGTGTTGTCCCGTCTCTCAGTCTACTTTCATCCAAATTTTTCTTGAAAATATGGATGTTCCTTGCCCCTACCACCTCCTCCTCCAGCCTATTCCATTTGTCAATACATCTATAGGGGAAGCTAAACTTCCTGATATCGTTCTTGCAGGTAGGTGTTTTTACTTTGTAGCTGTGGCCTCTAGTTATTCCTGTATCCATAATTAATATATCCTCCCTATCCAGCCTTCGGGTGCATTTGTACATCATAATCATGTCTCCCCTCTCTCTCCTCTCTTTTAGACTCGGTAGATTTAATTTTTCTAGCCTCCCTTCATATGGCAGTTCTCTGAGACTTGGAACCAATCTAGTAACTGCTCTCTATATTCTTTCTAACTTGTGAATATGCTTCTTAAGATGCGGGGACCACACCACTGCTGCATACTCCAATCTTGGTCTAATCATACTTTTTATAATTTTCGCTAACATGTTCTCATCCAAGTAGTTCAGAGCAACTTTCATATTCCCGGCCATTGAATACATTCCGCTAAAGAGCTTGTTAATATGTTTTTCTGGCGACAAGCTATCTTGTATAATCAACCCTAAATCCTCTTCTTTTTTGGCCTTGCTAATTATATTATCTCCCATCCTGTACTCCCAATTTGGTCTATTCACACTTCTTCCCATATTTAACACATGACATTTACTTATATTAAATTTCATTTTCCACTTGGTGCTCCATTCGTATATTTTATCTAAATCCCCTTGCAGCTCCTCACAACTACTTATATTTGTTATTTGTCTCATAATTTTTACGTCATCTGCAAACATTGACATGTATGAGTTTATGCCTATCGGCAGGTCATTCACGTACATAAGGAACATAAGAGGCGCCAACACAGATCCCTGTGGCACACCACTCTCAACTTTCCGCCACGATGAGTAAGTTCCTCTAATGTTGGTCCTCATTTCCCTATCTGTTAAATAGCTCTCCATCCATTTCAGCAAACTCCCCGACACATCCTATCGTCTCAAGCTTAGATAACAATCTCTTATGTGGTACCTTATCGAATGCTTTGGAAAGGTCTAAGTAGACGCAGTCCACCCATCCGCCTCTTTCTTGCAGTACATCTATCACCCTACTGTAGTAACATAACAGACTGGTAACACAAGATGTCCCTTCTCTGAATCCAAATTGCTTTGGCGTTATTATCTTCTTTCTCTCCAACATTTTCATCCATCTCTTCCTAATTAGCTTTTCACAAATCTTGCATACAATACTAGTAAGTGAAACTGGTCTATAGTTTAGAGGGTCCTCAGGGTTTCCATTCTTGTATATCGGAATGATATTAGCTCTTTTCCATTCAACAGGAACCTGTCCTTTATCTAAGGAAGCTTGAATTATGTCCCTCAGTGGCTCCACTAATTGCTCTGCACACTCCTTTAAAACCCAGGCAGACACTTCAACCGGTCCCATAGCTTTCCTTACTTCAAGTCCTCTCATCGCAGATAACAGCTCATCTCTAGTTATTTCAATCTTGCTAAGACCACTCTCCAGTACTCCCGCCTGTGGTTCGTCAAAACTTTCCTTTCTAGTAAAAACCGACCCCAATTTGTTATTCATTACCTCGCACATGTCCGATACGTTTTCGTACGTCCTAGCATCTGTATGTTTGGCACTAAACCCTCTGCGATTTTCCACGTGTATATTATCAGGTAACGTTCTCTTCTACGCTCCAACGAGTACAGTTTCCTAGGCCTAAGGGGTAGTGCGGGAATGCCGGCTTTTGGGTTAACTCACCTGGCGAGGGATAAAATATACAGTAGGTAATACAGGAATAGCTGAATTAATAATATTGAAAAGTCACAGAGAATCCCAGCCAAGTTTTGCCCATATTTGGCTCGGATTTAGCCATTTTTCACAGTCCAAAAACCCCAAAATTGGTATGTCGCTTTTTCCATTTCGTGAGTAGGCCTACCATATTATTAATTTATGACCATGTTCTGTGTCTGGACATCCACTGGGAGGCGCATTACTGTTTTAAATAGATGATGATTTCAATAGGTCACAGGCCCTCAACCCACCATGGATCCCACAACCAAGCTGTTAGGCAAAGTAATTATTAACCCATAACTGTTCAAAATTGATGATGATTTCAATAGGTCACAGGGGGGTGAGGGCCCTCAAGTGATCCACAATGGGTCGAGGCCCTCAACCCATTGTGGATCCCATCATCATGGACAAGCTGTTGGGCCATAAATATTATTAACCCATTAGACCTACTGTTGTAAATTTGCCCTTATCCGAGGCAACTAATAAGGCCAACTATTTTTCTTTTTTAGGGTTTCTTGACATTGGCCAAATCCGAGCCAACGTTTTATTTTATATTTTCCCTTTTTTTTTACAGTACTCTCAAATTTGACCAAATCCGAGCCAACTTCTTATTACAATTTTAGTGTTTTCTTAGTAGCCTACTCTCAATATTGGTCAAATTCGAGCCAACTTTTACTTCCATTTTGTTTTTTTTTGTTTTTTGGAATTTGGACTCTAAAAAATGGCCAATTCCAAGCCAACTTTTGCCAAAACTTGGCTCGGATTTTCTTATTTTAAAGTTTTGTTACTTTTCAATATTACAAATTCAGTTAATCCCATATTACTCCTTTTTTTCCCCCCACCCAAAACCCCGCATTACCAAACTCTCCAATACGAAAACATGAAGTGGTGGTGTATCACGTACTTTGGAAAATATTACCGAAACTACCGGTACCACTAATTTTCCCAAGGTTTTCTTTTTGGTTTTAGGCTAGGTAGTTTTAATCATTATACAGTGCTTGAAATTAGTTACAATCCCCGGAAAATTATTTTCCTCCATTATCCAACGATCTTAACCCTTGTCTAGCGGGGTGTTTTGGGCTCATTTGGGCATATTCAGGCCCTCCTGAATGATCAATCAAGTATCTGCATTGTAAAAGAAATGTATTCAGCAAAAAACTAGGCGCTAAAAGCTTCAAAATGAGACCAGAACGAGCTACGTAGCACTCGTGGTTCTCTTGCAGTGGTGCCACGAACATGGGAGTTTAGCGTATAGCGGTATATTTTTCCCAGCTATGCTCACTACTGGCTACACTGCCGGCCTCTCGAGAACACAGGGAACATGAGTTAATGGGTGGCGGTAAGCCCTGGGAGTCGGCTGTCTGGCCCGCTGCACTCCCGGCCATTTGCACTCGATTTTAACCCTTTAAAAGCCTTAATAATGCTCCTAACTTGCTGCAAATTGGTGCACGACTTAAGTCGAGCGCTGCCAATAAGGGGTTAAAACACTCAGATTTAGGCTATGTCATTTTCAGAGTAACAAAACAACCATATTTTGCCTCAATGGGATACAAGATAGATGGGTTGAGGGGCTGCTTTGCCCCTCCTTATTGAAATCAGAATCTATTTTGCCAGTAAGGGGCTTAACCCTCTCCGACATATGACGCAATTTTGAGCCGATTAGGGATACTTTAACACCTTATTGGCGGGCTAGGCGGTCTATTTATATGTACCGCCCAGCGGGGTGTTTTTAGCCAAAATAGGGCTGTTTACGTGATCATTTTCATGCCTAAATAAGACCCAGAGCGTAAAACAAGCATCTATGCCTGAAAGGGCATAAACAGAGCTTTCCAATGACACCACAACGATCCTTGTATGACTGCTAGTTTTCTTGCAACAACCGCTCAACACGAGTGCAAAAACCATGTAATTCGGTACTTTCCTCATACATTTCACTATGTAGCGAGTGTGAGAGGGTGGAGGAGGGTGGGATTCATGTCAGTAGGCCCGCCGCGGTGGTCTGGAGCAGTCATACGCTCGCTACTCTCCTGCCACCACTTGTCTCTCTCTCTCAGCAACATTAAGTGCTGAAATTGCCACACGACTTATGGTGTGAGCCGCCACATAGTCCAAATTTATTTAACTCGACTTATGTTGTGGGCCGCCAGTAAAGGGTTAAAGCCTTTGTTACCATCAGGGGTATTTAGAAACCTTTAGTTTAGTTACTTCAACCTCTGCAGTTGTCTTTGAGTTAGCTGTGGGCAGAAAACTAATTTTGGAGAGGTAATTATAAGAGTGAGAGAACTCTATTTCTTATTGCTAATCTGGCAACTTCTGCGTCATATGAGTCTGAAGGGGTTAATAAGAGTTTTACAGCCATCAATAGGGAGAGTTATAGGGAGATTTTGGGATGGATGTATATTCCGGGTGCATGGTCATCATTGTTTACATGGGGCGATCGCCGCAGTTAACTTCGCATCAATTTTGACGGTGATTATTTCGGTTATTTGCCCCCTGCTGGCAATATGTATGATGATGACAATATGTCATGGGGGGGGGGGGGTGAAGGGGGGCAAAGCCCCCCCTCGATATATTATTGTATCCAATGGCATTGAAAATAGACGGGAACATGATTGCAAACATCCGACCCCCCCCCCCCCGTCATGTTAACATTTGTCGATAACCATGATTAAGTTTGTGTCTATTTTGACGGTGATTTTTTTCAGTTATTGCCCCCTGCTGGCAATATATATGATGATGACAATATGTCACGGGGGGGGGGGGGGCCCGAACTCTTCATTCTACCCGAGATTTTTGGGGGGAAAGATGTAGTGTCCGGGCATACGGTCGTCATGTTTACATAGGCCCTAGTGACCTAGTCGATCGCCGCGGTTAAGTTCGCGTCTATTTTGACGGCGATTTTTTTCGGTTAGGCTATTTGTCCCCTGCTGGCAATATATATGATGATGACAATATGTCATGGGGGGGGGGAGGGGAGGGGAGGGAAGGCAAAGCCCCCCCCCTCAGTTCCTGTCTTCGTCTATTTAGACTGCTTTTGTTTTCTGTTATTTGCCCTCTGCTGGCAATATAGGCCTATATGATGATAATAAGTCATGGGGGGTGACTGGGTCATCATCATCATCTCCGACGCCTTGTTTCCCCCTGGGAAACACCCACTAGAGGATGGCCATGACAGAAACGTCTCCAAGCTACTTTGTCAAGACATGCCTCCCTTGCCCGTGCCAAACTTCCACTTCCCCTACCTTCACATTTGCCATTGCATTCATATAAAAAGATTTTACTGCCATTAGCAACTTTACTCCCACACCATATACTGTTAACACATCCCACAGGCCCTCCCAGTCTACTTTGTCGTAGGCTTTTTCCAAATCCATGAATGCTGCATAGAGTTTTCTGTTTTTGGCCAGATACTTCTCTACCAGAAGTGACTGGGTGAGGGGGGCAACCTATTATTGTATCCCACGGCACTGCGGCAGTCAAAATAGACGGGAACATGATCGCGAGCGTCCGCATAGTGTGTAAACAAGGTAAAAGCGGGCGGTACGCCCAAATAGGTGAATAGGCTACGCCTACTACATCCTTTAACGGTCAACCTTGCCATATGTATTTCAGGAGTTTGAAACAAATTTTAATATGGTCTAGGCCTAGCTTATGCATAATGCAACATCCCTATTCTATAGCCTAGGCCTAATCCCTAATAGCCTTCAAATATTGAGAAAACATCAGTGGTAGGCTAGTTTCGGTAACAAGCCTAGCCTACCCTAAAGACTCTAGAGAGGCCTAAACCAAATTTAGGTACAAATTTACCCCAGGCTAGTTGTTACCGTATCGATTTTTAAAAAGTGGCACTGGTCTATTCGCTGTAGGCTAGGCCTAAGTAGGCGAATAATCATGACCTCTAACCTCTGTATGAACTGTATCCTAACTAAAAAACGACTAGGGGATGGATGTAGTTACCGGGTGTACCACTACCGACACATAACATAAATCATCTATAAATACTTCTGATAAAATAAATACTTATAAATCTATAATACCGGTACTAGGTTAGGTTAGGTTGTTTGGTTGGTAAATTTCTATAATTGCACCTATACGAGCTAAAAACATTATTATTGTATTTAACAGGAAGGTACGACGAGGTAAGTGATGTGGTATAGGTGGCACTATGCGGAAATGGATTATAGGGGCATTCCGCCCCCTCTGACAAAAGTCTATCAATCTAGATGTGACACAGATTTTACAATGTTTCAGAGAGACATTAGCCTAACCTAACAACCTTACCTAACCTATCCTAGTATTATGGGTGGGGGCTGCCCCCCCCCCGCTGGTTGGGTAAAACGGTAGAAATCCAGTTGGAGAGGAGTGACTAACCGTAGATTTTCGTAAGGGGGTCGGGGGGTGGAATGCCCGGTCAATTTAAAGATGATGTAATTAAATTGCTAAAAAATCATTTCGATTGTTTTTATCTAGTTTAGAGTTGTGTAAGGGTGTTTTGATGTGTGATAGTAGGCGGAAATTAATATTTACCCATTAAACAACAATCTAAAAACACGTCCCTTCACTCGCGAAAAATACCTATTTGGCCATAACCGTTTGCCGTTGGATACAAAATATGTAGGGGGGGGGGGGGGGCAAGCCCCCCCCCAAGATTTATTGAAATCATAATATATTTAAACAGTAGGGGGCAAAACCAAATTTTCCCTGACGCTTCTTCTTCTTCTTCGCGGCGGCGGATGTAAACAAAGCCACCCGCCTCTTGCGAGGTAGGCGATATAGGGGATATTTTGTTTTTTTCAGGATCAGTAATAAATGTTTACGCGCATTTAGACACATATAGGAATGAAATACATGGTATAAGAAACCTGTAGGCCACGATAAAATCGATGAATGAATTTAATTACATCATCTTTATATTGTCCGAATGCCCTTATAATCCATTTCCGCATATTGCCACCTATACCACATCACTTACCTCGTTGTACCTTCCTGTTAAATACAATAATAATTTGTTTAGGCTAGCTCGAATAGGCTAGGTGCAATTATAGAATAATTCTGTTTGGTTAGGGTAATGCATTTTTGTATCCAAAGGCAGTCAAAATAGACGGGAACTGTGGGGAACATGATGGTGAGCGTCCGCGTAGTGTAAACAAGACGGGCGGTACACCCGGTAACTACATTCTTGCCACCACTAGCCTAGAGTAGGCCTAATCACTCATATTTCTACCAAATAGGAAGAGTCAGTCAACTGTCAAGGAATAGGCCTAGCCTAGGCTAGATGTGAAAATTTACAGCCAATTTTTTCTAGCCTTTTTTGAGTTAGCCTACAGAGGATAGGCTAGTCATGATTTCTCGCCTACTTACAGCGTATAGAGTAAGACCAGGCCTAGACCTATAGGTTTCCTTCCAAATAGCCTACCATTATAATTATCACATACATAGGCTATCTCTGGGTTCCGTATCGGGTCGGCTGTAGGCTAGAATAAAACCGGGGATAAATCTACAGTTATACTACCCCTATTTTGTCGCTATTCTGTTGGTACTAATGGGTTAATATTATTAGTACTAGACTTAGTATGCATTGATGATGCGCGGAAATGTATATTTGACTTGTAATAGATACATTGAAGTATTACTAACCTTCGTGAACCCATAAACAGGGAACGTGAGCTGGGTTTAGACCGTCGCGCACCCATACACAGGGAACGTGAGCTGGGTTTAGACCGGTCGCGAGACAGGTTAGTTTTCGGTTAGGTTAGTTAGGTTAGGTTAGGCTAATAATAAAAATACTAAAATGCGACGGTCCTCGGTATTAAACAACACTGTATAGGCCTATCAAATATAAAAAAAAAAAAAATGAAAAACTCGTATCTGGTTGGTGATAATGTTTTATCAAAATAAGTTTTTTTCCAGTTTCCGCGTCTGCTGAACCATCCAAAAACACGCTAGAAGCCGTGTTTTGAAGGGGGGAGGTGGTGGGGGGTAGTGGGGAAGGAGTAGCATAACTGTAGATTTACCAAACCGGGGGCTGTTATCCAAGAGGGAAGATAACCTGAACGTTAAACGGAAAATAGGCCTAGGCTAGCCTATAACCGAAACTAGCTTACCACTAATTTTCCCATGGTTTTTCTTTTTGGTTTTAGGCTAGGTAGTTTTCATCATTAGGCTAGGCTAGCCTATACAGTAGTTGAAATTAGTTACAAGCCCCGGAAAACTTTATTTCTCCCTTTATCCAACAATCTTAAAACACTCGGTCTACTCAGATGTAAGTAATTTTCAGAGTAGCCTAAACATACGGTCAATATACAGGAGGCACTACAATATAGGTAGCAAAATTCTAATGGTAGTTTTGGGTTCCTATCATCGTATGCTTCATTTCTATATACTTTTTATCCCCGGGAAAAAAGAAAAAAAATCTTGGGTTTTTTATTTTTTGTTATTAGCCTAACCTAACCAAAAAACCTAACCTAACCTAACCTAAATGCATTTGGGGGCTATTAGGTTAGGTTAGGTTTTTTGGTTAGGTTAATGACCAAAACAAAAAATCCCAAGAAAACAAATGAAAAATCCCAAGATTTTTTTTTTTTTTTCCCGGGGATAAAAAGTAGGCCTAGGCTATATAGAAATGAAGCATATGATGATAGGAACCCAAAACTACCATTAGAATTTTGCTACCTATATTGTAGCGCCTCCTGTATATTGACCAAATATACAATATTTTTTGCCTTTGGATACAGGATGGGGGGCAAAGCCCCCCCTCACCCCATGAATGATTGAAATCAGCATCTATTTTAACAGTAAGGGGCTTAATAAGAGTTTCACTGCCGTCAATAGGGAGAATTATAGGGAGAGTTTTTTGTTTTTATAGTACTTCAGCGGCGCCTATATAGGCTAGGCTAGTGCACATAAAATGTATCTCCGGAGGTTGAAACACATTTTAATATGATCTTTGCAACATC
This sequence comes from Paralithodes platypus, assembly GCA_032716605.1. Taxonomy (NCBI): domain Eukaryota; kingdom Metazoa; phylum Arthropoda; class Malacostraca; order Decapoda; family Lithodidae; genus Paralithodes; species Paralithodes platypus. The sequence continues at coordinate 11,840,778 of CM064564.1, read as the reverse complement.
CTTATTCTATAATAGCCTTCACATATTGAGAAATAATTGGTGGTAGGCTAGTTTCGGTTATAAGTGCCCGTTAAACGAACCGAACACCTAGCCTATCTGGTTAGCCTAGGCCTAGCCTATTTACCTTTTGGTCCTTCGTCATTCATCGCGAGATGATTCACAATTTCACAAGGGTCAAGGATTCGGAAAGCTGTTACAGAAACACAAACAGCGTCCTGAGTCTTGTTTGAAGCAAAGATAGAGTGCGGCTGTCTTTCTTTGTTTAGCACTTCATTGTCAAAGCTAAGAAGTGGGAACGTAGGGAAAGAATCGCCTCAGTGGCCTCAGTCGCGGCATCAAAGTTGATGTAGTCGGGGGCAACACCTTTGTTACGGTGCCCCCTATGTACTTCTCTTTCTTGCAATGAAATATAGTTTCACTGTTTGGTCTTCAGTGTTGGTCTTCTTGTAAGTTGTCTTCTAACATGGGAACTTCTGTGCTTGCTCCTCTATGTCTTCTTACTCGTTTGTTTTCCGAATCAAGTCCTCTTAAATAGTTGACTTGCTTCCATAATTGTTTACTTGAATTTTTGTCCGCTTTGATCTTGTTAGTAACAATTACCTAATTTCTCTGTATCGCTGTTCTAATTTCAGCTTGTACTTTCTGTTTTTGTGCCTTATACAGGTTGAAAAAACTGTCCTTTTCCTCAGGTGTAGCCTACTAGCATTTCTGGCTTTACTTTCTTTGCTTAATTCCATCTTTAATACTTTGAGTTATCCACACAGGTTCCATGCGTTGCTTATCTTTGGTAGTGGTAGTCCTTATAGTGAAGGTCTTCGTCAGATGTCTTGCCGAAGCCTCTTGCATGATTTTATCCAATTCTTCGATGTTTGTCACTGGTAGGCTTCTTTGTAGTAATTCTTGATTCTTCTTCTACCTCTTTCCTATATATTTCACACTTCTCTGGATTTAAACAGTTTAATATTTGGCGGCGTCTGATAGTTGACTGTTTTGCAAATTTCCCGCCTTCCAGTATTGTGATGACGTCATAAATCCGATGATGACGTCATAAATCCCGATAGTTGTCAGGCAACAGAAATGTACTCACGTAGACTCACGTAGACGTAGTACCGGAAGAGGCCCGCTAGGCCTGTGGCTCCGGATCATGCTCTTCATCACTCGACTGATTGTGTGATTGCCTCAAGTTAAATGGAATGAGGATTTGCCTACTCGGGGACTTAATTAACCTAACAAGTGCGCATGGGGGTAATTGGAAACGTCCCCCTGTGCTGACGTATTTGAGGTGTTTCCGTCACTAAAATATTCATTGTGCCATTAATAGCATTAATACTTATCCATATGCGCCTATTATGGGTTGATTATAAAGGTATTAACCTGAAACCAATAAAACGAGTGAAAACAGCGTTTGGATGGTCAAAATCGGAGATATAGCCCGCGAGTTGTATAATGTATGGGTGAGGCAAGCTGCTTTCCCGCCAATTTCCCCCAAGGCCACTGAGACACAGTCGATCGATACTCTCTCTCTCTCTCTCTTGCATTCGCTTGCTATCAGTGATGACCACACCCTCCAACCGGATTTCTAATGTTAGCACGAAAATATACCTCAGAATAAGGGAATAACAGGGAAAATAGGTGATAACTGAAGGAGAGGAGGAAAGTGGGGAAGGAGGGGAGGTAGAGGACTGAGATTTTGCATGGCCCAGGGGCCAAAAAAAAAAAAAAAATTCGATGTCAAAAGTTGATTTTTTTTTTCACTCACTCTTAAGAGTCTCCCCGCAGTCCGCCGGGGGAACTCTTAAGAGTCTCCCCGTAGTTCCCGGGTTAATAGTTTTCAATTGCTCTTTTACAATTGCTTCGCAGCATTAGGACTAACTCAGTGGGTAAAAGAACCCACTTTTATTCTATCAGGCAATATTTTAGATATAATATTAATTCCAAAGTAAAATCAGAATTCCAAAATACGAACTGGGAAGCCCAATTTCAGGGAAGAAGTATCGATGATACCCTAGAAACCATCGTCACAAAATGCCAGGAAATATGTGCCAAATATATCCCCCAAAAGGTAAGAAAAAATACTAGAAACCAAATACCCCGAGACCGAAGAATATTAACCTAAGAAGTGCGCATGGGGGGTATGAGACACCACACTCCTGTGCTGACGTATTTGAGCTGTTCCCATCACTAACATCGTTATTTTACCATAAATAGCATTAAGACTTATCCATATGCGCCTATTATAGGTTGATTATAAAGGTATTAACCTGTTACATCAATAAAACAAGTGGAAACAGCGTTTGGATGGTCAAAATCGGCGATACAGGCCGGGAGTTACATAATGTATGGCTGAGGCAACCTCCCTCCCCTCCACTTTTCCCCACGTCTGGAGAGAGACTGTCGATCGACAGTGGCGGATCCAGGGGGGGGGGGGGCCGCCCCGCCCCCCCTTAGTGACCAAAATTGCACCCTTACATCTGATATACACTGCATTTTATCTGAAATACAATACATATAAAGAATATTGTGTGAATTATGGCGCCCCTCATGTATATCAGCCCCCCCCCTTAAGCCTGAGCTAGATCCGCCACTGTCGATCGATACTCTCTCTCTCTCTCTTGCACTCGCTTGGTAACAGTGATGACTGTTATGCCCTGTTTTTCTACAGGATTAACTTGGGTAATGTGGGCTCTATCTGACTGGGTATATAAGGCTGCATGCACAATACAAGGTATGAGGAATAGAGAACACAAAATAAACACACGGTAACACGACACACGATCACTTATTTATATAGGTGAATAAAGAGCATAGAAAGATAGTAAGACTCGTACAAAACAAATAATAGAAGGGAACTGCTAGCATTAGCGGATCTGGATGGAGCCTAGTCTCCCACTTCCAACGTTCAGGTATACTCTTCTGATCACGGATTTAGTTAGCAAGGTTTATTATACTGGAAGACCTCAATGTATTTATGTATTCAATTTCACTAATTAGATTTCTTTCTGGCAGGTCGCGTGCCCAAGTAACAGCTCACAGTTAGAATTAGATACGCGTATATTTCTGAACACGACAATTCTAGTAACCTCAAGGGGGTACTGATCTAAGATTTATATTCCTATGACAGAAATACGTAGAACACAAATCAGTGGGCGAACGTTAGATATCACTAGGGTTTTAATATCTGAATAAGGTAATTACGAGAGTCAATGTCGCCTGTTAATTAATGAACACTGATATGCTTAGTACGTCCCAAATGGAATGGTTAAATATGAGTTACACTGGGCAAGTTATAGCCACTTCATAGAAAAGTTAATAAGTGAATGTCGAACTGGTACTATAACACTTAGTACTAGTGACATGAATCTTGAATAGTATTTGTGGGTCTGGTCCTGGTTATCTTGCTTCCGGTGATGTTGGGGGCTAACGACTGGTTCCTCGGCCGTCCAGGTGGTCCAAAATGTAGGAAGTTCTCAAGTCGGATCTCTTGACGATCGGTGCTGGCTACACACTTTTATACCCACTAATTTGTGTGAAGGTTATAAGGTGCACGTTGGGACTTGTACATGGACAGCTCTTCTATTTAACTTCTGCCATGGAGTCTGCCGGCTCGGGAATCTCTCAACTCCGGAACAACACAAGGGCAGAGCTAGAGGTTAACTTCAGGGTAGTAACCACTGGTTGGTGTCTAACTTTCAACTGATTTGACTGGGGGCGGGAGCTAGGTTTATAGGCTCGGTTCTGGACCCTGTAGACAATAGGGATCTCGAGTCTTATGGACTTACTTGAGTTCTCAATAGATATGGGGACTAGGTAAGATGGTGATTACTGTTGTGGCACATGGCTATAGGAAGCCTTCAATTTGTGATATAACTGAGCCTTAGTAAAAGGTACTATTTTGGCTATACTGGAAGTATTTATGGGAGGGAGACTGGATCTACTTTGCGGGGAGGACTGGGACAGCTGTGATAGGGGCGTCTCTCTTATATTGCTCAGTCTTCGTTCTATTGCTTAGCTGAGGTGCTAATTTGACTATCCGAGTATGCAAAACAGGTGAATGGGCTATTGTGGGTACAGAGAGGTGAGTAAGGGGGTTAGACATGCATGGTTAGTTCATGGATAGGAAGAATTCCTAGGCTACCTGGCAATGACCCGGAAGTCAAAACAGGGGTCAGGTATACCTCCGCGGGGGTGGGGGTCTCCCTCCTTGGGTGGGTAAAAAGGGGTAGCCGGGCGCTCTCTCTCTGGGATGGTCGTCCGGCGGCTGTGGCTAGGGGCTTGCCATATCACCAGTGTTTGTAATAACCCTCTGTTTATGAGACAGATGTGGGTCTTCTTAATATCCAAACCGAAGGTGCCTTGGCTAGCTGGTTTTAATCGGTTGGTTGTTAATCGTATGGTTTGCTGGATGTGGTGGAGACTGGTTGCTAACTCTGCCACATTTATCTGGAAGTATGGCAATAGAAGTTAGTTACTGGTGAGGCGGCTAGCCTCGCACCGACGACCATTGGGTGCAGAGTTGTGAATAGGTTGTAAGAGAATAGATGGCATGCAAGGGGTTAGTAAAGTTCTAATGTTGTTCTGGCCTGCTAAGGGTAGGCAGGCTGGATAGGAGTATATATATAAAAGGTTGGAGAGCATTAGCAACGGAAAAATCAAGGATCTTCAAGAGGTATGAGAGAGAGGCTAGGTCGGACAAGAGTCGAGAAGCGCGGGGTATTTTAATGAGAGGGGAGGAGTTCAGGTGGGGCTATAGGGAAATTTTACCCTAAGGTCTCTGGGCGTGGGGATGGCATTAGGCTGCAGTTGATATTGGAGTTTGAAAAGGCAGTGAAAGTACGTTAGCCAAATGCTACCGGGGAGTGCAACTATGGGGTGGTATATGAGTCTGGAAAAGATAGAATTTATGTGGACTGGGGGGGAAGAAGGAGGTGAACTGTAGGTGTGTGCTTGACTGTGGGGAAAAACATGGTGTATTATTCTTCGTCAGTACGAGGGGTTATGGATACTATTAGTTGGCACAAGCTTTTGCACGTCTAGTTTTCTCTGGGAACTGCGTTTTCTATGAAATATATACCAAGAAAAACGGCAGTTCGTAGGGGTACTTCGTTATTGTTTTGAGGTACTTATGACATATACTGGTACTAAGGTTATCTATACAATCTGGTTGGGGTAAGAGGTGTAGGACACGAAGCAAATTGGCGTAGTGTGGACTGTGGATACGAAGGAGGTGATTGGAAGACGTATAACAATTGTGGAGAAGTAACTGGAAAAAGGTGAACACAATGGCGGATAAAGATACTTAACCTAAGGATTGAATACATAGATTTTATGGGCGATGATTCTTCAGAAACTTAGTCTGGCAAGACAAGATATGTTAGGGAATGTTAACATGTGTACATAAACTAAGGATTGAATACATAGATGAACGACGACATTATAGTCGTCGTCCTAATAAGGTGATGAAAACTGGTTGATCTGCACTTGGCACAATACGACATTAGGACGTGCCGCTATGTCGTATCAATACTGGTGGCAGTTAATATTATAGAGACACTAACATTAATACTTAAACTAAGGATTAAATACATAGATTTATGGAGGCGATGGGTCTTCAGAAACTTAGTCTGGCAAGACAAGATAGGTTAGGGAATGTTAATATTAATACGTAACCTAAGGATTGAATACATCGATGAACGACGAGTCGTCGTCCTAATAAGGTGATGAAACCTGGTTGATCTGCACTTGGCACAATACGACACAAGGACAGTGCCGCTATGTCGTATCAATACTGGTGGCAGTTAATATTATAGAGACACTTAGTTACTAGAGGAACAATGCAAGGGGCGACTGAGCACGGGTTACATATATCTATACTCGTCATCGAAATTGATATACGAGGTCTAGGGACAGGCGTGGGTGTTTTAACTTCTAAGATATATAACATCTACTTCTCGGATGTAAGAACATACATAGATATATGGCTGTCTGCTTTGTTGGCATTGGCTCAACCTGGGGACAGGGCATGGGTGTTTTTAATATGAATGTATATTCCTGTTCATCATCATTGTAGTTAGAAGTGTAGGACACGAGGGGGTAGTGTACGTGAGGTGTGGAAAAATGGTCAGTTTAGAACGGGTAGGTAGGTGCGGCCTGGAGCTGCTTAGCCCTGCGGGCTTGGGCCTGTCTGAATTGGCTGGCTCGGTCAGCTGGTCCTTTCGTTCTGTGGACCTTTCTTTCGGGTGTTTCTGTGTGGTGTTCGTTCGTGGCTTCTGTGGTGGGCTTCTCGTTCTGGGGCATTTTAATGACAATGCCCTGCTTGCAACTCGCTAATGTTAGCACGAAAATAGACCACAGAATAAGGGAATAACAGGGAAAATAGGTGATAACTGAAGGAGGTGAGGAAAGTGGGAAAGGAGGGGAGGTGGAGGAGTGATATTTGGCATGGCCCAGGGGCAAAAAAAAAAAAATTGTTTTGGGGTTTTAAATGGATTTTTTAAAAGCCTTACTCTTAACCTCTGAAGTGCGCATGGGGGGTATGAGACACCACACTCCTGTACTGACGTATTTGAGCTGTTCTCATCACTAACATCGTTATTTTACCATAAATAGCATTAATACTTATCCATATGCGCCTATTATAGGTTGATTATAAAGGTATTAACCTGTTACAACAATAAAACAAGTGGAAACAGCGTTGGATGGTCAAAATCGGCGATACAGGCCGGGAGTTACATAATGTATGGCTGAGGCAACCTTCCTTCCCACCACTTTTCCCCACGTCTGGAGAGAGACTGTCGATCGATACTCTCTCTCTCTCTTGCACTCGCTTGCTAACAGTGATGACAATGCCCTGCTTGCAACTCGCTAATGTTAGCACAAAAATATACCACAGAATAAGGGAATAACAGGGAAAATAGGTGATAACTGAAGGAGGTGAGGAAAGTGGGGAAGGAGGGGAAGTGGAGGAGTGATATTTGGCATGGCCCAGGGGCAATAAAAAAATAATAAAATATATATATATATTTTTTGTTTTGGGGTGTTTTAAATGGATTTTTTTTCCCCTTACTCTTAAGAGTCTTCCCGCAGTCCGCCGGGGAACTCTTAAGAGTCTCCCTGCAGTTCCCGGGTTAATGAGAAGGAGAAAAACAATGCAAACCAAACTAAGAAAGACCATATTCCTACCTGCAAAAAAACAAATTAAAACTCAAATTGAAGAAACAGAAAGGAAAATTAAGCTGTCACACGAGGAGCAACACCAGAGAGAAGAGAGAGATGCAGTAGCCCACATAAAGGACAATTTAAAAAAAAAAATCTCGTACGCACGGAAAAAACAGAACAGATCCGCAGTGGGACCTCTCATAAAGGAAAACGGGGACCTAACGGGAGAACCCAGAGAAATGGCGGATATGCTAAAACAACAATACGAAAGTGTATTCAGCAACCCAGACGAAGGTAAAACAGTCACCAATCCACAGTCCTTCTTCACTGACTCGCCAGAGGCACATCAACAACTATCTAAAATCAACATAAGTGAAGACGAAATAATAAAAGCCATTGATTCCATCTCTCCGGACGCAGCAGCCGGTCCTGACGGCTTCCATGCACAGCTGTTGAAAAACTGCAAAAGAGAACTAGCCAAACCACTCCAAATACTCTGGTCACTCTCATTAGAAGCTGGTACTGTACCGGTATCTCTTAACCTCTCCACTGCGTAGGTAGGGTATTGGCCACCCCTCCTATCCCTGTGTGGAGGTATTTAGACTTTCCTAAACTCAAATCGTCATCGTACCATAAATATCATTAATACTTATCCATATGCGCCTATTTTACGTTGATTATAAAGGTATTAACCTGTTACAACAATAAAAGGTGGGTGCCCAACCCCGAAAGGGGTTGAAATAGGGAAGCTATCCCCCCGCCAAAGGCGGCTTTCTAGGGCCTTTCCTAGCTGATGCTGAGAGGATTAATTAATTGGGTTCTAGTCATGTGGCTGGTCTATCAGAGTGAGAGCTGAGCAATCTCTGCCATACCGATAGCTTACTCTGACTGTTCCTTTAACTTATATATTTTCTAGATCTCAAGTGACGGCGTCTCTTCCGTGGATTGACCTCCCAATCTACCAAGATTGGAAGCCAAAGCGTCACATTTTTCCCTTGCCCCTCAACTTTCTCTTCATAATTGCTGAGGGGCACAGGGCCCTGGGTGGGGCTTTGGTTTCCCGGGCGTTTCCGCACCCTCCTCAGCTCCCCGCCATGGAGTGGCTTCGTGGGGCACTCGGTTATGGCCTTGGAATTGCTCGGGGCCTTGGGGCTGTTCGGCCAGGCAGCTTGGGGAACAACAACAACAATAAAACAAGTGGAAACAGCGTTTGGATGGTCAAAATTGGCGATAGAGGCCGGGAGTTATATAACTTATGGCTGAGGCAGCCAGCCAGCCGTCATGAAGGCTGGAGAGACACTGTTGCGTGGTAGTCTCTCTCTCGCTCTTTCCCACGCTTGGTAACACAGATGACCATGCCCTGCTAGCAACTCGCTAATGTTAGCACGAAAATATACCTAAGAATAAGGGAATAACAGGGAGAAAAGGTGATAATTGAAGGGGGGGGGGGGGGGGGTGGAAGGAGGGGATGTGGAGGAGTGATATTTGGCATGGCCAAGGGGCAATAAAAAAAAAAAAAAAAAAATGATACGGGGCTGATTTAAAAAAAAACAAAATTTAGGCCTTGGATTATATGAGGAGTTCCGCAGCGCAGCGGTAAAACTCTTATAAGGAGATCCGCACTTGCCGGGTTAAGACAGCCATCATTACCCCTGTTCACAAGGGAGGAAGCAAAGGTCTAGCCAACAAGTACAGACCGGTAGCACTTACATCCCACCTTGTCAAGATTTGTGAGAGAGTCATCCGAACAAAGATGGTAGAGTTTCTGGAAAAAAAGGGAGCCTTCAACAATGGACAGCACGGCTTTAGGCAGGGACGTTCGTGTCTGTCCCAGCTCCTACTTCATCATGAGAGAGTCCTCGAAAATATTCAAGATGGCCATAACACGGACGTCATCTACCTAGACTTCGCTAAGGCCTTTGATAAAGTGGACCATGGGATTCTCCTAAACAAAATCCGAAACCATGGCATCAAGGGCCCACTTGGAATATGGCTTCACAGTTTCTTGATGGGGAGAACTCAGCAAGTGTCAGTCTAAGGAGAGTTGTCCGACCCTAGCCAGGTTATGAGCGGAGTTCTGCAGGGTTCCATACTTGGCCCACTTCTCTTCATAATACACATAAATTACATAGACACGAACCTTGAGCACTCCGAAGCAACCTCATTTGCAGATGACACCAGGATAAAGAAGCAAATTACACAAATTGAAGATTCAAACAATCTCCAAGAGGACCTAAATAAAGTACTAAACTGGGCAACAACAAATAATATGGTCCTAAACGGGGACAAATTTGAACTAATACAGTACGGAACAAACGAAGCCCTGAAACAACAATGCACCTACTTCTACAACGACCAGCCAATCATAGCCGAAGACCACTTAAAAGATCTGGGAGTCCAAATGAGTAGCGACGCAACCTTCACACACCATGTCACCAAAACAGTCGAAACAGCCAGAATAATTTCTTACAGTAGATCCTCTGGAAAAAGGCAAACTAGGCCTGTGTATCCAGCTCAGTACCAGTACTTGCACTGCTGTGGTCGTTCACGGTGTTGGCGGCGGCGGTAGCATTTGCAAAATTTTTACTATTCTGTATTTTTGCTTTATAATCAAACTTCAAATCTTAATTGTCTTCCCCATGCTTTATCAAGATTACTTTCAAACTCCCTTATTGATTCGGAATCGACTACATACTGGGGCAGTGCGTTCCACTCATTTACCACTCTATCACAAAATGAGTTCTTTGCCTTCTCAAGCCTATTTCTTCCTTTGTAAATTTTCTTAGAGTGTCCTCTCGTTCTTGTTCCCTCCCGCATCAAGAAGATACCTTCACACACATCCTCATCATACTTTCCTGACACTATCTTAAAAGTCTCTATCATATCCCCTCTCTTTCTCCTATATGCCAGTGTCGGAAGCCCCAGTGAGTGGATGGATACTAAGAACCTTCACAACACGGGAAGAGCTTTGTATGAAGACCCTGTGGAAGTCCCTTGTGCTCCCAAGACTGGAGTACTGCTGCCAGCTATGGTCTCCACACAAATTACAGGAAATAGCTGCCCTAGAAGCCCCTCAAAGATCATTCACCAACAAAATCCAGGGAGTACAGCACCTCAACTATTGGGAAAGACTAACCCAGCTAAAACTGTACTCTCTGCAGAGGAGGAGGGAGCGCTACATAGTCATATATGTGTGGAAAATCCTAGAGGGCATAGTACCAAATGCAGGGATCACAGTTAACCACCATCCAAGAAGAGGGAAGCTCTGCTACATCAGAGGGACCCAAGGCAACATACAGCGTGTGAAGACTCAAATCCACAACTCCTTCACTCGCAATGGACCTCGATTGTTCAACTGCCTCCCCAGTGAACTCCGGGACCTCAGTGGAACCAACCATGAGAATTTCAAAACAAAATTGGACAGGTGGCTGGGTGAATTACCTGACCACCCACCAATACCAGGTTACCCCAGCCGTCATCACAACACCCTGCCTGAAGTCATCCAGGAGGGGAGTCGGATCAAGGACAACCTGGTACGAGCGGAAGTCGACTTCAGCTTCACCGGTAACAGGCGGAATCAACGAAAGTAAGACGAAAGTAAGTAAGAGAATTGGTGAGGTCCAGGTAATGCCTCCTCTACCGAACTGTGGGCATTCTGCCCTGTTCATATATATTCCAGGATATGCAACGTGAGTCTGAACCCTCTTCTACCAGACTGTGGCACAAGGGAAATTATGTTATGATAAACAGATACCTGACCGATATTGACTGGGATATGAATTTGCTAATTTGGATGCCAGTCACATGTTTACCAGACTGTGTGATATTTTATCCCCGCTGATAGGCAGATAGTTCCTTTTAAGAATCACGACTGTTCAATTACACCACCCTGGCCTGTCAAACCTTCCCAAACACTGAAAAGGAGAAGTTACTTGTGGAATCAATATAAATTACTTCGGAAAACACATGGTAGAAGGTCAGAGGAGGCTATGGCTGCACTTGGACTGTTCTTAGATATTAATTCTCAATTTAGAAATTTTGCAATAAGAAGTCAATCTCAATATGAATTCTCTCTTGTACACAATCTGGCTGGTAACTCTAAATTTGTCCATGCATACATCAGACGTAAGAAGGTTGGGAGACCTAGTGTGGGGCCTCTGAGGGACAGTGCAGGCCAGATTATTCATGATCCCAAATTAATGTGTGAATTATTTGCCAGTTCTTTCTCTTCGGTTTTTACAGCTCGCTCCCCTGACAATCTTGCCCCCAACCAGATGGCTGCTGCATGTATTGAGAAGGTTGATATAACTTTAAATGATGTGACCTGTGCTCTTTCCCAACTCAAATCTTCGATAATATTAAAGGACACTAGTGCGACGTTATGAGAAACAATTTATTAGGGAAAATAGGCACCAATAGATTCGCCATATTTTTCTCTATATAGTCCGCATGGAGGATTTTCGTTATCAACAAATTGAAAAATACCCACTTCACAGACAAATACACCAAAAATCTAAGTCAAAGCGGGGGTGTGGGGGCGGCAGCCCCCACCTATAATACTAGGATAGGTTAGGTAAGGTTGTTAGGTTAGGCTAATGTCCTTTCAAAGGGGTATAGGCTAGTAAACACTAGGATAGCCTATACCCGGTCAGAGGTAAGAAGAAGAAGAAGAAGAGTCCTGCAGTAGTCTCCTTGAATGCTACCTTAATATCATGTTCTTCTATTTTAGCTTATCCTCTGTTGCTGATTTTTCGTTCTTCTTTTAATTCTGGACTTCTGCCACAAATCTGGAAAGAATCTACAGTTATTCCCATTTAAAAAAAGGGCTGACGTTATGATCCTTTTAATTACAGACCAGTTTCTCTTACTTCCGTTTGTGTTAAAACCCTGGAGCGTATTCTAGCTAAGTATATTTTTGAGTATGTTGAGTCCAACGGATTGTTTGATCCTGATCAGTATGGCTTTAGACCAGGTAGATCTACTGAGGACCAACTTATTTTAACATAGGCCTACAACGATATCACATCATGGTTGGATAATGGTTCTATTGTAGATCTTATTCTGTTTGTTTTTCAAAGGCATTCGACGTGGTCTGCCATGATATTTTCATTGATAAGTTATACTGTTTAGGTATTCGAGGTAAGTTGTTGAACTGGATTAGGGAATTTCTTTCGAATAGATCTATGCAAGTTGCTGTAAATCGTCATTCAAGCTCTTACAAAAGATGTACTCAGTGGGGTCCCGCAGGGGTCAGTGCTTGGACCATTGCTCTTTATATTGTATATTATTTTCCTGACATATAACATTGCCTCTTTAACAAAAAATTGTGCCGACGACCTAAAATTATATATAAAAATTTCAACCACTTCTGATGAGGATATAATTTCCAACATGACTACTTGTCAAAATGATATAAACAAATTTCTCAGGGTGGCTGATTCCTGGGGTTTAAAAATGAATATTAACAAATGTGTTCACCTTAGGTTTACCAGACCAGTAAATTGGGAGAGGATTGGTCACACTGTTTTTTACTACTTAGAGAATTCTCCCATTCCTCTGAGGGATTCTGCTATTGACCTAGGCATCACAGTGGACTCAGGAATGAAGTTTCATCAGCATATAGCCAATATAGTAAACAAAGCTAGTGGAGTCATGCATAATATCCTTAACCTCTGAAGTGCGCATGGGGGGTATGAGACACCACACTCCTGTGCTGACGTATTTGAGCTGTTCCCATCACTAACATCATTATTTTACCATAAATAGCATTAATACTTATCCATATGCGCCTATTATAGGTTGATTATAAAGGTATTAACCTGTTACAACAATAAAACAAGTGGAAACAGCGTTTGGATGGTCAAAATCGGCGATACAGGCCGGGAGTTACATAATGTATAGCTGAGGCAACCTCACTTCCCACCACTTTTCTCCACCTCTGGAGAGAGACTGTCGATCGATACTCTCTCTCTCTCTCTTGCACTCGCTTGCTAACAGTGATGACAATGCCCTGCTTGCAACTCGCTAATGTTAGCACGAAAATATACCACAAAATAAGGGAATAACAGGGAAAATAGGTGATAACTGAAGGAGGGGAGGAAAGTGGGGAAGGAGGGGAGGTGGAGGAGTGATATTTGGCATGGCCCAGGGCCAATAAAAAACATAAAAAATAAAAAATAATTTTTTTTTTTTTTTTTTGGGGGTGTTTTAAATGGATTTTTTTTCCCCCTGACTCATAAGAGTCTTCCCGCAATCCGCCGGGGGAACTCTTAAGAGTCTTCCGGCAGTTCCCGGGTTAAGGCCAGTTAACAGGGAACCCTCTTTTATGATGCCATTATATATTTCTCATGTACGGCTTCTTCTTGAGTACTCCTCCTCTTTGTGGCACCTCGAGTACATAGGTGATTCCAAACTTATAGAAGCAGTTCAGAGGCGCTGGATGAAGTGTATCAGGGGGCTGGAGAGTCTGTGTTATGCAGAGCGACTTAAAGCTCTTAAACTTTTCTCTATGGAGGGTAGGCTTTTGAGGCACAACATCATTAAGTATTGGCAGATTTTTCATGATCAATGCAGCATTAATCCCAATGATATATTCACTTTTCCATTGTGTATAACAACTAGGGGTAACTTAGAAACATTTAACTTAATCAATTCTTCTCAGCATGGATTCACTCAGGGACGGTCTTGCCATACGAATTTGCTTAGCTTTTTCTCAGAGGTATATGAAGCAGTAGATAATGACAAGTCATATGATATTATATATTTAGATTTCAGTAAAGCTTTCGACAGAGTCCCTCATGAGAGATTGATGAGAAAGGTTGAGGCAAATGGAATAGGTGGGGCGTTGTTAGGATGGATTAGGTCATGGCTAATTGGTAGGAAGCAGAGAGTCGGCATAAATGGTACCAAGTCAGAATGGGGAGCAGTCAAAAGTGGTGTCCCCCAGGGATCTGTATTAGGTCCTCTGTTGTTTATTATATACATAAATGACCTTGATTTAGGTATAACTAGTAGGATAAGTAAATTTACAGACGATACCAAAATGGGGAGAAAAATTGATTCAGATAGAGATATAGAGTGTCTGCAAAGGGATCTAGATACCTTACACGAATGGTCAGTAAATTGGCAGATGAAGTTTAACATTGACAAATGCAAGGTATTAAAGATAGGGAAGATGCATACAAATGTTAAATATAAACTAGCTAATATGGAATTAGAAAACTCAGACTGTGAGAAAGATCTAGGTGTGTTTGTTAGCAATGATTTGGAGCCTAGAAAACAATGTATAAGCGTTCGTAACAAGGCAAACAGGATTCTCGGGTTCATATCTAGGAGTGTGAGTAACAGAACTGCTGATGTTATCTTAAAACTTTACTTGTCATTAGTGAGACCCCATATGGATTATGCTGTTCAATTTTGGTGTCCTTATTACAGAATGGACATAGATTCATTGGAGAGAGTACAACGTAGAATGACAAAAATGATCCATAATATTAGAAATTTTCCGTATGAAGAAAGGTTGAACAAATTAGGCTTACATTCGTTAGAGAGACGCAGAGTTAGAGGGGATTTGATAGAGGTATTCAAGTGGGTTAGTGGGATTAATAAAGGGGACATGAAAAATGTACTAAAGCTCAGTGATAGCGAAAGAACTCGTACAAATGGTTTCAAATTAGATAAATTTCGTTTCAGAAAAGATATAGGCAAATATTGGTTTGGTAACAGTTGTAGATGGGTGGAATAGGCTACCAAGTGATATAGTGGGATCAAGAACGATAGGTGGTGGGCTGGATCTATCAGAGTGAGGGTTGGTGTCCTCCACTTCCCATAGCCGTTTTCTGACTGTACCTTTATCATAATTCTTATTTCTAACATTTTTCTTGAGAGTGGTGAAGGCAGTGGGGCCATAATGGTGTGCCCCATGTTTCCCTAGTGTCTTACTCTCACAGCCCACTGGCACAAGTTGGCCTTTCTCTCTCTGGCGTAGGGATGCGGCGACCCCACCGCCCGCCACTTTGGTGGTGCAATCAGCCTCTGGAGCAGTGGACCACTGGTTCCTATTTCCAGAAAATTCCTGTGCTTGGTATGCTTCCAGCCAGGGCCCCACTGGGGTAAATAAAATAGCAAAACAGTGGTGGAACTGCCATCCGGGTGAGGGACTGCTCTGGGTCTGCTCCTTCAGTGTTCATGGTTATAATCCACTTAGTGGAAATGGCACTGTGGAGTGGGTCAGTCGGGGCATGTCTGGGAGCCTGGAGGCAGTTTCTGCCATGGCCATCCCTTTTGGGGCGCTTCCTCTGGAAGCGAGGCGTCAGATTTGATGATGATGATGTTGAGAACGATAGGGAGCTTTAAGATAAAATTAGATAGGCATATGGACGAGATGGGTTGGGTGTGAGGGGGATCTACCAGGTGTGGGCCAATCGGCGTTCAGCAGACCCCCGTAATCTTGTGTTAATCCCTGACCATTTTGGTGGGGGCAGTACTCAAGGTAGGCCCTATTAGTGAGTTGGGCCTTGTAATTGGGGTTGGGTGTGACAGGGATCTGCCTTGTATGGGTCGATCGGCTTTTTGCAGACTCCCATTTTCTTATGTTCTTATGTTTAAAGTGTCACACGTGAGAACTGATCTTGAATTTAGAAGGAGGTCGTTTGCAGTGAGGTGCATCTCTGTGTGGAACTCTTTACCGGACACATTGGTATCTATTTCCAACCTTGATACTTTTAAGGGAGCCCTGGCACGTCACCTTGGCGATATGCTTTACAGGTACCACTAGCACTGCTGTTATCACTATTTGTATCTTGTCCTTCTTCCTGCCACATAACCTTTCTTATACCACACAACTTTTCTTATATGCTGCATATGATGCACTTTCCGGCCCTTTTTTACATTTTAATATTAAATGACATTGTAACTATAGTGGGCTGGCGCATCAGCAGAGCGAGGCTTCCCACCCTTCCCTCGGCTGAGCCTACAGTCAAGGTTTGGGAAGCCCATCAGGTAAGTGGCGACTGTGGTGGGTAGCAGATATTGGCTCTCTATAGTTAAACCTGCGCTCCTGGTTCTTCCAATATTTATCGAGACGTCTTTCAAAACTTTCAACAGTAGATGTTTCAATTACCCACTCAGGAAGATCATTCCAGTTGTTAACCACATGATTTGAGAACGAGTATTTCCTGATGTCCAATCGGGCCCTTGTTTTAAACAGTTTACAGCTATTCCCTCTGGTGTAGTCGTCCGCTCTCCTGCTAAAGATGTTCTCAGTACAGTCCGGGTCGTAGATATTCTTGATGATCTTGAAGGTTTCAATCATATCACCACGTGATCTCCGATAGGATAACGTTGGAAGGTGATCAAGTTCTTCAATCTGTCTTCGTATTCCATGGCCTTCAGTTCTGGTATCATCTTAGTTCCCCACCTTTGGACGTTTTCAATAGCCTCAATATCCTTTATTAAGTGTGGGCACCACACCTGATTAGTGTATTCCAGGTGAGGTCTTACAATAGCTGTGTAGATCCCTTTGAAAATATCTGCGTCCATGTGGGTAAAGGTCCGACGGATCATGCCAAGTAGTTTGTTTGCCATGTTGATTTTGTTTGATAAATGCTCAGAAAACGAAAGTTTGCTGTCAATAACTACTCCAATGTCCTTCTCAGCTGTTGATTTCTGAATTTCAGACTTTAGGTTGTAACTCATCTGTTCGTCGGCCTCCAACCTTCCAATCCTCACGAGTTTTGACTTGTCCGGGTGAAAGTGCAGTATCCATTTATCGGTCCAACGATCCATTGCCCTAAGGTCCGCTTGCAATTTCTGGCAGTCTTCTTCCTTATCAATTCTATGAAATACCTTAGTGTCGTCAGCATACAAATACAGTTGACTATCATGTGTTATATCCTCAGGCAAGTCATTAATAAAGAAAACAAACAATAGTGGACCAATAACGGATCCCTGTGGAACTCCACTGGTGATCTCACTAAAACTTGATGCCACTCCATTCACAAGTACTCTCAGTCTTCTTCTGGTAAGAAAGTCTCTGATCCACTCAAGATACTTTCCTTCAATCCAGTAACTCGCCACCTTTTCTAACAGGCGTCTGTGTGGTACACGGTCGAAGGCCTTGGCAAAATCACAATATACTACATCAACAGGCTTGCCATTGTCAAGAGCATCCGTCCATTCATCGAGCACTTTAATTAATTGAAGAACAGTTGATCTGCCAGGCAAAAAAACATTTTTTTTTGTACTGAACAGGTGATGTCGTTTCATGTGCTGGGTGATTTCTGTTCGCAGCAATGTTTCCATGATTTTACTCACTACGCTTGTAAGGCTGATCGGTCGGTAATTCCCAGGGTCCTGTTTGTCACCTTTTTTGTACATTGCAGTGATGTGTGCGATGCGCCAGTCGTTTGGTATTCTTCCGTTTCTGAAGGAACCTTCAAAGATCATCCCAAGTGGTTCTAGAATTTCTTTGGTAACTTCCTTCAAAATCCTGGGCTGGATTTCATCAGGGCCTGGTGATTTGTTCCTTTTCATTTGTTGTATGACCTTACGAATTTTATCATCTGTAATTTCCAGGTCTAGTAAGGGAGGTACATCTCTAGTTTTCGCTTTGGGCACATCCCCATCGGGCTCCTGAATAAAAACCTGAGAGAAGTAATCTGGTAAAACATCGGCCTTTGCCTGGTCAGTTTCGGCCTTCACATCTTTGTTTCCGTCAATATACAAGTCGCTCATCCTAGATTTTGTCCGGGTTTTAGATCTGATGTACTTCCAGAAAAGCTTAGGATTGTCTTTAGCTTTTTTAGCTATCTCTCTCTCCTTAAATTGTTGGGCTTTTCTAGTTTCTCGTCGGATTTGATTATTAAGACGCCTATACTTAGTTTTCACAGACTGAAAACTCTCACTGTCATTATCACCAGCCTTCTGTTTCTTCAGCTGATTCCATAGTCTGTTTTCTTTTTATCTTAGACCAGATTTTTTTATTCATTGGTAACTTCTCGTTTGTTCGCTTCCTATCCAGTTTCTTTGAGTTTAGTACTCTTTTCGGTACACAAGCATCAACTACTTCTCTCAATTTATTGTGGAATCTACTCCATTTCTCATCTATACTGAGGTCTTGTGATAGAAAGGTCTGCCAGTCAATATTCATTAATAGACTTCTCATTTTCTGATAGTCTCCTTTTCTCATACATTTCTTACAGTTTCTTACAGTAGATCCTCTGGAAAAAGGCAAACTATGCCTGTGTATCCAGCTCAGTACCAGTACTTGCACTGCTGCGGTCGTTCACGGTGTTGGCGGCGGCGGTAGCAGACGCAACATTTTTACTATTCTGTATCTTTGCTTTATAATCAAACTTCAAATCTTGTCTTCCCCATGCTTTATCAAGATTACTTTCAAACTCCCTTATTGATTCGGAATCGACTACATACTGGGGCAGTGCGTTCCACTCATTTACCACTCTATCACAAAATGAGTTCTTCGCCTTCTCAAGCCTATTTCTTTCTTTGTAAATTTTCTTAGAGTGTCCTCTCGTTCTTGTTCCCTCCCGCATCAAGAAGATACCTTCACACACATCCTCATCATACTTTCCTGACACTATCTTAAAAGTCTCTATCATATCCCCTCTCTTTCTCCTATATGCCAGTGTCGGAAGTCCCAGTGTCCTCAACCTCTGCTCATAGCCCGCATTCTTCAACGTTGGTACCAGCTTTCTAGCTCTTCTCTGCACTTTCTCCACTGCTTCTATATCCTTTACCATATATGGAGCCCACACCTGGTTTGCATATTCCAGGTGTGGCCTAACCAGCGCTGTATATAGATTCCTGAAGATTTCTTCGTCAAGTGACACAAATGTCCTCCTTATCAGCCCTACAATTCTATTGGCTTTGTTTATCTTTTCCGCTAAATGTTCTGAGAAATTTAACTTATTATCTATCACTACTCCTATATCCTTTTCTGCACTCACTTCCTCCATCGCTTCATACATACTGTATCCTACCTTGTCTATCTTGCTGGTCCCAATCCGCATGTACTTGCATTTTTTTGGATGAAAAGGCATTAACCAATGCTCAGACCATCCCTTCATGCCCTCCACATCTCCTTGAAGCAAACCCATATCTTCCTTACTCCTCACTCTTCTATACAGTTTAGTGTCATCCGCATACAGGTATACCTCACTTCCATTAGTTATAACTTCAGGCAAGTCGTTGATAAATATAACGAACAGCAGTGGTCCCAACACAGATCCCTGAGGTACCCCACTTGTAATTTCCCTCCACCCCGAGCCTATTCCATTCACCAATACCCTCTGTCTCCGATCTTTCAGGAAGGCTTCTATCCATTTCACACATTTCTCCCCTATATTATAGCTTCTAACTTTCTCTATTAACCTTTTATGTGGGACCTTATCGAAGGCCTTCATAAAATCGCAATATACCACGTCTATTACATCACCATCTTCTAGAATTTGCATCCAATCATCTACCACCTTAATTAGCTGTAGTACCGTCGACCTCCCCGGCAAGAATCCGAACTGTCTCCCACTGAAAAGTTGGTTTGACTTCATATGATCCATTATTCCTTCTCTAATTACCGTTTCCATTAGTTTACACACAACACTTGTCAAACTGACTGGTCTATAATTCCCTGGGTCATTTCTCTTTCCCTTCTTAAATATAGCTGTTATGTTCGCCTCTCTCCAGTCCATCGGGATTTGTCCTGTATTAAACGATACCTCAAATAACATTTTCAATGGCTCTACTAACATCTCCCCTCCTTCCTTTATGATTCTTGGGTGTATCCCATCCGGTCCCGGTGACTTACTTCTGTTCATTTTTTCTATAGCCCTTCTTATTCTAGCATGGGAAAACTCTACTAGTTCTAGTGCCGGTGCCTGTTTGATGGGAATAGTAGGCACTGCATCCTCCGACTCCACTGTTAGTACCCCCCCAAAGTATTTCCCCAGCACCTCTGCTTTCTCCTTATCAGTCTCCGCTCTACTCCCATCATTCAACCCCCCCACCAGCTCTGGGATCCCTACTCTACATACATGAGCATTTGTTTCCCACAAGTTTCCTCCACTTCACATAAGTCACATCTGAAGTATATGCAGGCATGATCACTTTTTCCTAAGGGGCTCTCGTATCGTACATCCTCCACAATACTTTCATCATTGCTGAGTAACAGGTCTAGTGTACTACCGGCACACTCCCCTCGAAATCTGGTAATCTCGGTAACATGTTGGGTGAAATAACTATTCCGAACTTCTTCCAAAAAACGGGTGTGTACAGTAGGTCGTTGACTCCAGTGTTAGTTGTCCAGTTATTCCAATTTATGCGTGGGAGATTGAAGTCACCAACTATAATTTTATATTGCACCCTCTTTTCACTTATCTCTTTTAATAGCTGCATTAACAGGTTGTTGTTCAGCTCAGCACTACTAGGACTTCTATAGATAGCTGCAAATAGTAGTTTGCTTCCTTCATACTCCACTAATATACTGATGTATTCAAGATATGTTGACTTTAATTCAGGAGTACTGCAATTTAACCCATTTTTCAAGTAGGCCTACATGATCATGCCCCTACCCTCATTATTGTGCAAATTAATATCTATGTACTCATACCCGTCAAGGTTATATTCAGCAGCCGTTCTCTCAAATCTACTGTGTTTGGGTTTTGC
Organism: Paralithodes platypus; assembly: GCA_032716605.1. NCBI lineage: Eukaryota > Metazoa > Arthropoda > Malacostraca > Decapoda > Lithodidae > Paralithodes > Paralithodes platypus. Next base: position 11,819,943 of record CM064564.1, on the reverse strand, counting down.
TTCAAGAAGTATAATAATGTGTGGTGAGACATTTCTGCAGACTATTCGGTTATATAATTCTAATTTCTTATCTGTAGTTAACACATCCACATTACTGAATAATTATTTCAATGTTTGTGTACTACCTTCATTATCTGGACGGGCATCCTAAACAGTCTTATTAGCACTGGGAATGGGAAATTTGTTTATTGACCCACTGTTTCTACTATCACTGGGGTTTGGGCCCGGGTTTCGGTATCCCTTCTCTTCACCTGTTTTATATAACGGTCCCAGGGTTCGCCCCGGACCACATAAAAGTTTTTTGAACCAGCCTCAACGGTGTTTCTAGTTTTGGCTTCTTCTCTCAATTTTTTATCTGCCAGCCGCTCTTCTTTGGTCATGTCATGGGTCACAATTACTCCACTCTGCCAGTTATCCTTAACATCTTTCAGTTTATAAGCATTTCGCAGAATTCTCTCTTTAAGCCCACCATTAACCTTTACGAGAAATGGTCTGGGTTTGATAGGCTCACCTTTGTCATTTACTGTACCCTTGTATCCACCAAGTCTGCCGATTTTACCAAAGTCACTCTGGTAGCAATTCATTCCAATCACATTACAAATCTTAGATACAGCAAGTTTATCAGGAGTCTCCTTCTGTTCCCGAATTTTCAAATTCATGCCTTCTTTGATTTCCTCTGGTACTCCAAACAAAACTAATTTTTCCTTACGGTCAAGCCTGCTATGTATCTGCTGCGTTGTTTGTTGCATCAATTTGGCCTCACTGACTTCATCGTTAGGCCCAGTGACCGTTTCATCATAACTATTCTTGCTGTTAGCACTTGACACAGACTTTACTTCCAAATTAGTAACCTGGGCCTCCAAATTTCCGAGTCTGTCCTCAAGATTGTTGCACAATTTGTCATGGCTATCCACCTTCTCTTTGATATCAATTGATTGGGCTTCTACCATTCCTAGCCTCACCTCCATATCCTTGTTATTGTTCTGCCCCTCACTTACAATGTCAGCCAAAATATTTACCTTTCCGTCAATTTCACCTTGCTTGGTCAACATTTTTTTTTTTTCTTCTACCTTCTCCACAAACTTGTAAAGCTTCACATATCCTATTTTACAGAAGGTACAGTACCAGGCAATCTGGTCACCGACACTCATTAAATAGTCATATACCTCCTCTGGCATGTTTTCACAATTAATGTGGAACCAAGTTTTACACACCTCACACTGCACTGCTTTATCATCACTAGTCAATGCAGCCTTACAGGTGCCACAGCCATCACTCGTCGTCTCGTCCCCACTGGCGCCGTCGTCCACTATTTGTTTGTTTACATCCTAGTTGCCTTCGCCATCTTTCCCATCTCTGCCAGCTCCCTTCACATTTGTTTTCTTACGTACATCTTTCGCACCTTGTTGACTCATGGTGGCTCCCAACGTACTCCTCGTGCCTTCACACTGTTATTGGGTAAGTAAATATTTGTTCAACAAGCAGGGTTAGTAAACAAAAGTGAGGCCAGTGAGGAACAACTCAAAACACGTCCTCTCTCCACCACGCCACAGTCCCAAATCCTTTAACTTGACCCTATTTATTTTATATGTTAGGGACAAATTTAAGGATATTCCCGATAATGGTGTAGGTTAATTAATACTATACTCCATGCAACTCAACTTTGCCGCCAGCCTCTACAGCAGATATGAGACGGCGTCTGTGATTGGCTATCTGGCCAATAGGAGAGGCAGCTAGAGCTGATAATTTATTAATTATCTTTATTATTCCTTATTTATTAATTAAACTAGATACGTTTAAGAAATGTTAATGATTATTTAATAAATTACAGTGCTATCCGATTCTAAAGAGCTATTAAATATCACATGAAACACAATAATAACGTATATATGGGAGGCCATGTCTGTAGCACCAAATCCTTCCAAAGTCACAATTTTTTTTTTATTTAGGCTCAACTGTTAGGTTAATTTAAGGTTAGGTTAGGTTAGGTTAAGTTAGGCTAGGTTAGGTTAGGTTTAGATAATATAATAGTATAAAGGAACAAAAAATTGTGCCAAGGGGCCTAAGATTCTCACGCATGCGCAGAGGACAGGATTTGGAAGGATTTGGTGCTGCAGACATTGCCTCCCGTATATATCATAAAGTAAAAACAAGGAGATAAAGAAATGATAAACAGGGGAACTAAGCGAGAGGGAAGGCTGACTGACTCGGGCCCAGGCGGATTAGCGAATCACAGGCCGTGCTTGACTTCGTACACATTTAAAAGCTGCGTTTTCTGTTACCCCAAAGTCTGATAACCCACTCTCATTATAGTGGGGTGGCACAAAATGAACAAGGGGCGATCCAGAATTTTAAAAATATACATTATATGGACAACCTTTCCTGACTATTTTTAAGAATGGAAGTAAATATGCTTTGCAGAATAATTACTACAAAGCAAATAAAGACAAAATAAAAGCGAAATAGCGTATTATATCAAATATCATGAGGTATGTCAGGGACGAATAATCGACAACAGAACATATCGGCAATAAATTTGAATATATACAATTTAAGATGTGTTGTGATATTACATATTAGGTGAAATTATACAACATATTTATTTGTTTAATAGTAGAGCAAGAAATAATCGCATACATAGAAATTTCAATAATTCTGAGGAGTGACAGATTAATTACCGTGACGAACACTGATTTTCTGAACTTTACTCTTGGGAAGACGACTCAAGGTCACGAGGCTAGATGCCCCCCCTCCTCCTCGATATCTCTACGTTCCTACTGGCCCTCACACAGCCGGTCGAACCTATATTTCACAAATGTTATGATATTTATATATATGCGTGTACTGTTACTTAGTAATATTGTATTGTGTAACCTAATCAACCCAAATGATATAAATTTAAGTAAGAATACACCGAAATATAATCGTGATTAGGGGCGAATGGAGTGGCACCGCGGCTGCGGCCATGTGCTCCAATGTTTATAAACAACAGGCTTTACATATCAAGATCAATATTTGATCCATCATTTCGATATTATTTTTATCTAGTTGAATTTGTAAAAAATTGTGATGACTATTCATATAATATAATCGCTTACTTTGGGGTATTATATATAATAACTCCGGTAGGTTATCGGCCTTCTATAGGATTATGACGCTTCTTTTGGACATTCTGAGGATATAGCTAGAATAGGTACATTTATAATTATGACATCCAAATCGATTATTTATATATGGATATATAGAAAAAGTCTTAAAACTGTTATCAAGCTCCGAAAGTCTGAATCGGGTTGAGTTTCGACCCTGTGGAAGAGCAGGGTTGAGTAGGCTTGATATTGGACACCCCTCAGAGCATTTGGGTGTGAAATTTCCAGTCTATCGGATATAATGATGGTAAAGGAAAATGCGGCTAAAGTAGACAGTGACGGTAAATCTTACCTTGCTTGTGTTTACAGTATTAATTATATCTTACGATTTTATGTGTTCCATGTGGCATTTTATAGCTCACATAATTAAGGTTCGGATATAATCAACTCTGCATAAGTAGAGTTTGGTATTCCCCCCCCCCCCCCCCCCCTCCGGTATAGTGGGTATATAACCGGAAAAAAATGTCTGTCGTCGTCGTTGTTGTTGTCTGTCTGTCCCGAAACTCCTAGACCGTTGGACGGATTTTCACCAAATTTCACATAAATATTTGTTGGGTGAATGCGAATGTCAGTCAAAAAAGATTTTTTTGAATTTGTGCAATAGTTATGATTTTAGATCCATAATATAATTTTACCCCCCCCTGCCCCCCCCCTCCCCCCTGCTATGATGGCATTTTGTGTGTGTGTGCACCGTAGGGGCTCACACACAGAATGCCTTCGTTCTGGGGACAAAAACATCTCGCCCCGCATTTGTTAGGTTAAGTTAGTTTAGTTGACATAAGAAGTGATGGTAGTAATAATGGGGATGATGGTAATTGTAGTGATAATGGTGATAATATCGGTGATGATGGTAATTGTAGTGATAATGGTGATAATAGTAGTCAATCAATCAATCAAACTTTATTTCGTATTAAATAAATAATACATATGCCTTAAAAATTATATGAAATCAGTGTTCATTGCAAACAATAGAAATATCAAATCAGTACCAAGAGTCTATAATATTGACCCTATTTTCTACAACAATTCCGATACCTGCACTCCAGTTCTGATTTCATGGTTTTGAACCCAAGAAATTCTTGACTTTATAACATCCATCTCGAAGTGATAAAATTTGATTCCATACTTATTATTAAAATATTGTATAGCATTAGATATTTGGTACCCATCTCTAAGGAACATACGAGACATCTTAAATATTGCATTATTTTTCCTCATGAGGCTTTTAAAGTATCTACTTTGTACAAGAGCCACATAGTGGTTAAGTAAGAACTGATTAGTGAATTCTGCTACACTATGGCTACTTGCATATCTTGGAACATTAACAATTTTCTTTAGTACATTAGAGAAGGCAATATTGAAAGCTTTAAAAATTTGACACTTACTGGCATTTCCAATATCCCACAACTGTAACCCATATTCAGGTAAGCAGGATGTTCTAAATAAAAAAAGGAGAGTATTATTATTGACTAGCTTAAACTTTCTAAATACAGAATTAAATTTACCATAAAATGTGTTAAGTCTCATTTCAATGTCAAAATTATCTTTCAAATTACAGTTAATCATATGTCCAGGTACTTATATTTATCTACAGTTTGATATTGATTAATTATTCTTAAATTATCCCCTTGATTAGGAATGTTTTTCTTAAATATTACAAATTTTGATTTGTTTTTGTTTATGCATAATTGTAGATCAGTAATCTCCTTTTCAAATTTATCACACAGTACACTCAAATTGTTTTCAGATTCAGCTAAAAGCACCACATCATCTGCATAAGCTAAAATGTTTATTCTAGACAGTCCCAGCCAACATCCTATGTTCATTGAAACTATAACATTAATAACATTATCAATATATAATTTAAAAAGTAGAGGTGAGAGAATTCCTCCTTGCCTCACTCCATTATCTATAAAGAAATATTCACCTTTGCTTCCACTCCATTGTATTCTTGCCTGCTGATTTCTGAGATAGTTCATCAATAATAGTACAATATCAGGAGGAATATCTCTGTCCAGTAATATTTGTCCTAATTTAAAATGATTAACATTATCAAAGGCCTTTGATAAATCAATAAAAGAAGCATAGTGATGATGGTTGTAGTTGTACTGATGATGACAGCAGTGATGATGGTGACAGTACTAGTAGTAGTGATGATGGTCATAATAGTAGTGTTGATGGTGACAAGTAATGATGATAGTTGTAGTGATAATGATGACATTAGTGATGATGGTAGTGACGATGGTGACAGTAGTAGTGATGATGGTGAGTAGTAGTGATGATGGTGAAAGTTGTAGTGATGATGAAAATAGTATTGATGATGAGAATAGTAGTGATGATGGTAAGAGTAGTAGTGATGACTATAATAGTAGTGTTGTTGATAGTAATGGTGATAGTGACTAGTAGTGATGATGGTGACCCATCGCAGAGTTAGGTATGCCATTTTGATTTTGGGCAAAATGGCACGTCTACATTATTAATATATATGGAATATCAAAGAAAAGTTGAATTAACCCGGGAACGGCAAGAACACTCTGCGACCTTATGAACAATAGCACGAAGGTAACGAAAGTTAAACATGAATAGATAATGGTTATACCTGCACATACAGACACAAATAAGATAATATTTGTGAGTTTAAAAGACGCCAGGCCAGTGCAGTGTTGCCAGGAGGTGGTTTGGTTTATATTAAATTTATACACAGCATTTCCATCTTTTCGGCGGTTTCTGAATATTATGCTCGGTGTGTTGTATGTGAAATAACAAATGGGTTTGTACGCTACTTTCTAGTACCTGTATAATAACTTGGCTAAATTGTAACCACAACGTCAAGGATAAAATAATGCAAATAATACAAACTCTGGAAATTCTGGAACTAGCTTCTTTAATGCCTAGGAAGTGATGTCATGGCCCGCCAATCACGGGCCCGGTCTCGTATCTGCTGTAGAGGCCGGCGGCAAAGATGAGTTACATAGAGTATAGAGCATTTAACGTTCAGCTAGATAACATCTCACTTTTTTATAATCTTTGTGTAATTCACCTTTAAGCTAAATTCAAAATAGGTTTCTATTAAATTATGGTCTGATGGGTCATACTTCTCTTTATCCTCATCTATACACATGTTTATATTTACTCAAAAGGTTTTCATTTGTAATCACAAAATCTATTGCACTTTGCTGGTTATTTTGATACCTTACCTTGTGGAGATTTCGGTCGATGACCTCAGCTACAGGAACTGCCGCTGCTTCCTCCCTGGCCCTGCTGCATCCAGTGAAGTGGTATTCGGTGAACCAACTTGTAGTGTGGCCACGTATGGTAGGATGGCGTGGGAGGTGTGTCTTCTATCTTCTGTAGGAAGGTATCTAGATGTTTCTTGAAAACCTCTACCGTACAGGATGACATATTCTTTAGGTAGGTGGGGAGACAGTTGAAGAGCTTAGGTGCTGATCTGCTGAAGGAGTTTGCCTGCAGTGTCATGGTGCTACTGCTGCTGGTATTCAGGCCTTCTACATAGCACGATCTCCCCCTTGTCCTTTCTTGGCTGAGCGTAATTCCTATATTGGGTACGTGGCCTTCAAGAATTTTCCAGACGTAGATTATCTGGTATCGCTCTCTACGCCTTTGATATCGAGTGATTTCACCATTGCACTCCAGCGTTCCATTTATTAGGCTACAGTATAGTCAAGTTCGGTAATTATAGGGAATATAGGCTCGCACCCTTATTTTTCATGTTTTTTCCTCCAGATTTTATGAAATGAGTGTTTTCATGGTCTTCCACCATTCCAAGAACTAGGCCTATTTCACAATTTTTATTTAGCTGTTGGGGACCAAGAAAACCTAGGTGGCTATTAAAGTCACCCACAATAATTACGTGTTCATTTTGCTCCTTTGTAGGCTAGCTATATTTACAATTTCCTCCTTAAAGCTAAGATTCCTTAGTATTACTTCTATTATTAAATCTAAACTACCGAGAGGTACTTGACATGGCAAGGTCATTCGACTAGTTTCAGGGCTTTGTGAGACACCGTAACTGGCAATCAGCATATAGAAGTCCATAGTGCATCTGTCCAACATGTTAGCGGACACTTGCAATTAAAGGTTTAAACACCGCCCCGAGTTCTTTGAACCTCTTATAAAAGTTAGTTGGCAGATCGAGGAACATAGTAATGGTCGTGACCTTATTATCTACTCGCGTTAGCCCGATATGTTATCACTGTGTCATGACATTTGAGACATCATACTAAAGACCCTACACCAAGAGTAGCCTACCTGAACAGAACTTCACCACCGATTAGCATAACATTCAGGATAGTCGAGTAACCCTAGCTATATGCTAAACATACTCGAGTTCGTCTGATGAATGTGCCCAGTGTCATGACATTAACCCATTAAGCGTGAAAAACCCTAGGGGCAAGGGTACTTATTTGTGAATTTCTAACCTTGGATTCTGACATAATTCGTTATATTTATGATATAAAGCATTATTTGTTTTCAATGTGCTTTTATTTTACATATATGATGAATATATGAACCTTGAAGAGCGATAAAATAAGTGGGAAAAGCATTTGGGTGGTGAAAATCGTAAATATTCCCCACCCGGTCGTATTCTCAGGCGAGAGAGAGCAAGTCACACACCCTCCTCTCTCGGTGTCTCTGAGTCAACTGAAGCTTGTGGGAGGTGTCTCGGTGTTATATAACGATCTTTTATGCAACTCATTTGTGCTACATTACCGCGGTAGAGAAAAATAACTGATAAATGATGAAAATAAGAGGAACAATAGGTGATAATTGAGGAGGGGGGGGAGGGGGGAATAAGGAGGGGAAGGGGGGGTGGGGAGAAACAGTGGATGAGTGGTAGGAAGTAGCCTACTAGAGGGAGTTATCTCACCTAATGACATACTCGTTTGTTTTGAGAGCCCCTGGGGTGCTTTGAAAGGGTTTTTGCATGGTCTTCCTTCCGTGAGGCCTATCGCGTTCACTATGGTGACCCTTTCGTAAGGCCTATCACGCTTGATGGGTTAAGGAGCTTCATTTAAGACCCGAAACCAGCTAATCCATCGATCTGTAGCCTAAACAACTTATCCACACGACAAGCCAACATGGACGGCCCAACGGAAAGAAGAATCTGAAGACCCCCATTGCTGTTACCTCACCTCCTCACCACTTTAACTCCAAGTGCTAGAGTAGGAGTAAATGTTGAAAACCCACAAGTTCAGTCATACCCAGAAAACAAGGGATAAATAAGGTAGAGTCCACTCATATCGACTCTGCCAAATTCTCACATGTGCGAAGGTAGGCCTACCTATAAATAAATTAGAGTCCACAAATATTGACTCTGCCAAATTCTTACCTGTGCAAAGGTACCTAAATAAATTAGAGTCCACATATATTGACTCTACTTTTTTTTTTTTTTTTTTTTAATATTAGTTTAACCAGACCACTGAGCTCTACAAAAGAACTCTCATAGGGCTGGCCCGAAGGATTCGATCAAGATATATAACTAAATGAGTCAAGATAGAGAGGGAAGGGCAGTAGGGGAACAAATCGAGGAAGGTCAAGACACGCAGACATTTCTCGCCATTTCACCAGTTCAGCCGGACCACATGAGCTCCACATCAGAGCTCTTATAGGGCAGGGCCGAAGGATGAGGCAAGAACTGCTACACTGCAACACCAACCAAGAAGTGATCAGGGCGAAGAATGAAAGATCAGGTCGAAGGTAGAAAAAATCACACTGAGAAGCAAAACATGCATTACCGAAGGGAATCAAGTCAGTCCGGCCACATCAGCAACCGAAGAGACAAATCAGGTCAGGAGTCTGCTACCTAGCCAGGCCAGGGAGACATGAGATATAGTCCATGAGCCAAGACCCGAATTTTGGGATATCGGTACCACCCGGGGTGACTAATTCTCTTAGGTGTTTTTAGCTTGCTACATGTCTCTAGTTTATGTTTTGATATGATAGCCCTTGCACATTGGTAGCTTAATGGTCGTTATCACTTCTTGAATAGACATACCCTACCGAAAATTCCGAAATTTTTTAAAATGTCAAATTTGGGGACAGGAATGCCTAAATGTCAACAAAATGCATATAGTAATTGTCACATTTAATACAAGTCCTGTAAATACACACTAAGCATGCCATGGGCTTGTACATACTATTATGGCAAATTACTACTCCTAAATATCATCTACGTCAGACTCGGAATCTGACTGTTGTGCCACCGGCTCTTCTTCAATAGCCTTGTTCTGACATGTCTGTAACCTGCACATGTCCGTGCATTTTAGACCATTGCTGAGGCAAGTACACTTAGGGAGTTCGCATGACCGCACACACTTGCAAGACAGTAGCTGCATAACAGCATCTGGTGCTGGTGAGCCTCGTATCCAGTTGACGGCAAGCTTACCGTCCTCATCTGTCATCCAACCGCAGTCTGTTGGGTTCGCAACAAATGGCTGGCTCTGAAGACTTCTCCTCCAGATCGCAGCCTGGTAGTTTGCACGCAGTGCATGCATGAAGAGGCAGTCCTCACAAGGAGGGAGTTGACTTGACTCTACCTCTCCACGTCTTGCACAGAACAGCTCATACCGAAGCTTGTTTACCTTAGTTGTGTGGGTAGATGGTAGGTACATGTGGCAGGTGATTTCCTGTAGCTTCTCAAAGAGTTCAGGAGACACTTCCCATGAGCGTCCAAGTTCGTGAAAAGCATGCTGGTATGTCTTGTCCATCTTCACCTGCTTGAGTGTCGTCATCTTCCCTCGGCCAGCGAATGCACTGACGGTATCACAGCCTGTAAAGGCATGCATACCAATCAATGAATCACACACGCTGCCTCCCAGTGTGCGGCTCAGTGTGGTGATATCCAGGAATCTTGTCCGGTTCTTCGTCCCGCACTTCTGGAACAGATGGGATGGGATCTTGTGGCACATGCCAAGACACAACACCATGACGTCTGTATCTTCTGCAGTGATGATGACAGACTTGTTCCCAGATTCTGCTGCATGAAGTGCATGGAGAAGAAGGCGTGTGTCTGCTTCTTCTTGAGTTGACTTAAGCTCAGGAGCCTCTTCCCACTGCTCTTTGGTGATCTTGAAGCAGCGCTGCTCACATGTGACATACAGCTCCTTGTCCTTGAGCTTCTCCCTGTGCTGTGGTGCCTTCCATTCTTCTACCAAGAACTTGATAAGACTTGCCTTGTTGGAGGAACTACCGAGTAACTTTCTCCACTGCTGGATGTTGTGCCCAGGTTGAATGTTCTTGAAATGAATTCCTGTGCCTGCACTTCTTTTGGCTCGTTCTGCATCCTTGATGGATGTCTCCTTGTAGATATCAAACACAACATCAATGCGCCTGCTCTTAGCACCTTCATGAACAGCGTGACTCAGTGCTGTACCTGCAAGCTGTGAAAAAGTTTTGTCGTTTCCCTTCAGTTTGTGGACCAGGCTCATCCCATCAATTATGGTAGCAGAGGGCTCGGGTATCACTTCTGCAGGAGAAACATTCCTCTCTAACTCCTTTGCGAGGGCAGCCTTGTTGGTCTTGCGGAGAGACCCATCACCGCTGGCAAGTGCCCAAGGCAAAGGCCCCAGGGGATGAGCCAAGACATCACTCATTTTGAGCTTTCTGTTCTCGGCAACAAGGATCATCTGGCCAAATAGGTTCCTGTCAGCCTTTAAGATAACCTCCTTGGCATGGTCTTGTGAGCGTGGCTTCATTCTGATGTTAGTGAACGTTCTCAGTTTCGTCTTCGTCATCGTGTCATGAAACTGTATAGTTGGCGTATCGATCTCCAGGCGCTCTTCCTTGAAGGCTTGATATGCATCCTCTCCTATTCTGTAGGCCCCTAGAAGGTCTTTGACAACTTCTGGTGGTGCCATAGTCGCAGTTGACAAACTGACAAGATCTTCTTGCTCTGCGTTGAAGGGGTTCAACCAGCTGGTCTCCATCAGTTGAACTAAAGATTGGACATCGGCCTCATCTCTTCTAATCCTGGGCATCTGTAGGTCTGGGTGGCTGAAGTCAGTATACTTTTGGCCTACTACCATAGTCCTGAGCTGCCTTAAGTACCTGCTGCGATACTCCGATGTCAGGTAGTACCTGGCGACAGCTCCGCCTTTCAGGCTGAAGCCTTTTGTGCCCCCTGGTGTCTGGGTGTCTTTGTTGATCGTCTCTTCGATTGTCTGGTCCACAGGGATCCGTCCAAAGGGATTCTTGCTACCGATCTGGACCGAAAAGCCACCTTGCATGAAGTGTTCATGGACCTCTGGGTGTTCAATGGGCAGTCGAGACATCAAGGCATAGTAGTAGGTTAGGAACCGGGCATAGTTCACTTTGTCATAGGCAAAACACCACGGTATCATCTGTCGGATTGCTCCTAGGTGGAGCATCCAGTTGCCTTCTCTGGAGGCTCGAATTAAGTCCAGCATGATCTCAACCATGTCCAGGTATGACATCCAGAATGCTGAGAGGTTGTGTTCATCTCTGAGGGTCTCAAGATAAACTTGGAAAAGCTTCATGATATGTGTGCATGATTCACTCTCCATCAGCTCTTGAAAGAGTCCCTGAGACACATTGCTGTGAAAGCTGTTGATGTCCTTCAGTGTTTCATCTAGATGGTGTATGTCCCTTGAATGGTTTTCTTCTAGCCATGAAAGGAAGCCTTTCCATGCAAGCCTCATCAGTGCTTCATACACGAGCTTGTGTAGTCTCACTGCTCTGTTGTACCTCTTGCCGTTCATCACTCCTGACACTGATCCTTCTGCGATGATACCTGATTCCACACACAGATCTCTAAGACCTGCATCTTGAAACCTCTTTCCTATGGTGGAGATGAGATTACAGATTGTGTGGAAGACGCCCATCCTGATGATAATGTTCTTGAACTTCTCTTGTTTCCAGATAACTTCGGCAGCTTTGGCATAGAGTGCTTGATCAAACACGCACACAATCTTGTTAAGCTGTAAGGACTGCATGATAGCATGCGTTTGTTCCAAGATTTCATTAACGGTGGACATTTCTGTTGCGGGAGCATTGATAGTGGGCAGGTAGCTTACAGTGTCCTGAACCACTGCAATGTCTCTGCGCATTTTGATGTTGAACCCAGTCCAACTGCTGATGGACTGGTCCTCATGGTCTGACATTCGAGTAAGAAGCCAGATATGGTTCTTTGTCTTTGAATCCTGGACTTCCTTGGTAGTGTCGACATACGCAGTCTCAATCCTAGGTGGCCCTGCCCGCCGCCCAACATTGTATATTGGCAGCATTGATGATGTCTGAGTGATGCTTCTTATCTTGGACTTGGTAATCTCTGGCAGGACTTTCTCTGGCACAGAGCCTGCAACCTTGGACTGGACAGCAATGCCATTGACTCTATGAGAAGTACCTGCTCCACTTAGGGTCTCTTCAAGTCGGTCAATGTTATCCCAGGCCAGGGTTGTGAACACACCAGGGTAGATGTTTGCTGGCAGTGGAATGTCATCCTTTGAGCATTCCAGCTTCTGGATACAAAGGGCTGTATCGATCTCCTCAAACATTGAGTAAGACACACAGTGACCAAGACGATTCAGAGTTCGGATCAGTTCTGTGTTTCCTGTCAAAGACTTTACAGCATTGGTCAGCAGTACGTGCTTGGGTGGTTTTGTCTTGCCACTGGTAACAGCAAAGACCAAGTCACTGCCAAAGGAAGTGGCAAGACGTTGAGCTCTTTCAGAGGGAGTTTCACACTCACACTCTCCTGTCAGCAGGGTGTGCAGGAATTGAGTGACTGCTGCAGGAATGACATTCTGATCTGTATCGGGAGGCCATGGCTGACTCACATCTTGTTTATTGATCTCATTCCTCAGCTGCATTCCTGCTTTGGTTAAGACATCTTCAGAGTTAGCTGCTCTTGCTTCTTGCAGGTCTTTTGCCATTTTGTGTGCTTGCCGGGCAAGGTCGTCCATTGAGAGGCTGCGTGGATAGATTAGAAGCTTTCCTTTCTCATCTGGGACAAAGCGTAGTGATTCTCCAAACTCGGTTTCAATCTTTCGGCGAACATGTTTCTTTGTCGCTGGTTTCAGTTGGATAATACCACGGGACATCATGGATCTCTCAAGCCTAGATGTGAGGTTTGTCATAGGCAGTACCTCTGGGTTGGGGAATAATTTGGTCCTTATATACAAGCAGAGTTCCTCGAGGGCTTCTGTCTCAACCTCTTCGTAGCGTGCTTCCTCGCTTTCTTCCTGATTTTCACCTGCACCCGACCTGGCGGCCGCTGGGAAATCATCTTTTGTGAAGAGTTTGTAGCACGACTTGTGGTAGTGACCCTCTGCAGCAACAAGGTCTCTGCTAACTAAACCAAGGATTCTCTGGTTGAGTTTCCTTATTGCTGCTCTGCGAATCTTCTCATCTGCTCGTAGCTCAACACACTGTATGAGTGGCTCCCTTGTCTTTGTTGTTTTTATGTACTTGCTTGACTTCTCGCAGAAGATACATACTTTGGCATACACCCTGCTAGTACTAGGGGCATCCCTTGATGCCCTCCTCCTGGGGTCGACGCTTGCTGATTCTATCTTGACACCCTTGGCAAGGATAGAATCCAGTGACTTCTTCATTGTAAAGAGACTACGACATTTACGGTGATAATGTATGTGTGGTATTCCTCCTTCTTCAAGGCCCTTGGCTGCTTCCAGGACTGGATCATGCTGCCTGATTTCTGCAGCCCTGAGCAATGTGTTCCAGGAGTCCAAATCCTGTGGTGACACCAGAGCATCGCTGTCATCATCAGAGCAGTGGATGATACAGTCGATCCGTGCTCTCTTCCTCGCAGATGGTTCCATCCTGCCGTCAAACAGTCGACACACACCTGCAAAAAATATCACCATTAAACCATGAACAAACAAACACATTACATGGAAACCACTCTACATATGTTTGCTCCTTCCAATAATAAATTATCCCCAAAATATAACAAAAAATCCCCAAATATGAAATAAACCCCTAAATATGGAGAAACTTGAAATACACATCGGAATAATTCTTGTAGAGAATCAAATAAGCTACAAGAGCTGTTAGAATATATTTTTCAATGTTCCCCATATTTAAGGATTTATTCTAGATTTAGAGGAAAATACCCAAAATATAGAGTATATTCCGAAATATGAGGAAATTTGAAAAATACCTAGGAACAACTCTGGTAGAGAATATAATTCTACATAGGTGTTCAAAGTTTCGCGATGATTGTGTGATGGATTTTAAAGAAAATGAGGAAAACGCCGAGCGTCACGCTAAAAATCTTTTATTTTTGGGTAGCGCCCCTATTGCATCAAAAAAATTAGACTAAGCTACCAGTGCGAGAAGGCTATCATATCTTAATGTACTTACAGTCACTCTATAAACATTTTAGTACCATTCGTGTTTAGTCACCCCAGGTGGTACCGATATCTGGCCTGGCTCATGGACTAATATAGGCTGCCTGAGGACAGCCAAATGGGACAGAATAAGAATAGAAGGGGAAAAACATAGAAAGAGAAATGGAAAAACTACTCAAAATTAGTCAAGCTGAGGACGAAAGCTCGAGGGGAGATAGGAAGGGTAAGTACCACAACCATCCCCTATCAAGCTCCAGTCGCTGGCCCCGAAGCCCCCCAACCGCGTCAAGGAGAGTAGTATCAGGGGGTATTGACTCTACTATAATTCTTACTTGTGCATAGGCAGATTATAATTCAAAGTCCATTTATGATACTTAGTGTTTTGACTTAGAATCTTGTGAGAGTTTATCATTAATATTTTGTGAGTTAATCTGGAGGTAACATATACAGCCATTTTAATTCCTGATATTGTTGCAGAGCCTCGCTCGTGCTAGGAAAGTGTATATTTATGTATAAACCATATGTCCACATAACTCAATTTGTGTTACTATACTTAAGTGCATTTTAATAAATACGGTTCATGAATATACTGTGTTATATGTATCCTCTATTTGTCTTCTATGCATGTGTTGTGTGATCTTGCCTTCGCCAGTCAAATAGAACCTACCAAATCCAACTATACAAACCTGGTCAAAAAACCTGGTATAACAGTTATGATAGTGTTATGGTAGTGTTATGATGGTGTTATGGTAGTGTTATGGTATTGTTATGGTGGTGTTATGGCAGTGTTATGGTATTGTTATGATAGTGTTATGGGTAGTGTTATGATAGTGTTATGGTAATGTTATGATGGTGTTATGGTAGTGTTAAGGTGGTGTTGTGATAGTGTTATGGTAATGTTATGATGGTGTTATGGTAGTGTTAAGGGTAGTGTTATTGTAGTGTTTTGGTAATGTTATGGTAGTGTTATGGTGGTGTTATGGTAGTGTTATGGGTAGTGTTTTGGTAGTGTTATGGGTAGTGTTATGGTAATGTTATGGTAGTGTTATGGTGGTGTTATGGTAGTGTTATTGTAGTGTTTTGGTAATGTTATGGTAGTGTTATGGTAGTGTTATGGGTAGTGTTATGGTAGTGTTATGAGTAGTGTTATGGTAATGTTATGGTGGTGTTATGGTAGTGTTATGGGTAGTGTTATGGTAGTGTTATGGTGGTGCTATGGGTAGTGTTATGGTAATGTTATGGTAGTGTTATGGGTAGTGTTATGGTAATGTTATGGTGGTGTTATGGTAGTGTTATGGGTAGTGTTGTGGTGGTGTTATGGTAGTGTTATGGTGGTGTTATGGTAGTGTTATGGGTAGAGTTATGGTAGTGTTATGGGTAGTGTTATGGTAGTGTTATGGTAATGTTATGGTAGTGTTATGGGTAGTGTTATGGTAATGTTATGGTAGTGTTATGGTGGTGTTATGGTAGTGTTATGGGTAGTGTTATGGTAGTGTTTTGGTAATGTTATAGTAGTGTTTTGGTGGTGTTATGGTAATGTTATGGTAGTGTTATAGTAGTGTTTTGGTGGTGTTATGGTAGTGTTATAGTAGTGTTTTGGTGGTGTTATGGTAGTGTTATAGTAGTGTTTTGGTGGTGTTATGGTAGTGTTATGGTAGTGTTATGGTAATGTTATGGTAGTGTTATAGTAGTGTTATGGTAATGTTATGGTAGTGTTATGGTAATGTTATGGTAATGTTATGGTAGTGTTTTGGTAATGTTATGGTAATGTTATGGTAGTGTTATGGTAGTGTTATGGTAGTGTTATGGTAATGTTATGGTAGTGTTATGGTAGTGTTATGGTAGTGTTTTGGTAATGTTATGGTAATGTTATGGTAGTGTTATGGTAGTGTTATGGTAGTGTTATGGTAATGTTATGGTAGTGTTATGGTAATGTTATGGTAGTGTTATGGTGGTGTTATGGTAGTGTTATGCTAGTGTTATAGTAGTGTTTTGGTAATGTTATGGTAGTGTTTTGGTAATGTTATGGTAATGTTATGGTAGTGTTATGGGTAGTGCTATGGTAGTGTTTTGGTAATGTTATGGTAGTGTTATGCTAGTGTTATAGTAGTGTTATGGTAGTGTTTTGGTAGTGTTTTGGTAATGTTATGGTAGTGTTATGGTAATGTTATGGTAGTGTTATGGTAATGTTATGGTAGTGTTATGGTAATGTTATGGTAGTGTTATGGGTAGTGTTATGGTAGTGTTATGGGTAGTGTTATGGTAGTGTTTTGGTAATGTTATAGTAGTGTTTTGGTGGTGTTATGGTAGTGTTTTGGTAATGTTATGGTAATGTTATGGTAGTGTTATAGTAGTGTTTTGGTGGTGTTATGGTAGTGTTTTGGTAATGTTATGGTAATGTTATGGTAGTGTTTTGGTGGTGTTATGGTAGTGTTATAGTAGTGTTTTAGTGGTGTTATGGTAGTGTTATGGTAGTGTTATGGTAATGTTATGGTGGTGTTTTGGTAATGTTATGGTAATGTTATGGTAGTGTTATGGTAGTGTTATGGTGGTGTTTTGGTAATGTTATGGTAATGTTATGGTAGTGTTATGGTAGTGTTATGGTAATGTTATGGTAGTGTTATGGTAATGTTATGGTAATGTTATGGTAGTGTTATGGTAGTGTTATGGTAGTGTTATGGTAATGTTATGGTAGTGTTATGGTAATGTTATGGTAATGTTATGGTAGTGTTATGGTAGTGTTATGGTAATGTTATGGTAATGTTTTGGTGGTGTTATGGTAGTGTTATAGTAGTGTTTTGGTAATGTTATGGTAGTGTTATGGTAATGTTATGGTAGTGTTTTGGTGGTGTTATGGTAGTGTTATAGTAGTGTTTTGGTAATGTTATGGTAGTGTTATAGTAGTGTTTTGGTAATGTTATGGTAGTGTTATAGTAGCGTTTTGGTGGTGTTATGGTAGTGTTATAGTAGTGTTTTGGTAATGTTATGGTAGTGTTATAGTAGTGTTTTGGTGGTGTTATGGTAGTGTTATAGTAGGGTTTTGGTAATGTTATGGTAGTGTTATAGTAGTGTTTTGGTAATGTTATGGTAGTGTTATGGTAGTGTTTTGGTGGTGTTATGGTAGTGTTATAGTAGTGTTTTGGTAATGTTATGATAGTGTTATAGTAGTGTTTTGGTAATGTTATGGTAGTGTTATAGTTGTGTTTTGGTGGTGTTATGGTAGTGTTATAGTAGTGTTTTGGTGGTGTTATGGTAATGTTATGGTAGTGTTATAGTAGTGTTTTGGTAATGTTATGGTAATGTTATGGTAGTGTTATGGGTAGTGCTATGGTAGTGTTTTGGTAATGTTATGGTAGTGTTATGGTAGTGTTATAGTAGTGTTTTGTTAATGTTATGGTAGTGTTATGGTAATGTTATGGTAGTGTTATGGTAATGTTATGGTAGTGTTATGGTAATGTTATGGTAGTGTTATGGTAATGTTATGGTAGTGTTATGGTAGTGTTATGGTAATGTTATGGTAGTGTTATGGTAGTGTTATGGTAGTGTTATGGTGGTGTTATGGTAATGTTATGGTGGTGTTATGGTAGTGCTTTGGTAATGTTATGGTAGTGTTATGGTAATGTTATGGTAATGTTATGGTAGTGTTTTGGTAATGTTATGCTAGTGTTATGGTAGTGTTATGGTTGTGTTATGGTAATGTTATGGTAGTGTTATGGTACTGTTATGGTAGTGTTTTGGTGGTGTTATGGTAGTGTTTTGGTAATGTTATGGTAATGTTATGGTAGTGTTATAGTAGTGTTTTGGTAATGGTATGGTAGTGTTTTGGTAATGTTATGGTAGTGTTTTGGTAATGTTATGGTAGTGTTATAGTAGTGTGTTTTGGTAATGTTATGGTAGTGTTATAGTAGGGTTTTGGTAGTGTTATAGTAGTGTTTTGGTGGTGTATGGTAGTGTTATGTGGTGTAATGGTAGTGTTATAGTAGTGTTTTGGTGGTGTTATGGTAGTGTTTTGGTAATGTTATGGTAATGTTATGGTAGTGTTATAGTAGTGTTTTGGTCGTGTTTTGGTAATGTTATGGTAGTGTTTTGGTAATGTTATGGTAATGTTATGGTAATGTTATGGTAGTGTTATAGTAGTGTTTTGGTGGTGTTATGGTAGTGTTATAGTAGTGTTTTGGTAATGTTATGGTAGTGTTATAGTAGTGTTTTGGTAATGTTATGGTAGTGTTATAGTAGTGTTATGGTAATGTTATGGTAGTGTTATGGTAATGTTATGGTAGTGTTATGGTAATGTTATGGTAGTGTTATGGGTAGTGTTATGGTAATGTTATGGTAGTGTTATGGTGGTGTTATGATAGTGTTATGGGTAGTGTTATGGTAGTGTTATGGGTAGTGTTATGGTAGTGTTATGGGTAGTGTTATGGTAGTGTTTTGGTAATGTTATAGTAGTGTTTTGGTGGTGTTATGGTAGTGTTTTGGTAATGTTATGGTAATGTTATGGTAGTGTTATAGTAGTGTTTTGGTGGTGTTATGGTAGTGTTTTGGTAATGTTATGGTAATGTTATGGTAGTGTTTTGGTGGTGTTATGGTAGTGTTATAGTAGTGTTTTAGTGGTGTTATGGTAGTGTTATGGTAGTGTTATGGTAATGTTATGGTGGTGTTTTGGTAATGTTATGGTAATGTTATGGTAGTGTTATGGTAGTGTTATGGTGGTGTTTTGGTAATGTTATGGTAATGTTATGGTAGTGTTATGGTAGTGTTATGGTAGTTGTGGTAGTTGTGGTGGTAGTGTTATGGTTGATATGGTAGTGTTATGGTTGATATGGTAGTGTTATGGTAGTTGTGGTAGGGGTAATGGTAGTAATGGTAGTGTTATGGTAGATATGGTAGTGTTATGGTAATGTTTTGGTGGTGTTATGGTAGTGTTATGGTAGTGTTATAGTAGTGTTTTGGTAATGTTATGGTAGTGTTATGGTAATGTTATGGTAGTGTTTTGGTGGTGTTATGGTAGTGTTATAGTAGTGTTTTGGTAATGTTATGGTAGTGTTATAGTAGTGTTTTGGTAATGTTATGGTAGTGTTATAGTAGCGTTTTGGTGGTGTTATGGTAGTGTTATAGTAGTGTTTTGGTAATGTTATGGTAGTGTTATAGTAGTGTTTTGGTGGTGTTATGGTAGTGTTATAGTAGGGTTTTGGTAATGTTATGGTAGTGTTATAGTAGTGTTTTGGTAATGTTATGGTAGTGTTATGGTAGTGTTTTGGTGGTGTTATGGTAGTGTTATAGTAGTGTTTTGGTAATGTTATGATAGTGTTATAGTAGTGTTTTGGTAATGTTATGGTAGTGTTATAGTTGTGTTTTGGTGGTGTTATGGTAGTGTTATAGTAGTGTTTTGGTGGTGTTATGGTAATGTTATGGTAGTGTTATAGTAGTGTTTTGGTAATGTTATGGTAATGTTATGGTAGTGTTATGGGTAGTGCTATGGTAGTGTTTTGGTAATGTTATGGTAGTGTTATGGTAGTGTTATAGTAGTGTTTTGTTAATGTTATGGTAGTGTTATGGTAATGTTATGGTAGTGTTATGGTAATGTTATGGTAGTGTTATGGTAATGTTATGGTAGTGTTATGGTAATGTTATGGTAGTGTTATGGTAGTGTTATGGTAATGTTATGGTAGTGTTATGGTAGTGTTATGGTAGTGTTATGGTGGTGTTATGGTAATGTTATGGTGGTGTTATGGTAGTGCTTTGGTAATGTTATGGTAGTGTTATGGTAATGTTATGGTAATGTTATGGTAGTGTTTTGGTAATGTTATGCTAGTGTTATGGTAGTGTTATGGTTGTGTTATGGTAATGTTATGGTAGTGTTATGGTACTGTTATGGTAGTGTTTTGGTGGTGTTATGGTAGTGTTTTGGTAATGTTATGGTAATGTTATGGTAGTGTTATAGTAGTGTTTTGGTAATGGTATGGTAGTGTTTTGGTAATGTTATGGTAGTGTTTTGGTAATGTTATGGTAGTGTTATAGTAGTGTTTTGGTAATGTTATGGTAGTGTTATAGTAGGGTTTTGGTAGTGTTATAGTAGTGTTTTGGTGGTGTTATGGTAGTGTTATGGTGGTGTAATGGTAGTGTTATAGTAGTGTTTTGGTGGTGTTATGGTAGTGTTTTGGTAATGTTATGGTAATGTTATGGTAGTGTTATAGTAGTGTTTTGGTCGTGTTTTGGTAATGTTATGGTAGTGTTTTGGTAATGTTATGGTAATGTTATGGTAATGTTATGGTAGTGTTATAGTAGTGTTTTGGTGGTGTTATGGTAGTGTTATAGTAGTGTTTTGGTAATGTTATGGTAGTGTTATAGTAGTGTTTTGGTAATGTTATGGTAGTGTTATAGTAGTGTTTTGGTGGTGTTATGGTAGTGTTATAGTAGTGTTTTGGTGGTGTTATGGTAGTGTTTTGGTAATGTTATGGTAGTGTTATAGTAGTGTTTTGGTGGTGTTATGGTAGTGTTATAGTAGTGTTTTGGTAATGTTATGGTAGTGTTATAGTAGTGTTTTGGTAATGTTATGGTAGTGTTATAGTAGTGTTTTGGTGGTGTTATGGTAGTGTTATAGTAGTGTTTTGGTGGTGTTATGGTAGTGTTATAGTAGTGTTTTGGTAATGTTATGGTAGTGTTATAGTAGTGTTTTGGTAATGTTATGGTAGTGTTTTGGTAATGTTATGGTAGTGTTATGGTAGTGTTTTGTTAATGTTATGGTAGTGTTTTGGTAATGTTATGGTGGTGTCATGGTAGTGTTATGGGTAGTGTCATGTGTGGTGTCATGGGTGGTGTCATGTGTAGTGTTATGGGTAGTGTCATGGGTGGTGACATGGATAGTGTCATGTGTAGTGTTATGGGTAGTGTCATATGTAGTGTCATGGGGAGTGTCATGTGTAGTAGAGATGGACCGAATATTCGTTTCGTATTCGTATGTCCGAATATTCGCTATGTTTTTCAACATTCGTATTCGTATTCCCATTCATAGCTATTCGAAAATATGCGAATATGTTCACGAAACCAATAGAATATATACAACATTTTTAAATATTACATTTTAAAGTTAACACAAACGAATAAATAACAGTGTAGATGTGCGTTGGGGTCGCTAAAGTGGAATGAAGGAGGAATGAGCAGTGTTGCTGGACTGGATACATAGAAAATTGAATGGATTTAATTTTAATTATTCAATTTTCTATGGCTGAACTCTTACAATATATTAAACAATAATTCATACAGTTCATTTATGATATTTAAGAAATTATACATTCACATCGTCATTAACGTCTGGTAATTAATTTCATAGTAATTTAGCGTTTGTTGGTGACATAAAAATAATTACCAGTTCTTGAAGGATGAAATAAGGATTGAAATATTCGCTATTCGTATTCGTATTCGCGAATTTTACAACTAAATATTCGTATTCGTATTCGTATTCGCAAATAGTGAAAATTGATATTCGTTCCATCTCTAATGTGTAGTGTCATGAGTAGAGTCATGGGTAGTGTCATGTGTGGTGTCATGGGTAGTGTCATATGTGGTGTCATTGGTAGATTCATGGGTGCAGGTGTCATGTGTAGTGTCATGTGTGGATTCATGGGTAGTGTCATGTGTGGAGTCATGGGTAGTGTCATGTGTGGTGTCATGGGTAGTGTCATGTATGTAGTCATGGGTAGTGTCATGAATGGTGTCATGGGTTGTGTCATGTGTGGTGTCATGGGTAGAATCATGTGTGGAGTCATAGGTAGTGTCATGGGTGGTGTCATGGGTAGTTTCATGGGTGGTGTCATGTGTGGAGTCATGGGTATAGTGTCATGGGTGGTGCCATAGGTAGTGTCATGGGTGGTGTCATGTGTATAGTGTCATGGGTAGTGTCATGTATGGTGTCATGGGTAGTGTCATGTGTAGTGTCAAGGGTAGTGTAATGGGTGGTGTCATGGATGGTGTTATGTGTGGTGTCGTAGGTAGTGTCATGTGTGGTGTCATGGGTAGTGTCATGAGGGGCGTCATGGGTAGTATCATGGATAGTGTCATTGGTAGTGTCATGGGTGGTATCATGGGTAGTGTCATGGGTAGTATCATGGGTGGTGTCATGGGTAGTGTCATGTGTGGAGTCATGGGTAGTTTCATGTGTGGTGTCATAGGTAGTGGCATGGGTAGAATCATGTGTGGAGTCATGGGTAGTGTCAAGTGTGGTGTCATAGGTAGTGTCATGTGTGGAGTCAGAGGTAGTGTCATGTGTGGAGTCATGGGTAGTGTCATGTGTGGTGTCATGGGTAGTGTCATGTGTAGTGTCGTGTGTATGTCATGGGTAGAGTCATGGGTAGTGTCATGTGTGGTGTCGTGTGTATGTCATGGGTAGTGTCATGGGTAGTGTCATGGGTAGAATCATGTGTTGAGTCATGTGTAGTGTCATGGGTGGTGTCATGGGTAGTGTCATGTGTGGTGTCATGGGTAAGATTCCGTCTAGTCACTGGCGCCAACTGAATTGATTTTACCCAAAGCCTCTCCGCCACCTGCTTGCCTGCATGTCTGTCTGTCTGTCTGTCTGTCTGGTGGTCTACTTATATCCCACCACGTCTATTGTTCTTTAGTTGTCTGTGGGCTTTGCATTTCTTTCCCGATACGTATTTTGTTGTGTCTGTTTGTCTTCCTCGGTATGTTAATTAGTCTGATTTTTTTCACACGTCTCTATTTCCTTGTAAACCTGTTTTCTGTTTTCTAGTTGTTTGTCTGTCTGTCTGTTTTTGTTTATACCTGTCTGTCTACAGTATATGCTGTTTTGTTTCCTTTCACGACAGTTTGTTTTCCTTTTGTAGGTATGCACGTTTCTAACAACTACTTTTCCTGTATTGTCATATTTTTTTTATTATGGGCCAGTCTTTCTAGCTGTAAATTATATCTGTATTTCGCAATACTGTACTATATAAAACGAATGACAAAATGCACATGTATTTTCTATAGGTATAATACATTCTGCAGTTATCCATATATTATAGTTATCCATATATTGTATTGTTATCCATATATTGTACAGTTATCCATACATTGTAGTTATCCATATATTGTACAGTTATCCACACATTGTACAGTCATCCATATATTGTACAGTTATCCATACATTGTAGTTATCCATATATTGTACAGTTATCCATATATTGTACAGCTATCCATATATTGTACAGTTATCCATATAGTGTACAGTTATCCACACATTGTAATTATCCATATATTGTAGTTATCCATATATGGTAGTTATCCATATATTGTACACTTATCCACACATTGTAGTTATCCACACATTGTACAGTTATCCATATATTGTACAGTTATCCATATATTGTACAGTTATCCACACATTGTACAGTCATCCATATATTGTACAGTTATCCACACATTGTACAGTTATCCACATACTGTAATTATCCACACATTGTACAGTTATCCACACATTGTACAGTTATCCATATATGGTAGTTATCCACATATTGTAGTTATCCACACATTGTACAGCTATCCATATATTGTAGTTATCCACACATTGTACAGTTATCCATATATTATAGTCATCCACATATTGTAGTTATCCATATATTGTACAGCTATCCATATATTGTACAGTTATCCATATATTGTAGTTATCCACACATTGTACATGTTATCCATATATTGTAGTTATCCATATATTGTACAGCTATCCATATATTGTAGTTATCCACACATTGTAGTTATCCAAGCATTGTAGTTATCCATATATTGTACAGTTATCCAAACATTGTACAGTTATCCATATATTGTACAGTTATCAATATATTGTACGTTATCCACACATTGTAGTTATCCATATATTGTACATGTTAGGCTATCCATATATTGTACAGTTATCCATATATTGTACATGTTATCCACACATTGTACAGTTATCCATATATTGTACATGTTATCCATATATTGTACAGTTATCCATATATTGTACATGTTATCCACACATTGTACAGTTATCCATATATTGTACAATTATCCACACATTGTACAGTTATCCATACATTGTAGTTATCCATATATTGTAGTTATCCACACATTGTACAGTTATCCACACATTGTAGTTATCCATATATTGTAGTTATCCACACATTGTACAGTTACCCACACATTGTAGTTATCCACACATTGTACAGTTATCCATATATTGTAGTTATCTACACATTGTAGTTATCCATATATTGTAGTTATCCATATATTGTAGTTATCTACACATTGTACATGTTATCCATATATTGTAGTTATTCACACATTGTACAGTTATCCATATATTG
The DNA here is from genome assembly GCA_032716605.1 of Paralithodes platypus. Lineage (NCBI taxonomy): Eukaryota > Metazoa > Arthropoda > Malacostraca > Decapoda > Lithodidae > Paralithodes > Paralithodes platypus. The sequence continues at coordinate 11,795,106 of CM064564.1, read as the reverse complement.
TAGTTATCCACACATTGTACATGTTATCCATATATTGTACAGTTATCCATATATTGTACATGTTACCCACACATTGTACAGTTATCCATATATTGTAGTTATCCACACATTGTACATGTTATCCATATATTGTAGTTATCCACACATTGTACAGTCATCCATATATTGTAGTTATCCACACATTGTACATGTTATCCATATATTGTACAGTTATCCATATATTGTACAGTTATCCATATATTGTACAGTTATCCATATATTGTACATGTTATCCATATATTGTACAGTTATCCACACATTGTACATGTTATCCATATATTGTACAGTTATCCATATATTGTACATGTTATCCACACATTGTAGTTATCCATATATTGTAGTTATCCACACATTGTACATGTTATCCATATATTGTACAGTTATCCATATATTGTACATGTTATCCACACATTGTAGTTATCCATATATTGTAGTTATCCACACATTGTACATGTTATCCATATATTGTAGTTATCCACACATTGTAGTTATCCATATATTGTACAGTTATCCATATATTGTACAGTTATCCATATATTGTACAGTTATCCATATATTGTACATGTTATCCATATATTGTAGTTATCCATATATTGTACAGTTATCCATATATTGTACATGTTATCCATATATTGTACAGTTATCCATATATTGTACAGTTATCCATATATTGTACAGTTATCCATATATTGTACATGTTATCCATATATTGTACAGTTATCCACACATTGTACATGTTATCCATATATTGTACAGTTATCCATATATTGTACATGTTATCCACACATTGTAGTTATCCATATATTGTAGTTATCCACACATTGTACATGTTATCCATATATTGTACAGTTATCCATATATTGTACATGTTATCCACACATTGTACAGTTATCTATATATTGTAGTTATCCACACATTGTACATGTTATTCATATATTGTACAGTTATCCACACATTGTACATGTTATCCATATATTGTACAGTTATCCATATATTGTACAGTTATCCATATATTGTACAGTTATCCACACATTCTTTCTAGAGTTATCCACGCATGCTCGACGCTTCGCCCATTATATTTTAACCCCTTCTGTACCGGCGACGTCTTTTATATATTATTATGGCTACTACTAATCAACTGTATTAAGTTTAGGAAGGATCTCCAGCAATTTTAAGGCTTCTAACTATCTCAATTAACCCTTTTAACTGCCACAAATCCTCCCTAACCTGGATAAAGCCGTCTAAATATAGCTAGAATATAATATCATAGACGTCGCTGGTACAGAAAGGGTTAAGTTAGGGATGGAAAACAATCAGAATTATTATACCAGGAAACCGTTTGTTAGGCACTGTATTCACTGTGCAAAAAAAAAAAAAAAAAAAAAAATCAAGGATATAAAAAGGGGATGGAAAAGGCATATACAAATAATTGGGTGTAATTAAAATTATTTATTTTTCTCTCCTTGTGTTACATGTGTTTATTTCCACCAATTAATATCTCAAAATGGGTAGCTTATTAGGGTCACTTTAAGGGGAGGTTTTTAGTGTGTTTCCTAGACTTCCATCAAGCTTGAAATTACACCCCCTTGACCCCCTTTCAAGATAAATTTGTACATTTTTCGGTAGAAAAATGTCCCGGCCGGAGGCAGTTTCCTCTAAAAATTACAGGCTCGCTATCGCTCGCCAGGAAAAAAATCGACACCTAAATGGGACGACAGGTCTTAAAAGTTATATAAATGGGGTGAAATGTCTTAAAATCGCCACACTAATGGGGCGAACGTCTTAAAATCTCAAAAGCAATGGGGCTAAACATGAGGGAGAAAGGGGGCAAGACAAAAATCCCTCAAGTGGAAATCTCCCCTTAAACACCCTTCTCCTACTTATTCATCCTTAAACACCCTTCTCCTACTTATTCATTCTTAAACACCCTTCTCCTACTTATTCATCCTTAAACACCCTTCTCCTACTTATTCATCCTTAAACACCCTTTTCCTACTTATTCATTCTTAAACACCCTTCTCCTACTTATTCATCCTTAAACACCCTTCTCCTACTTATTCATCCTTAAACACCCTTCTCCTACTTATTCATCCTTAAACACCCTTCTCCTACTTATTCATTCTTAAACACCCTTCTCCTACTTATTCATCCTTAAACACCCTTCTCCTACTTATTCATCCTTAAACACCCTTTTCCTACTTATTCATTCTTAAACACCCTTCTCCTACTTATTCATCCTTAAACACCCTTCTCCTACTTATTCATCCTTAAACACCCTTCTCCTACTTATTCATCCTTAAAACACCCTTCTCCTACTTATTCATCCTTAAACACCCTTCTCCTACTTATTCATCCTTAAACACCCTTCTCCTACTTATTCATCCTTAAACACCCTTCTCCTACTTATTCATCCTTAAACACCCTTCTCCTACTTATTCATCCTTAAACACCCTTCTCCTACTTATCCTTAAACACCCTTCTCCTACTTATTCATCCTTAAACACCCTTCTCCTACTTATTCATCCTTAAACACCCTTCTCCTACTTATTCATCCTTAAACTCCCTTCTCCAACTTATTCATCCTTAAACACCCTTCTCCTACTCATTCATTCTTAAACTCCCTTCTCCTACTTATTCATCCTTAAACACCCTTCTCCTACTTATTCATCCTTAAACTCCCTTCTCCTACTTATTCATCCTTAAACACCCTTCTCCTACTTATTCATCCATACTCCCTTCTCCTACTTATTCATCCTTAAACACCCTTCTCCTACTTATTCATTCTTAAACACCCTTCTCCTACTTATTCATTCTTAAACACCCTTCTCTTACTTATTCATTCTTAAACACCCTTCGCCTACTTATTCATTCTTAAACACCCTTCTCCTACTTATTCATTCTTAAACACCCTTCTCCTACTTATTCATTCTTAAACACCCTTCTCCTACTTATTCATTCTTAAACACCCTTCTCCTACTTATTCATTCTTAAACACCCTTCTCTTACTTATTCATTCTTAAACACACTTCTCCTACTTATTCATTCTTAAACACCCTTCTCCTACTTATTCATTCTTAAACACCCTTCTCCTACTTATTCATTCTTATTCATTCTTAAACACCCTTCTCTTACTTATTCATCCTTAAACACCCTTCTCCTACTTATTCATTCTTAAACACCCTTCTCCTACTTATTCATTCTTAAACTCCCTTCTCCTACTTATTCATTCTTAAACTCCCTTCTACTTATTCATTCTTAAACACCCTTCTCCTACTTATTCATTCTTAAACACCCTTCTCCTACTTATTCATTCTTAAACACCCTTCTACTTATTCATTCTTAAACACCCTTCTCCTACTTATTCATTCTTAAACACCCTTCTACTTATTCATTCTTAAACACCCTTCTCCTACTTATTCATTCTTAAACACCCTTCTCCTACTTATTCAATCTTAAACACCCTTCTCCTACTTATTCATTCTTAAACACCCTTCTACTTATTCATTCTTAAACACCCTTCTCCTACTTATTCATTCTTATTCATTCTTAAACACCCTTCTCCTACTTAGTCATTCTTAAACACCCTTCTCCTACTTATTCATTCTTAAACACCCTTCTCCTACTTATTCATTCTTAAACACCCTTCTACTTATTCATTCTTAAACACCCTTCTCCTACTTATTCATTCTTAAACACCCTTCTACTTATTCATTCTTAAACACCCTTCTCCTACTTATTCATTCTTAAACACCCTTCTCCTACTTATTCATTCTTAAACTCCCTTCTCCTACTTATTCATTCTTAAACACCCTTCTCCTACTTATTCATTCTTAAACACCCTTCTACTTATTCATTCTTAAACACCCTTCTCCTACTTATTCATTCTTAAACACCCTTCTCCTACTTATTCATTCTTAAACTCCCTTCTCCTACTTATTCATTCTTAAACACCCTTCTCCTACTTATTCATTCTTAAACACCCTTCTCCTACTTATTCATTCTTAAACTCCCTTCTCCTACTTATTCATTCTTAAACTCCCTTCTCCTACTTATTCATTCTTAAACACCCTTCTACTTATTCATTCTTAAACACCCTTCTCCTACTTATTCATTCTTAAACACCCTTCTCCTACTTATTCATTCTTAAACTCCCTTCTCCTACTTATTCATTCTTAAACACCCTTCTCCTACTTATTCATTCTTAAACACCCTTCTACTTATTCATTCTTAAACACCCTTCTCCTACTTATTCATTCTTAAACACCCTTCTCCTACTTATTCATTCTTAAACTCCCTTCTCCTACTTATTCATTCTTAAACACCCTTCTCCTACTTATTCATTCTTAAACACCCTTCTCCTACTTATTCATTCTTAAACTCCCTTCTCCTACTTATTCATTCTTAAACTCCCTTCTCCTACTTATTCATTCTTAAACACCCTTCTACTTATTCATTCTTAAACACCCTTCTCCTACTTATTCATTCTTAAACACCCTTCTCCTACTTATTCATTCTTAAATTCCCTTCTCCTACTTATTCATTCTTAAACTCCCTTCTCCTACTTATTCATTCTTAAACACCCTTCTCCTACTTATTCATTCTTAAACACCCTTCTTCTACTTATTCATTCTTAAACTCCCTTCTCCTACTTATTCATTCTTAAACTCCCTTCTCCTACTTATTCATTCTTAAACTCCCTTCTACTTATTCATTCTTAAACTCCCTTCTCCTACTTATTCATTCTTAAACTCCCTTCTCCTACTTATTCATTCTTAAACTCCCTTCTACTTATTCATTCTTAAACTCCCTTCTCCTACTTATTCATTCTTAAACTCCCTTCTACTTATTCATTCTTAAACTCCCTTCTCCTACTTATTCATTCTTAAACTCCCTTCTTCTACTTATTCATTCTTAAACTCCCTTCTCCTTATTCATTCCTAAGCTCCCTTCTCCTACTTATTCATTCTTAAACTCCCTTCTACTTATTCATTCTTAAGCTCCCTTCTCCTACTTATTCATTCTCTTACAGTATACGGACGTGGTACTAATAAGTCATGTCTCAGCTGTCATTACGTGTGGCTCGCTCTATGCTGTATTAATGTCTGTCAGATGTTGAATAGGGTGGGTATAATTGTTGGAACATATCTGTATATCTCACTCGAAATGAAGAAATCCTGTTTAGATATTGCTGATACAAATCATAGAACAAAATATACTTGGTATCGAGACATCACTTATTTGGCCGACTGTACACTCGTTATCCCACCTCAATGTCTCCTCTTTAAGGGAGCCCACTTGTTTTTTTTTCTTTCTCTCCCTCTCTCTCTCTCTCTGGGTTGTATAATTCGGCCGGTTTCAGCCTACTGTTTTAAGACGTTTAATTATCCCCATCCAGGTGTCGATTTTTTTTCCTGGCGAGCGGTAGCGAGCCAGTAAATTAAAAAAAAAAAAAAAATGACAGCAGGCTAAATTTGTAAACAAATTTATGGACAAATTTCTCCAAGCCGGATTTATCCATACAATGCTGGCTCGTTTTCGCTCGCCAGGAAAAAATCGACACCTGGATGGGGATATACGTCTTAAAACAGTTGGCTGAATGGGGCCGAATTGATACAAGGCAGAGAAAGAGAGAAAAGGAGAGAACAAAAGCAGGTGACCCCTCTTAACCCCTTGATGATCATGACGCGTCTTAGCAGTGTATTCTGACCATCATTAGACGATGCTATACAGGGAGGGGGTGGGGGGGGGGGGGAGGGGGGGGTATTTTTGGTCCCCCTTCTCCCTCATGCTTAGCCCCATTAGTTTTCAGATTATAAAACGTTCGCCCTATTAGTTTGGCGATTCTAAGACCTTTCACCCCATTTTATTTGTCAATATTAGGACCTTTCGTGCCATTTAGGTGTCGATTTTTTCCTGGCGAGAGCGATAACGAGCCTGTAACTAAGAGGACCCGGCCTTCGGCTGGGACATTTTTCTACCGAACAATGTAAACATTTATATTGAAGGGGGGGGCTTGGGGGTATTTGTTAAAAGCTTGATGGAGGTCTAGGGGTCTAGGGAGGAAACTAAAACAATAATAATGAGATACAGTATTTAAATAAGCAAATAAATACTCCCTCCCCCCCCCCCCATTAAGGGCAGGTTTTTAGTTTGGTCCCTGGATATCCATCAAGCTTAAGATTACACCGCCTTGAGCCCTTTTCAAGACAAATTTGTACATTTTTCGGCAGAAAAATGTCCCGGCTGAATGCCGGTTCCTCTTAAATTACAGGCTCGCTATCGTTCGCCAGGATAAAATCGACACCTAAATGGTACGAAAGGTCTTAAATTTGACAGAAATGGGTCGAAAGTTCTAAAAATCGTCAAAATAATGGGGCGAACGTCTTGAAATTAATAAAGCAATGGGGCTAAACATGAGGGAGAAAGAGGTCAAGAAAAAAATCCCTCAAGTAGAAATCTCCCCTTAACCCTTTGAGTACCAGCGACGTGTGCTACGTTTTTTTTCTCCCTAGCTATATTTAGACGATATTATGCAGCTTAAGAAGGAGCTGTGGTAGTTAATAGGGTTGGATGAGAGATAGTTTGAAGCCTCATTATTGCTAGAGGTCCTTCCTAAGCTTAATAATATTGTCTAGTCATTGCAGTATGTAATTAAAAGGGTGACATTGGTACTCAACGGGTTAAGGAAGATCTGTTTTGGTTCTGTCCTTTTCTATCTTTCGCTGGCTTGTATCCATTTGGCCCCATTCAGCCTACTGTTTTAAGACGTTTATCCCCATCCAGGTGTCAATTTTTTACTGGTGACCGGTAGCGAGCCAGCATATTTTTTATTTTTGTTTGACAGCAGGTTAAATTTGTACATTTTTCGATAGAAAAATGTCTCCGGCGAAGCCGGATTTCTTCATATAATGCTGGCTCGCTATCGCTCGCCAGAAAGAAATCGACACCTAGATGGGGATAAACGTCTTAAAATAGTTGGCTGAATGGCGCCGAATTGATACAAGCCAGAGAAAGAGAGAAAAGGACAGAAATAACAAAAAACAGGTCACCCCCCTCAAGGAAGATCTGTGGGAGTTAAGGGGAGACTGACCGTTTGTTTGGTTTATTTAATTAATGTATTCATATATTTTTTCAGTTTCCTCTCTAGACCTCCATCAAGCTTAGAAAAACAACCCCCTAGACGAGATAAATGTTTACATGTTCTGGCCTAAGGCCGATTCCTCTTAAAATTGCAGGCTCGTTATCGCTCGCCAGGAAATAATCGACACCTAAATGTCACGAAAGGTCTTAAAATTGACAACGCAATGGGGCGAAAGGTGTTAAAATCCCCAAACTAATGGGCCGAACGTCTTATAATCTCAAAACTAGTGGGGCTAAACATCAGGGAGAAGGAGGTCCAGAAAAACGGTCTGCCTCCCCTTAAAAGGATAAAACCTGGCCCCATCAACCCTCTAGTTAACCTCCATACCCCCTTCCTAAGCTGTATAAACCTGGCTCCATCAACCCTCTAGTTAACCTCCATACCCCCTTCCTAAGCTGTATAAACCTGGCCCCATCAACCCTCTAGTTAACCTCCATACCCCCTTCCTAAGCTGTATAAACCTGGCCCCATCAACCCTCTAGTTAACCTCCATACCCCCTTCCTAAGCTGTATAAACCTGGCCCCATCAACCCTCTAGTTAACCTCCATACCCCCTTCCTAAGCTGTATAAACCTGGCCCCATCAACCCTCTAGTTAACCTCCATACCCCCTTCCTAAGCTGTATAAACCTGGCCCCATCAACCCTCTAGTTAACCTCCATACCCCCTTCCTAAGCTGTATAAACCTGGCCCCATCAACCCTCTAGTTAACCTCCATACCCCCTTCCTAAGCTGTATAAACCTGGCCCCATCAACCCTCTAGTTAATCTCCATACCCCCTTCCTAAGCTGTATAAACCTGGCCCCATCAACCCTCTAGTTAACCTCCATACCCCCTTCCTAAGCTGTATAAACCTGGCCCCATCAACCCTCTAGTTAACCTCCATACCCCCTTCCTAAGCTGTATAAACCTGGCCCCATCAACCCTCTAGTTAACCTCCATACCCCCTTCCTAAGCTGTATAAACCTGGCTCCATCAACCCTCTAGTTAACCTCCATACCCCCTTCCTAAGCTGTATAAACCTGGCCCCATCAACCCTCTAGTTAACCTCCATACCCCCTTCCTAAGCTGTATAAACCTGGCTCCATCAACCCTCTAGTTAACCTCCATACCCCCTTCCTAAGCTGTATAAACCTGGCCCCATCAACCCTCTAGTTAACCTCCATACCCCCTTCCTAAGCTGTATAAACCTGGCTCCATCAACCCTCTAGTTAACCTCCATACCCCCTTCCTAAGCTGTATAAACCTGGCCCCATCAACCCTCTAGTTAACCTCCATACCCCCTTCCTAAGCTGTATAAACCTGGCCCCATCAACCCTCTAGTTAACCTCCATACCCCCTTCCTAAGCTGTATAAACCTGGCCCCATCAACCCTCTAGTTAACCTCCATACCCCCTTCCTAAGCTGTATAAACCGCCCCCATCAACCCTCTAGTTAACCTCCATACCCCCTTCCTAAGCTGTATAAACCTGGCCCCATCAACCCTCTAGTTAACCTCCATACCCCCTTCCTAAGCTGTATAAACCTGGCTCCATCAACCCTCTAGTTAACCTCCATACCCCCTTCCTAAGCTGTATAAACCTGGCCCCATCAACCCTCTAGTTAACCTCCATACCCCCTTCCTAAGCTGTATAAACCTGGCCCCATCAACCCTCTAGTTAACCTCCATACCCCCTTCCTAAGCTGTATAAACCTGGCTCCATCAACCCTCTAGTTAACCTCCATACCCCCTTCCTAAGCTGTATAAACCTGGCCCCATCAACCCTCTAGTTAACCTCCATACCCCCTTCCTAAGCTGTATAAACCTGGCCCCATCAACCCTCTAGTTAACCTCCATACCCCCTTCCTAAGCTGTATAAACCTGGCTCCATCAACCCTCTAGTTAACCTCCATACCCCCTTCCTAAGCTGTATAAACCTGGCCCCATCAACCCTCTAGTTAACCTCCATACCCCCTTCCTAAGCTGTATAAACCTGGCTCCATCAACCCTCTAGTTAACCTCCATACCCCCTTCCTAAGCTGTATAAACCTGGCCCCATCAACCCTCTAGTTAACCTCCATACCCCCTTCCTAAGCTGTATAAACCTGGACCCATCAACCCTCTAGTTAACCTCCATACCCCCTTCCTAAGCTGTATAAACCTGGCCCCATCAACCCTCTAGTTAACCTCCATACCCCCTTCCTAAGCTGTATAAACCTGGCCCCATCAACCCTCTAGTTAACCTCCATACCCCCTTCCTAAGCTGTATAAACCTGGCCCCATCAACCCTCTAGTTAACCTCCATACCCCCTTCCTAAGCTGTATAAACCTGGCCCCATCAACCCTCTAGTTAACCTCCATACCCCCTTCCTAAGCTGTATAAACCTGGCCCCATCAATCCTCTAGTTAACCTCCATACCCCCTTCCTAAGCTGTATAAACCTGGCCCCATCAACCCTCTAGTTAACCTCCATACCCCCTTCCTAAGCTGTATAAACCTGGCCCCATCAACCCTCTAGTTAACCTCCATACCCCCTTCCTAAGCTGTATAAACCTGGCTCCATCAACCCTCTAGTTAACCTCCATACCCCCTTCCTAAGCTGTATAAACCTGGCCCCATCAACCCTCTAGTTAACCTCCATACCCCCTTCCTAAGCTGTATAAACCTGGCTCCATCAACCCTCTAGTTAACCTCCATACCCCCTTCCTAAGCTGTATTAACCTGGCCCCATCAACCCTCTAGTTAACCTCCATACCCCCTTCCTAAGCTGTATAAACCTGGCCCCATCAACCCTCTAGTTAACCTCCATACCCCCTTCCTAAGCTGTATAAACCTGGCTCCATCAACCCTCTAGTTAACCTCCATACCCCCTTCCTAAGCTGTATAAACCTGGCCCCATCAACCCTCTAGTTAACCTCCATACCCCCTTCCTAAGCTGTATAAACCTGGCCCAATCAACCCTCTAGTTAACCTCCATACCCCCTTCCTAAGCTGTATAAACCTGGCCCCATCAACCCTCTAGTTAACCTCCATACCCCCTTCCTAAGCTGTATAAACCTGGCCCCATCAACCCTCTAGTTAACCTCTATACCCCCTTCCTAAGCTGTATAAACCTGGCCCCATCAACCCTCTAGTTAACCTCCATACCCCCTTCCTAAGCTGTATAAACCTGGCCCCATCAACCCTCTAGTTAACCTCCATACCACCTTCCTAAGCTGTATAAACCTGGCTCCATCAACCCTCTAGTTAACCTCCATACCCCCTTCCTAAGCTGTATAAAGTCGTCTAATGATAGCCACAATAAACTGTCAAAAAGCGTCATGATCCTGAAGGGGTTAACTAATATAATTACGGGTAGCTGGGCTAGATCAGGTACTTATGTGCTAGACTGTACATTATCTATATCTCTGTATGTCTGTCTGTCTGTACTATATCATCAGCTATTTATGTCTGGTGTGTCACCTTTAAAAAAAAAAAAAAAAAAAGGAAACATGCTTACATTACTGAAATGTTTGTGGACATGCAGTAATGTTTGTGGACATGCAGTAATGTTTGTGGACATGCAGTAATGTTTGTGGACATGCAGTAATGTTTGTGGACATGCAGTAATGTTTGTGGACATGCAGTAATGTTTGTGGACATGCAGTAATGTTTGTGGGCATGCAGTAATGTTTGTGGACATGCAGTAATGTTTGTGGACATGCAGTAATGTTTGTGGACATGCAGTAATGTTTGTGGACATGCAGTAATGTTTGTGGACATGCAGTAATGTTTGTGGACATGCAGTAATGTTTGTGGACATGCAGTAATGTTTGTGGACATGCAGTAATGTTTGTGGACATGCAGTAATGTTTGTGGACATGCAGTAATGTTTGTGGACATGCAGTAATGTTTGTGGACATGCAGTAATGTTTGTGGACATGCAGTAATGTTTGTGGACATGCAGTAATGTTTGTGGACATGCAGTAATGTTTGTGGACATGCAGTAATGTTTGTGGACATGCAGTAATGTTTGTGGACATGCAGTAATGTTTGTGGACATGCAGTAATGTTTGTGGACATGCAGTAATGTTTGTGGACATGCAGTAATGTTGTGGACATGCAGTAATGTTTGTGGACATGCAGTAATGTTTGTGGACATGCAGTAATGTTTGTGGACATGCAGTAATGTTTGTGGACATGCAGTAATGTTTGTGGACATGCAGTAATGTTTGTGGACATGCAGTAATGTTTGTGGACATGCAGTAATGTTTGTGGACATGCAGTAATGTTTGTGGACATGCAGTAATGTTTGTGGACATGCAGTAATGTTTGTGGACATGCAGTAATGTTTGTGGACATGCAGTAATGTTTGTGGACATGCAGTAATGCAAGTAATGGTCACTCTTCTGTAAATCTAAAACGGTTTACTTAAGAATGGGAAAGGAGTGGGACTTTTTTTTTTTTTTTTTTGTAATTTGTGTCTATGTATGTATGTGTGTGTATGTGTGTATGTATGCATGAGTGTATGTGTTTGTATGTATGTGTGTGTATGTATGTGTGTATATATATGTGTGTGTATGTGTGTATGTATGCATGAGTGTATGTGTTTGTATGTATGTGTGTATGTATGTGTGTATATATATGTGTGTGTATGTATGTGTGTATGTGTGTATGTATGCATGAGTGTATGTGTTTGTATGTATGTGTGTATGTATATGTGTGTATGTATGTGTGTATATATATGTGTGTGTATGTATGTGTGTATGTATGCATGAGTGTATGTGTTTGTATGTACTGGTGTCCCCCATATTCTTAAACTGTATACACAATGAAGCGTTATGACTACATAATCCTAAATAAATGTCCGTGTTAAGGGGACATGGGTAGTTTTTCTGGTCACTTTTCTCCCTCATGTTTAGCCCTATTAGTTTTCAGATGTTAAGATGTTTGCCCATTAGTTAGTCGATTTTAAGACCTTTTGCCCTATTTCTTCGTCAATATTTAGACCTTTCGTGCTATTCAGGTGTCGATTTTTTCCCTGGCGAACGATAGTGAGCCTGTAATGTTGGAAGAACCAGCCTTCGGCCTGGACATTTTTCTACCGAAAAATTTAGAAATTAATCTAGAAGGGGGATCTAATGGATGTTTTTATTAAATTTGATGGAGGTCTAGGGAGGAAACTAGAAAAATAATGAATACATGCAAAAATAATGAATACATGCAAAAATAATGAATACATGCAAAAATAATGAATACATGCAAAAATAATGAATACATGCACAAATAATGAATACATGCAAAAATAATGAATACATGCAAAAATAATGAATACATGCAAAAATAATGAATACATGCAAAAATAATGAATACATGCAAAAATAATGAATACATGCAAAAATAATGAATACATGCAAAAATCGCCCAAAAAGTGAACCATCCCCCCTTAATTAAGGTATTTATTTATTTTATTCATTTATTAATTTATCTATTTTTATATATATTTTGTTGTTGTTGTCTATATAGGGCATACTTATCTATTTAGCTATTTTTTAGTTTCCTCGCTACACCTCCATTAAGCTTATAAAAACACCCCCTAGAGCCCTTTTCAAGATAAACTCCTAAAATTATAGGCTCACTATCGCTCGCAAGGCAAAAGTCGGCACCTAAATGGCACGAAAGGTCTTAATATTGACACAGAAAATGGGCGAAAGGTCTCAAAATTGTCAAACTAATGGAACGAACGTCATAAAATCTGAAAACTAATGGGGCTAAACATGAGGGAGAAGGGGGTCCAGATAAACTGTGCGCTATAAAGTTCCCTTCCACACCCCCACCATAGAGCTCCCAGGCAGGCTTTGTTCGCTACTTTAGGGTTAATCACTTTCCCTAGCCCTCTCTGTGCCAATGATGTCCTTTTCCTTATATTCTGACCACTTTTAGACAATTTTATCTGTTTAGGAAGGACGTCTACCCATTGAAAGGCTACATATACTATCTCAATCAATCCTTTTAGCTACAATACATCCTACATATGCTTCATAAAATCGTCTGAATGTAACGGAAATCGACTAAAGAAGCCGTTGCCGGTACAAAAAGGGTTAGGGATTGTTAACACTAGCTCGGCTCACGTCTTGGGGGCTATTATACTGTAGTTGGTTTCATTATGTTTGAAGGTTCTCGTTGATTTAGCCTGTTTTGAGCAATGTATTTTTAGTTTGTCCCCTAAAAAAAACAAAAAAAACATAAACAAATAAAACTGCCCACAACACCCCCTTGAATGTAAATCTGTACATATTTCGGTAGAATAATGTAACGGCCGAAGGCCGATTTCTCCTAAATTGCAGATTCGATATTATTCCCCCTCCCCCCACCCAAAAAACACAAAAATCGACACCTGAAAAAGGTGAAATGTCTTATAATCGACATACAAATGGAGTGAAACAAGGAAGATCCAAAAAGCATCCCACCCATTAAGATTCGTCATAGCAAATGTATTATAAAATATACAATCATCATATCTATAATTTTGCTCTTTCTTTAATATGTATTGACATTGATAATGGTATTAAAATAACGAAGAAAGAGGGTAGAAACACAACATCACCAAGAACCAACACTACCACCTTTGCCACCACACCCCCGAGGAAAGAAGTCCCAAGCACCACACCACCAGAGTACGCCCGAGTCGCCTCCATCACACCCGCACTTACCCCAACACCAGGAAAGAACATCATAGTCACCATCAAGAATCCTGGCAGCGACAAGAACAAGAAGGACCGGAAAGAAGGAAAAGCAAGCAAGACTTTGCATAAGTCCTACACCACCACGCGCCCTTCTTGCTCCAAGCCGCACCCCCGCCGTAACAGGGAAATTAGAGGGGCTACCCCAGCCACCCCAGGCCCTTCTTGCACAGAGAATGAGCACCGGGAGAAACGCCGCCATCATTAAGACTATGCCAGACGAACAGGGATCAGTACAGTTGGAATGCTCTTAAAAACACACTTCACTGGATGGTTTTTTAAAAGCTGGAAGATTTGGGCTAATATTCGATAAATAATTAAAGCACTGGCAGTAAGTTGTTTTTCAAAGATTTTTAGACCTTGGCTCTACAAAGGAATTGTTATTGAATCACAATGGTGGCCACTCAATATTAATTTTTCGCCTTGATCATCAGGAATTACTGAAGTAAGAAAGCATGCCACACTCCCACACACTTCGGGCCAACATGCCACACTCCCACACTCTTCGGGCCAGCATGCCACACTCCCAAACTCTTCGGGCCAGCATGCCACACTCCCACACTCTTCGGGCCAGCATGCCACACTCCCACACTCTTCAGGCCAGCATGCCACACTCCCACACTCTCCGGGCCAACATGCCACATTCCCACACTCTCCAGGCCAACATGCCACACTCCCACACTCTTCGGGCCAGCATGCGACACTCCCACACTCTTCAGGCCAACATGCCACACTCCCACACTCTTCGAGCCAACATGCCACACTCCCACACACTTCGGGTCAGCATGCCACACTCCCACACTCTTCGAGCCAACATGCCACACTCCCACACACTTTGGGCCAACATGCCACACTCCCACACTCTTCGGGCCAACATGCCTCACTCCCACACTCTTCGGGCCATCATGCCACATTCCCACACTCTTCAGGCCAGCATGCCACACTCCCACGCTCTTCAGGCCAACATGCCACACTCCCACACTCTTTGGGCCAGCATGACACACTCCCACACTCTTCAGGCCAGCATGCCACACTCTTCGGGCCAACATGCCACACTCCCACACTCTTCGGGCCAACATGCCACACTCCCACACTCTTCGGGCCAGCATGCCACACTCCCACACTCTTCAGGCCAGCATGCCACACTCTTCGGGCCAACATGCCACACTCCCACACTCTTTGGGCCAACATGCCACACTCCCACACTGTTCGGGCCAACATGCCACACTCCCACGCTCTTCAGGCCAGCATGCCACACTCCCACACTCTTCGGGCCAACATGCCACACTCCCACGCTCTCCGGGCAAAATGCCACACTCCCACTCTCTCCGGGCCAGCATGTCACACTCCCCCACTCTCCGGGCCTCCAACGCACCTTCTCTGGTGCCCTATCAATTTCAGAGTGTCTTTAGGGCCGTCTTCGGAGACTTTGTAGAAGGACTACAGCCCTCATATATTTACTAAGGACTTATCCCCGCTGCTTAAGCTTTTTACATAATATACTCTTAAATGTGTAGGTGTTTTTAAGAACCTGTGCATGATGCTTATTACAATTAACCACATAATTCCTTTGTAATTTTGTTGATAAAGATGGGAATTATGATGATGGTATCGCGTTGGTAAATGGGAATGGTAAAGATGATGAAATGGTAACTCTGATTAACCCAGACTCCTCACGAAAGATTACAGACAACATTTGTTTTGCGATCATGGTCAGGTCAGGTGGGAAGGCCATGTACACAGCCGGATCCCTTACCCCCTGCGCATGTGCGAAAATATAAGCCCCTTGGCCCCGCCCCCCTGCCCAACCGCGTTTAAATATAGCCTTCAAACCGTTACTGCCAAATCGTTCCGTAGCTCAGTCGGTATAGCTCCCGCCCCAGAATCTGATAATCCAGTGTTCGATCCCGCTCGGATTTAGTGTATTTTATATTTTTATTTTGTTATTTGTGTTATGTTATATTATATTATATTATATTATATTAGGGTTAGGTTAGGTTAAGTTAGGTTAATCTAATCTAATATAATATTTGTACATTTTGGGCAGTGGGCGGGGCCAAGGCATGGGATCCGGCAGTGGGCAGGGCCAAGGCATGGGATCCGGCTGCGTGCATGGCCTCCCGTCAGGTGAAGGTATTGAGGGATAAACGGCACCTCATATCTACTTTCCGAAGAATGTTGAGAGGGGAGGAGGGGTGTTGGAGAGAGAGAAAGCTGTTGGAGTGGCTTTGTTTTGCACATATCAAACTCACTCTAACCAGACACACATATACACATATCTCCTGGGTATATCATAATCTAGGCACTAACCCGGGGCATAATAGTTTTCATTTTAATAATAGGTCTAAATTTTGTGGCTTAATGTTGCTCATCCTGGTTGCTGATGTGGTGACACAAGAGCTTTGCTCAATCCCGGTCCTCTCACCCCCAAGTATCTGTGCCGAGTTTGCCGACTTGCCATGAAGTGGGGGAAACGGGCCATCCAGTGCGACCACTGCTGTGAGGCCTCCGTACATTAAGGTTGGTACCACGTTAACTGTGTCAGAGGTTTCATGGCTGCGTTCAACAGAATAGTTGAGGAAAGCCTCTCAAGGATCTGCTGGGATTGTGGAACCAGAAATCACAATTCCTCCATTTCCTTATCCTTTCATCCTTAACCCACATCCAACAGATTCACTTTCTTTAATCCTACTTCACCTCTACCGCAACCACCTTCAGCATCCTCACACCATCGACACACCACTTCATCCGTCGATAGGAACGACAGACTAACAGCTAGGAAAGACTAGGCCAATTCCTTCACCTCCTGTGAAAGATTGCATAACTTCATTTCCCACCATATTAACCTAGCCATAAACTTAAACCCCTATTTATAACCCAATATCATTACCAATTTCCTCAACCATCCTTAGTTCCATAGCTACCACCACCACCACCCAAAGCTCTCTAATAAAAAAAGAGCCATCCACCCTTAGAGCCTTAGAATATATTTCAAAAGCATCATAGACAAAAGAGCCGCTTTCCACCACACCTGGACATTGTTTTAGGGACAGAAACATGGCTCAGTGCTGACATTCAAGACTGAAGTCTTTCTGATGGACAGTTCCTATAGAATTACTTAACACTGGAAAGACAGAGAGACTAGAGACCATGGCGGAGTAATGTTAACAACGAAGCCAGGACTAGTAGTTACATCAGCCAATCAACAAACACCGACGCAGAAGTTTTATGGGTACAGACACAAATACAGGGCTTCAGGTCACTTTATATAAGATTTTTTACCGACCCCTAGCTCTAGCATAGAGTACCTACATCACCTTGATGTTTGCTTTATCGAACATAGATCCCTTCAAAAATACTGTATATGGTTGGCTGGTGACTTTATTGTCCCTGACATTGATTGGACAATAAATGTAATCATATACTACCCCACCCATGGAAGCAATACTGACAGAAAATCTCTACACGACCTCTTCCTCGACATAAAGGTCGTTGCACACTGACACGAAAGCCCCTCCAGGCGAGTTCCCGACTCGAAATTTCAGCCTGATACGGCGAATCGGCAACATAATCAATCGTGGATATCGGAAATTAGCCGTGGGTGACTCTCACGGTCCAAGCGACGTATCGGGGTTCGATACGAGATTTTGAGCTGTTGAAAAGCTTGTGGGAATCCCCCGGCAACTGTAAAAATTCGTCTGAGTCTGGTCTCCATCACGAACTCGCTGTATCACAATCGTATGGTCCGTATCAAAGACGTATGGTCCGTATCAAAGCCGTATGACCCATATCAACATCGTGTGGTGAGTAAGCCTGCTGTGCGGACCCTATCTCTTCCGTGCGGAAAATTGGCAACGGTTGAGTTGGCAACCGCGCGTCTAGCCTCAATCCGGTTGCACGTCTCACGGTGTCAATACGGCATCGATACGATTCTTCTGAATTGTATCGCAGTCTTTTGGGTCGTATCTTTTCCGTGGACTAGTCTTGTACCCTTCGCACGACTTTTCCTATCTTCTTCGTAGCATTCGTTTCTCTACCGTATCGGCATCGCTAGAGAGATACGGTAGAGATACAGTAGAGATACGACTCTAACGATGTCAGCCATTTTCGCCGCGATCTCTAGTAAATTCGGCAAGGCACAAGATTTGTATGTGTCGTGGGTCAGTTCGTGTCGGTGTGCAACGACCTTAATCAACACTCACTCACTTACATAAACAGTACTCAACTAACACACACTCAATTTAGTGTAATTAGATACAATCAGAGACTTAAGGGGTTTTCACATATTCAAGGGTCAAATCTCGAGTAGCGGCGAGTTTGGACTCATGAAGGACTTGGTACCATACTCAGCATAAGTAGCAGTGAGGTTGGCATGGTCGTGGTAGGGTCACGGGAACTCTGGGAACTTGCCAAGATAACAGAAAATGTTCAACATGTTTGAAACTCAGGGTTTCAAACCAGAGCAATTTCGTTTGAAGACTTGAATGAATATGAGAAGGAATACAAGAAAATAAACATGAAATAACCTTGTTTTAGCTATTTTATCACTTTGAAAGATATAATGTGAACTATAAACGACAATTTTATCTTTACACATACCATAATAATGACTAAAAACAGGACTCGACTTTCGTTCAACACTCTGTTGAAATTTGATCAACACTTTTTTTAACATGACTACATACCTAGGTTGGTCAGCATTCACTCGCAGTTAAAAGCAGCTACTCCTTGCTACTTACGGTGACTCTGTGAGTGTCACAACCATGAAGAGTATTCACAAGTTTTGACAAGTTTGCCAGGAGTAGGCACGTATGGTTGTGAAACACTGTCAGAAAATGTGCGCAATCTTGTATGCCACGACCGAGCTACGTGTGTACACGAGTATCCACAAGTACAATAGGTACAAATTTACAAGAGTGTGTGACAAGCGCACCATGAGTACGGAAAGAGTGGCCACGTGTGTATAAGAGTAACTATGCAAATCCACTGAGTAGCCATGCAAGTCTACCGAGTACCCACATGTTCCATCGGCTCCTGTATATATATTCGTCAAGCCACTCGGGGCATTCATCCGTGGACACTTGTAACATGGTTGTACCTTTTCATAGTTGGTTGTGGTGCCGTTGTAGCTGGTCGGTCGTGGCAATGCGTAGACCTGTTTTGACCGCTAAACTCTATATTTCAAATTTGCGTGGCAACTCGTCATAACTCGTACCGGATTAGTAGGTCAGTCGTCAACATTCGTAGTAGTTCATGAATAGCTCATTCATACAAGACTCGGTGGTCACTTACGTACTCAGGGCCATTTCATCCCGACAGTGCGACGAATTCCCGTTTTTTCGGAATCGTGTCCGTACTCGTGAATGTGTGAAAGCCCCTATTTTACACTGACTCCTCCGTCAATGAAATACTGCCAATAACAAAATTTTTGGCGCTCTAACCACTAGGGATGCTCTTCATAGGGTTAATCCAGCTCATCATCAAGTACCAAATACTTACTTCGCAGGTGGCACAATTAATTCCATATGGAACATCATGAATCGGATGCCACTTAGAAAATAAAATATACAGTAAATAATAAATAAAAATTAATATGGAGCATGGTTTTGCGTTTCCCAGTTCGCACTTGTCTCATTGCCACTTCATGGCGTCCCCTACTTAATCCGTTCTTTCTCAATGAGTGCTTGCAGGGTCAACATCAGTGCTTCGGTGCCTCAGTCTAGCTCCTTCCGGCTTCGAGTTTGTTGACAGTGAATCTTTGTTTCACAAACTGACACTGTTTAGCATTGCTAGGAATGCATTTCAGCAAGTTAGGCACTGATTTATTAGCTTTTTGTCTCTGTGAGCACTCTTCAATTAGGAAGTCAGGCAGGCCCACTTGTATAATGAAAGTGATTCTTCTGAGTTTTACTTTTCTTAGCTAGCTTTGTTGAATTGGAGGCTTATCCTTAGCCTACTTTTCCAGATTCTACAAAGTTTTGGGGCTCCGCACGTGGTAGGGGTTTAAGTTTATGGTTAGGTTAATGTGGTGTGAAATGGTGTGGAGAACTCAAGTCATGCAATCTTTCACAGGAAGAGGAGGAATTGGTCTAGTCTTTCCTAGCTGTTAGTCTGTCTGGAAGCTGCCAGGTTGGGGAAGGACTGGAGAGGAGAAAGTGGGCACTGACTTCAGAATACTTGTTTGTGCTTCGTCTGGCCCTTTTATAGCCTCGGTTTTGTTTGGGGAACACCCTCCGAATTTGTCTACCAATTGGGGGTATGAGAGGTGTGTCCTGCCCTGTCTGCTGGCCAATGACCCGGGCATTACTGTTCTGTCTTCTGGGGTTCGGCTACTCCCATCTTTCCTGCTTCGTCGCTGTCAGACGGTCAGGCCCCGACGTGGCTGGTCATCTTTTGGTATGTCTGCAGGTACCTCCACCCTTAAGTCCATTAGGGTGGGGATCCTGCTTCTTACCTCGTTTGCCGAGGCCCAAACATTGACATCCGCTAAGTATTGGGGGCATCCCTGTGTGCATATTCTGAAACTCCAATCAGGAGCCATGGATAGGGACATCTCGTACCTGCGAGCAAAGCTGTGAATGTGGCGTAGCAGGTCCTTTGAGCCCTCGTTCTTGCCAATCGTAATATGGGTAATGCCCAGCGGGTGCTGGCAGTAGAGGTCCCAGAGGCTATGCGAGTGACTCAGTTCTTTGGTGAAATTTGGGTGCTACCGGAACATGACTGCTGCGGCCAGAGCCCTCAGTGACACAGCTTTTTTAGGTGGTCCATGGCAGTAGTCAACTTAGGGTTCTGTCGGCTATATAAATTATATTAACTGCACCATCATATATAAACTGCCCCCATCATATATTAACTGCACCATCATATATTAACTGCCCCCATCATATATTAACTGCACCATCATATATTAACTGCACCATCATATATTAACTGCCCCCATCATAAACTGCTCACCATACATCTACTACAGCCTTAACCCTATTTGATCCAACAGGGGCCGTTTTGGACCTCCCCTGTTTAGCTACATTAATTAAGAAATTTTAAGATGCTTTACCCCATTCAGGTGTAGATATATTTTTCTGGACGAAGGAAACCGAGCCTGTAACTTAGAAGAAATAGGTCTTCGGCCGGGAAATTTGCTATCGAAAAATTTACAAATTTAGCTTTAAGTTTGAAGGAAGTCTGGGAAGCCGTTTTTGTTAGTCTAGGGGACAAACTAAAATACATTGCTAGAAAATGACAAAACAAAACAAGTAAAATCTTCAATAATAATAAATATGCTAGAGCAAATCTTGTTATTAGTGAGTCCTACTAATGGGGAGAACTAAATATTTTATATATAATTACAATAGAATACCAGGCAAGCTCTACGTCTACAATAGGTACAGAACAACACTTTTATTTATGCACAATTGGATAATAGGCTCACACACAATAAATGGAAAAATAAACATACAGTAGAACTCATACATCTCACAAAAGGAATATAGAATCACAGTTTACTTGAGTTAGTGATGAAAATGTGTATACTTTCACGCGTGCTCAGAATATTTGAATAACACATGCAAAATCTATTTATGCAATTATCTCATGGTATGGATTCTTAGATCAAATAAAACTTTTGTTTTACACAATCTAAGGTACATAGGATAGACTTCTACAATTGGAAAAGGTGAATTAATGTGTTTAACTCTCAAAGAGCGGGGCCGTTTGTAACATCTACTACCTGCCAAGCAGGCATATTTACCCTAAATGAGCTTCATTCCATGCTCTTTTTCATGCATAAAAAAGAGCCAGAGAGTAATACAATTATGTATCCGTGAAAGAGCGATAATAGAGCTTTCCAATGACACCTGAATCATTCTTGTACGACCACGGGTTATCCTGTAGCGATCGCGCAACGAGAGGTGAAAAACCCTAAAATAAGGTAATTTCCCCAGTTTTTTCCTGGTCTCGCGAAGCCGTGGGTGTGGAATGTTGCAGTGGGGGGCTCAGTCACGGCTCTGTGGTCGGGCCGAACGGTCAGAGCCCGCCTATCATCCTCCCAACGCGTGGACTCTCTCTCAGAGCCGATAATGTGCTCAAAATGCCGCCCGCCATATGACGGGTACCGCCAGATTGTCCATTGTTCTCTAGCCCGTCATATGACGGGTACCGCCAGTTAGGTGTTAAGTAATTAAGTTCTAAGAATTGAGTTTAGCGAAGTCAGTCTTTCTTATCGTCACGAAATCACGCTTAATTTACATCGGGTGTGAATAATTAACTAATAAGGAATCACTAAAATAAAGTGTGCGCAATCGGGTGTTGAGGTGTTTTCGAAATAAAATATCTACTATATAATATCCAATATTACGCTGATGCGGGAATGCCAAATCGTAAGTTTCTGATGTTTTAGGTAGGGAAATAACAAAGATAGAATATGTGATATATTTTCCTGAAGGGTTTGTAACACTGTTTGTCAAGAAGGGACTCTAAAAGTTAGATACGCACTACTACTATTTAAGTTAGTTTTCCCTGGTGTAGGAGGGGGACTTGGTGATATTTTGTGAGCTTGCCTTACCGGGTTCTTGTTACGGCACTCGTCTTTCTTGGGCTTCTGGTTAGGCCTGGATTTCTTTGGGGTGGAACTTGTGGATTTCCCCCTCTTTCTTTTGCTGGTGCTAGGTCTCGAACCGCTAACTGTGCAAGGTTTCGGACCACATGCAAGTGAAAAGGTAAAGGAGATTCTCTGCTTGCGCGGCTCTAGTCGATGACCTAGAGAGTGAGCCTCGAGCCTCACTATTATGTTAGGTTGCACTTTTGTTGGTGTTGTAGACAACGATTCAGTCTTAGGACCTAATTTGCTATTCTCGTAACTAGCAGGTTGACCAGAGCACTTCATATATTCAGTCTTTGGACATGATGAGCTATTTTCGTACCTAGCAGTTTTGCCATTACACTTGGTAATTTCAGTCTTAGGTATTGATCAACTAGTATCAAACCTAGCTTTCCCAGTCTCGTACCTAGGAGTGAACCAGTTTTTGGATCTGGACGAGCTAATATCGAACGTAGAGGAATTACTGCTGCCAGGTTGGTTGACATAGTCTGTCCTATATCTGAGTATTCTGGTTTCTGCCATGTGTGAGCTAGAAAGCCATGTTTTGGTATTGTTGTTGTCTTGGCGGTTTCCGGCGCCATGGCTGATTGATATACGAGAGCGGTGTGGTGTGGATGTAGATGTGCTGGAAAGTGTGAAACAGAACACCTTGAGATGGTTCGGCTATGTGGAACGTATGGGAAGCGAGATAATGACTAAGAGAGTGTACAAGAGTGAAGTGGAAAGACAGAGAGGGAGAGGTAAATCGAGAGATGTGAAAAAATGGAGTTAAGAAGTATGAGCGTGAAAGCGGTACTGGATGGGAGGAGGGGCGTCAACTGACTGGGGACAGAGGTGCCTGGGGGGCGATTCATTCGTGGCCACCCCTTCAGGGATCACGGCGTCCGGCAATAGATAGATAGATAACAATAATTAAACAAAATATACTAATAACCCACATGACGTCGAATCAGATAATGTTAAAGTGACTGTTAGGCCTTTTATGCCAATAGTTGGTTTGCAGTGTTTGTGTTATTATAATAAAGTACGGACCGGAGTAGCCAGATAACCAATTTAAGGGGAGATGGTTCACTTTTTGGCCGATTTTTGCATGTATTCATTATTTGTAATTATTTTTGCATGTATTAATTATTTTTCTAGTTTTCTCCCTAAACCTTCATAAAATTTAAAAGAAAACATCCATTAGATCCCCCTTCTAGATTAATTTGTAAATTTTTCGGTAGAAAAATGTCCTGGCCTCTTATAAATATAGGCTCGCTGACGCTCGCCATGAAAAAATCGACACCTAAATGGCACGATACGTCTTAAAATTGACAACGAAATGGAGCTAAAGGTGTTAAAATCGCCAAACTAATGGGCCGAACGTCTTAAAATGTCAAAACTAATATGACTAAACGTGAGGGAGAAGGGGATCTAGAAAAACGACCCACCTCCCTTCTGTACCGCGCCGTTCTTTTAACTTTATTCTGGCTATTATTAGACGATTTCATTCAGTTTAAAAAGGGCCTCCAGCAATTAACAGGTTTCGAACTATCTCATTTGACCCTTTTTACTACCACAGATCCTTCCTAATCTGCACAAAATCGTCTAAATATAGTTAGAACAAATATAAAAAGGCGTCGCCGGTACGGAAGGGGTTAATGTTCTTTATGAGCTGCTTGGTGTGGAAGACTGATGAGCAATTAACCACTTGCGAGTTTCAGGCTGTAAGGAAGTTCGGCCGGTAAACAGTGATTTTAAGGGAGCCCACCTCGCTTCTTTTCTCTTTCTCTCCCTCTCTCTTTGGCTTGTATCCATTCGTCCCCACTCAGCCTACTATTTTAAGACGTTTACCCCCATCCAGGTGTCAATATTTTCCTGGCGAGCGGTAGCGAGCCAGCATATATATATTTTTGTTTTGACAGCAAGCTAAATTTGTACATTTTTCGATAGAAAAATGTCTCCGGCGAAGCCGGATTTCTCCATACAATGCTGGCTCGCTATCGCTCGCCAGGAAGAAATCGACACCTGGATGGGGATAAACGTCTTAAAACAGTTGGCTGAATGGGGCCGAATGGATAAAAGCCAGGGAAAGAAAGAAACGGAGAGAAAGTAAAAACAAAAAGAGCCGGTGAGCCCCCTTAAACACGAATACAGTAATTATGTACGTCGTTTCTGATGGATAAATAGTATGTTGAATTGGGTTTGGTGTGTCTATATAATAAATGTCCTAAAACCGTATTATAGCTGGTTATGCTGTTAAATTATCAATGTTTACAGCTCCAACTTCCTTATGAAATGAAGCTCGCAAGTAGTCCAATTGCTTTAACCCCTTCCGTACCAGTGACGTATTTTCGTTATCTATATTTTGTCTTCTACTAATCTATTTTATTCAGTTTAGGAAGGATCTCTAGCAATTATATGGCTTCGAACTATCTCAATCAACCCTCTTAAGGGGAGGTATTTAGTTTGGTCCCTAGATATCCTTCAAGCTTAAGATTACACCGCCTTGAGCCCCTTTCAAGATAAATTTGTATATTTTTCGGTAGAAAAATGTCCCGGCTGAAAGCCGATTCCTCTTAAATTACAGGCTCGCTATCGCTCGCCAGGATAAAATCGACACCTAAATGGCACGAAAGGTCTTAAAATTGACAGAAATGGGTTGAAAGTTCTTAAAATCGTCAAAGTAATGGGGCAAACGTCTTAAAATCCCAAAAGCAATGGGGCTAGACATGAGGGAGAAAGAGGTTCAGAAAAAAATCTTCCAGGTGGATATTATCTCCCTTTAACTACCACAGATCCTTCCTAAGCTACATAAAATCGTCCAAATATAGCTAGCATTAGATACAACAGACGTCGCCGGTACTGAAAGGGTTAATTAAGGGGAGATTTCCACTTGAGGGATTTTTTTTCTTGACCTCTTTCTCCCTCATGTCTAGTCCCATTGCTTTTGAGATTTAAAGGCGTTTGCCCCATTAGTTTGGTGATTTTTAAGAATTTCCGCCCCATTCTGTCAATTTTAAGAGCTTTCGTACCATTTAGGTGTCGATTTTATCCTGGCGAGCGATAGCGAGCCTGTAATTTAAGAGTAATCGGCCGGGACATTTTTCTACCGAAAAATGTACAAATTTATCTTGAAAGGGGGTCAAGGGGGTGACATTTTAATATTGCTGGAGGAGTAGGAAACAAACTAGAAACCTCCCCTTAAGGAACTGCAAGGCATCGATTGTTTAGCAGTAATCCAATTATTTGTGGGTTTGTGATGGATGGTTACTATGTTTAATTTGATGCACTGTACTGTACTTATATAATATGTACTGTTATAGTCCGTTCATTCTAGGGTGGGCAGAAATCCTAACCTCTAACCTCTGTAATTCAAAAAGGACTACGGTAATCGAGCTAATTTTTCTACCCAATAGGAAGGCTTGGCCAGGGAAAAAGTGTGGAAATTGACAGCTCATTTGCTCCAGCCCTTTTTGAGTTACAGAGGTTAGAGGTTACGATTTCTGCCCGACCTAGAATGAACGGACTATACACAAGGATTTTACCTTGTATTTCGGCTCAATATTGATGTATACTGCTTCAACTTCCTTACGGCCCCAAACTATTGTAAGTTGTCAATTTTGAGACTGATAGACAATCCTGCACTCCTCTATAATTTTGCACTCTTAAATAAAACAAATCTCTGCATTACATAGCGGGAAATTGGTTCTGGAATGTAGTATTACATTAACTTGTATGACAGTAACAATACAATATTCAAAAGTATTCTTCTCAACAAGAAGGTAGATAGTTTCTAATAAACCTGTAGAAAACTTATAATTGATACTTTCATAAGT
The DNA here is from genome assembly GCA_032716605.1 of Paralithodes platypus. Taxonomy (NCBI): domain Eukaryota; kingdom Metazoa; phylum Arthropoda; class Malacostraca; order Decapoda; family Lithodidae; genus Paralithodes; species Paralithodes platypus. Next base: position 11,768,811 of record CM064564.1, on the reverse strand, counting down.
CAATGAATATGCTTATATTAGAATTATTGCAATGCAATGCCGTTATAATATTCGTTTTACTCATCCCTAAACTATTTAACTGTTTACGTTGAATGTATAGTATATCATCACATTTCAGGATTTAAACATAGCGCGCGTTATAAGCTCCGCCCTAGGGATAACCTGCTTGGTAGCGGGCTTTTGATTGGCTATGAGCTGTGCAATATGAGAGCGAGGTTGTGATTGGCCGGTAGATTGCCCCGCTCGGCTCGCTCAATCGGGTGGCTCTGACACGGAGGCCTCAGACGGCGGCGGACCCTCCAGCGAGTGGCACGGAACAGTCAGTGCCTAGTGAGACCATGCGCGTTGACCCTCCTCGCGCGCTACCATCCACATCCACCTCCATCCACACCCCATACCCACACCACCCATACCCTTGACCAGCCACCCCTGAGCATGTGAGGGGATGGGCTATGGACGACACCACATCATTGCTGACAAGTTTAACAAGGAATATGCCACATCGCTGCGCTTGATGAAGATGAACGAGTAGTGTAGTGGTGAACGAGTCCAAGTGTACGTGTTTTAATCGCGCGATCCATCATCATCCCCCCCTCCCCACCCTTTTCATCACAGGATCACAACGTTTGCATCGCCTCCACACCCCCGGGATCCTCTTGTTTACGTGTCCAAACCCCTTCAACCAGCACTAGATTTACCCCCTACGTCGCCAGCCCACACGACATGGAGTCTACGCCTATCTACTTGTGATCTTCAGGTACGTCACAATCGTCAACTTCCTTTATTCTCGCCTTTCTTTCATCTATTAATCCAGTTCAATCCCCCCATTCATATCGCTGAAATGGTTCGATTGGACTCCTTTCACGTAGCATTCCGTTCGATTCCACCCGTTCGCTGCTCACTTGTTTCCGCTCGCCCCCGGTTCTGTCGTTTATAATTTGACTATTACTTCCCTTCATTTTTTCCCATTTTGTTTCATTCATTGGATATATGGCATAGTTATATACATTCTGGGTTACATTTCACACCCATAGTCAATCCCCTGCCTTCTCCTTTCCGAATCTTTGTAAACCCAGTTAAAATCAATCTCCTCTCTCACTCTCTCTCTTTGCCGCATTCCGCAGTCTAATAATCCAGCCAGTCTCCCCAGGTCTCTGTAGCCTACTTATTTACCCTTCCTTTCATCCACAACACTACTTGCTGCATTTTATTCTGTCTACCATTAGGCGATATTATTGAGGTCAGGAAGACCCTGCCAAAATCCGAGTGGTTACTTACACATCGATATATTTACATCGCTTTGAGGTCCTTTCTAACCTGACTGAATGGTAGATTAGCTAAAATGTATACAGTTATCATATCATTGAAAGGTTTAATGTATTTATTTATACCCGAAAGCCTACTAGAAATTGTTATCCTCTTGCTCAGAAATTGGGTCATCCACATTTCCACGGTGTCCATATCCCGAGGAAATGGGTTCCAGGAAGACTATTATAGGTAGCCTACAGTCACGTGCTAAGGTCCTACCTCTACATTCCAACTTAAATTATTACGAAGGAAAATCTATATAAATAAATAATAAGTCCCACGCGAACAAAGACATATTCAAGATTTGTTCAATTTGGTTGAATATGTTTTTCTCATCAGGAAAAGATACTAGACCCTGTTCCAAATAGGTAGGCAATAAAATGTGAACCTTAACATGTCACTCAAAAAGGGCTAGATCATAATTATATGCTGTAATTTTCCACGCCTATTCCCTAGCTGATCCTTCCTAAATGGTAGAAATATTAGTTCGATTACTCTAGCCGTTTGTGAGTTATAGAGGTTAATGGTCAGCTGTTTCGGCCTACTTGGAACAGGGTCTGAAGTTGAATTTGTGAAGATGGATCACAACTATTGTTCGTGACTGTAAATGAGCCAATAATAGCAGGGGTAATGCTGAATGACCCGGAGGAACATTTCACTACCTTGATTAAATTGAGATAGGAAGGAAATGTAATTTCTCCTAACAGTTGCAACTTTCTCATTCAAAACCTTTTTATCACAACAACAATTTACATACCGGTATACAGAATATCCTACTGTGTCTACCATCACACAGTTTCTTAACTTATATATCCTACAGTAGCTACCTTCATATTAATTTACATTATGTACCCTACTCTTGCTACCTCCACACAGTTTATCCACTTTATATTATACTGTAGCTACCTAAAGAGTTTGGTAAATGTTTATTACCAACCAGTGACGAGTTTTTCAGGTTATTTTTTGTTGTTTAAGAGTTTTATCACCTTTATATATCCTACTGTACTGTAGCTACTTTCGTACAGTCAGGTAAGGTGAAGGTATTGAAGGATAAGCCTTACATTATTTACAATATATATCTTACTGTAGTTACCTTCATACAGTTTATTCACTATATATATATATATATATATATATATATATATATATATATATATATATATACTGTATACCTTCATACAGTATTTACAGTATATATCCTACTGTAGCTATAATACCTTCACACAGTATTTACATGATATATCATACTGTAGCTACCTTCATACAGTATTTACATTTTATATCTTACTGTAGCTACCTTCATTCAGTTTATTCACTGAATCACTGTGCATATCATACTGTAGCTACCTTCACATAGTTTATTAATTATCGGTAGCCTATATATCCTACTGAAGCTACCTTTGTACAGTTAATTCACATTATAATCCTACTGTACCTACCTACATACAATTTACTTACTTTATATATCCTACTGTAGCTACCTTCATACAGTTTATTCACTTTATATATCATGCTGTAGCTACCTTCATACAGTTTATTCACTTTATATATCATACTGTAGCTACCTAAACACAGTTTATTCACTTTATATATCATACTGTAGCTACCTAAACACAGTTTATTCACTTTATATATCCTACTGTAGCTACCTTCATACAGTTTATTCACTTTATATATCATACTGTAGCTACCTAAACACAGTTTATTCACTTTATATATCATATCTTAGTTACCTTCACAGTTTATTCACTGTAGGAAGGACCTCTTGGGGTCATGGGGTTAACAAATGCTTAAAGTTTGGATTCCTTTTGTTTCAGCTTAACCCGTTCAGTATTTTTACGCTTTTCATATTTGTCTGGTTAACATTAGGCTCTATCCCATTTTACTGGGCTAGGGAGGGATCTGTGAGAGTTAAAGGGTTATTATTGAGATAGTTGTATCCCAAGAGGCCATTCATAATCTGAATGAAGCCTTCTAATGTTAGATATAATACAATATATATACCGGTATATATTGCGTCCTGGTATATTGAAAGAGTTAACTTAAATTGAATCATCTGACGATAGGTTACAGTGAGAGGTCTTCTTAGGTACCGGTAGCTATAAGATAGATGTAGTGTAAGAGATATACGTAGTGCAGGGGGTATAAGTTATAGTTAGAGACTGTGTAGGGGATAAAGGTGTAAAATAACAAATAGAGATGTAGGGATCGTATGGGCCAACAGGCCTTCTGCAGATTTCCATTTTGCTTATGTTAACTATAAACATAAAGCATGTTGACACTTTTAATCAGTATTGTTGTACTGATTAAATATTTTAAAATGGACAGTCATTTGTGGGAACAAAGTGTTTACGTTTATAGTGCGAACTAATAGGTACCGATTATAAATATAAATGTGTGAAGTAGGATTATAATTGAGGTGAGTTGTTGGGTTGTGGTACTACAAGAATTACGATAGGATAAGTCTGCAACCTATTGTCTACAATAATTTGATAACTCACCTACTATAATATAATGAACCCAAGCTTCACTCCTACTATAATATAATAGCATTGTCAAACCAGGACACTTTTTTTTTAAAGATTGGAATGTATATAATTGGGAAAACAGGAAACAAATGGCATTGTTTTAGCCACTCTATTACTCCAAATTCACAATAACAAATATAAGGCATAACTTTAACAGTGTATATTTAGTACGGTAATTATGACTACAACTAAGACTCGGTTTTAGGTGTGATTATGAATAGTCTGGTTTGTTTTAGGTGTGATTATGAATAGTCTGGTTTGTTTTAGGTGTGATTATGAATAGTCTGGTTTGTTTTAGGTGTGATTATGAATAGTCTGGTTTGTTTTAGGTGTGATTATGAATAGTATGGTTTGTTTTAGGTGTGATTATGAATAACATGGTTTGTTTTAGGTGTGATTATGAATAGTATGGTTTGTTTTAGGTGTGATTATGAATAGTCTGGTTTGTTTTAGGTGTGATTATGAATAGTCTGGTTTGTTTTAGGTGTGATTATGAATAGTCTGGTTTGTTTTAGGTGTGATTATGAATAGTCTGGTTTGTTTTAGGTGTGATTATGAATAGTCTGGTTTGTTTTAGGTGTGATTATGAATAGTATGGTTTGTTTTAGGTGATTATGAATAACATGGTTTGTTTTAGGTGTGATTATGAATAGTATGGTTTGTTTTAGGTGTGATTATGAATAGTCTGGTTTGTTTTAGGTGTGATTATGAATAGTATGGTTTGTTTTAGGTGTGATTATGAATAGTATGGTTTGTTTTAGGTGTGATTATGAATAACATGGTTTGTTTTAGGTGTGATTATGAATAGTCTGGTTTGTTTTAGGTGTGATTATGAATAGTCTGGTTTGTTTTAGGTGTGATTATGAATAGTATGGTTTGTTTTAGGTGTGATTATGAATAGTCTGGTTTGTTTTAAGTCTGATTATGAATAGTCTGGTTTGTTTTAGGTGTGATTATGAATAATATGGTTTGTTTTAGGTGTGATTATGAATAGTCTGGTTTGTTTTAAGTCTGATTATGAATAGTATGGTTTGTTTTAGGTGTGATTATGAATAGTCTGGTTTGTTTTAGGTGTGATTATGAATAATATGGTTTGTTTTAGGTGTGATTATGAATAGTATGGTTTGTTTTAAGTGTGATTATGAATAGTCTGGTTTGTTTTAGATGTGATTATGAATAATATGGTTTGTTTTAGGTGTGATTATGAATAGTCTGGTTTGTTTTAGATGTGATTATGAATAATATGGTTTGTTTTAGGTGTGATTATGAATAATATGGTTTGTTTTAGGTGTGATTATGAATAGTCTGGTTTGTTTTAGGTGTGATTATGAATAATATGGTTTGTTTTAGGTGTGATTATGAATAGTCTGGTTTGTTTTAGGTGTGATTATGAATAATATGGTTTGTTTTAGGTGTGATTATGAATAATATGGTTTGTTTTAGGTGTGATTATGAATAGTCTGGTTTGTTTTAGGTGTGATTATGAATAGTCTGGTTTGTTTTAGGTGTGATTATGAATAGTCTGACTTGTTTCAGGTGTGATTATGAATAGTCTGGTTTGTTTTAGGTGTGATTATGAATAGTTGGTTTGTTTTAAGTGTGATTATGAATAGTCTGGTTTGTTTTAGGTGTGATTATGAATAGTCCGACTTGTTTTAGGTGTGATTATGAATAGTATGGTTTGTTTTAGGTGATTATGAATAGTATGGTTTGTTTTAGGTGTGATTATGAATAGTCTGGTTTGTTTTAGGTGTGATTATGAATAATATGGTTTGTTTTAGGTGTGATTATGAATAGCCTGGTTTGTTTTAGGTGTGATTATGAATAGTATGACTTGTTTTAGGTGTGATTATGAATAGTCTGGTTTGTTTATGTGTGATTATGAATAGTCTAGTTTGTTTTAGGTGTGATTATGAATAGTCTGGTTGGTTTTAGGTGTGATTATGAATAGTCTGCTTTGTTTTAGGTGTGATTATGAATAGTATGGTTTGTTTTAAGTGTGATTATGAATAGTATGACTTGTTTTAGGTGTGATTATGAATAGTCTAGTTTGTTTTAGGTGTGATTATGAATAGTATGGTTTGTTTTAGGTGTGATTATGAATAGTATGGTTTGTTTTAGGTGTGATTATGAATAGTCTGGTTTGTTTTAGGTGTGATTATGAATAGTCTGGTTTGTTTTAGGTGTGATTATGAATAGTATGGTTTGTTTTAGGTGTGATTATGAATAGTCTGGTTTGTTTTAGGTGTGATTATGAATAGTATGGTTTGTTTTAGGTGTGATTATGAATAGTCTGGTTTGTTTTAGGTGTGATTATGAATAGTCTGGTTTGTTTTAGGTGTGATTATGAATAGTATGGTTTGTTTTAGGTGTGATTATGAATAGTATGGTTTGTTTTAGGTGTGATTATGAATAGTCTGGTCTGTTTTAGGTGTGATTATGAATAGTCTGGGTTGTTTTAGGTGTGATTATGAATAGTCTGGTTTGTTTTAGGTGATTATGAATAGTCTGACTTGTTTCAGGTGTGATTATGAATAGTCTGGTTTGTTTTAGGTGTGATTATGAATAGTCCGACTTGTTTTAGGTGTGATTATGAATAGTCTGGTTTGTTTTAGGTGTGATTATGAATAGTCTGGTTTGTGTTTTAGGTGTGTTTATGAATAGTCTGGTTTGTTTTAGGTGTGATTATGTATAGTCCGACTTGTTTTAGGTGTGATTATGAATAGTATGGTTTGTTTTAGGTGTGATTATGAATGGTCTGGTTTGATTTAGGTGTGATTATGAATAGTATGGTTTGTTTTAAGTCTGATTATGAATAGTCTGGTTTGTTTTAGGTGTGATTATGAATAGTCTGGTTTGTTTTAGGTGTGATTATGAATAGTCCGACTTGTTTTAGGTGTGATTATGAATAGTATGGTTTGTTTTAGGTGTGATTATGAATAGTATGGTTTGTTTTAGGTGTGATTATAAATAGTCTGGTTTGTTTTAGGTGTGATTATGAATAGTCTGGTTTGTTTTAGGTGTGATTATGAATAGTATGGTTTGTTTTAGGTGTGATTATGAATAGTCTGGTTTGTTTTAGGTGTGATTATGAATAGTATGGTTTGTTTTAGGTGTGATTATGAATAGTTGGTTTGTTTTAAGTGTGATTATGAATAGTCTGGTTTGTTTTAGGTGTGATTATGAATAGTCCGACTTGTTTTAGGTGTGATTATGAATAGTCTGGTTTGTTTTAAGTGTGATTATGAATAATATGGTTTGTTTTAGGTGTGATTATGAATAGTCTGGTTTGTTTTAGGTGTGATTATGAATAGTCTGGTTTGTTTTAGGTGTGATTATGAATAGTTGGTTTGTTTTAAGTGTGATTATGAATAGTCTGGTTTGTTTTAGGTGTGATTATGAATAGTCCGACTTGTTTTAGGTGTGATTATGAATAGTATGGTTTGTTTTAGGTGATTATGAATAGTATGGTTTGTTTTAGGTGTGATTATGAATAGTCTGGTTTGTTTTAGGTGTGATTATGAATAATATGGTTTGTTTTAGGTGTGATTATGAATAGCCTGGTTTGTTTTAGGTGTGATTATGAATAGTATGACTTGTTTTAGGTGTGATTATGAATAGTCTGGTTTGTTTATGTGTGATTATGAATAGTCTAGTTTGTTTTAGGTGTGATTATGAATAGTCTGGTTGTTTTAGGTGTGATTATGAATAGTCTGGTTGGTTTTAGGTGTGATTATGAATAGTATGGTTTGTTTTAAGTGTGATTATGAATAGTATGACTTGTTTTAGGTGTGATTATGAATAGGTTTGTTTTAGGTGTGATTATGAATAGTATGGTTTGTTTTAGGTGTGATTATGAATAGTATGGTTTGTTTTAGGTGTGATTATGAATAGTCTGGTTTGTTTTAGGTGTGATTATGAATAGTCTGGTTTGTTTTAGGTGTGATTATGAATAGTATGGTTTGTTTTAGGTGTGATTATGAATAGTCTGGTTTGTTTTAGGTGTGATTATGAATAGTATGGTTTGTTTTAGGTGTGATTATGAATAGTCTGGTTTGTTTTAGGTGTGATTATGAATAGTCTGGTTTGTTTTAGGTGTGATTATGAATAGTCTGGTTTGTTTTAGGTGTGATTATGAATAGTATGGTTTGTTTTAGGTGTGATTATGAATAGTATGGTTTGTTTTAGGTGTGATTATGAATAGTCTGGTCTGTTTTAGGTGTGATTATGAATAGTCTGGGTTGTTTTAGGTGTGATTATGAATAGTCTGGTTTGTTTTAGGTGATTATGAATAGTCTGACTTGTTTCAGGTGTGATTATGAATAGTCTGGTTTGTTTTAGGTGTGATTATGAATAGTCCGACTTGTTTTAGGTGTGATTATGAATAGTCTGGTTTGTTTTAGGTGTGATTATGAATAGTCTGGTTTGTTTTAGGTGTGATTATGAATAGTCTGGTTTGTTTTAGGTGTGATTATGAATAGTCCGACTTGTTTTAGGTGTGATTATGAATAGTATGGTTTGTTTTAGGTGTGATTATGAATGGTCTGGTTTGATTTAGGTGTGATTATGAATAGTATGGTTTGTTTTAAGTCTGATTATGAATAGTCTGGTTTGTTTTAGGTGTGATTATGAATAGTCTGGTTTGTTTTAGGTGTGATTATGAATAGTCCGACTTGTTTTAGGTGTGATTATGAATAGTATGGTTTGTTTTAGGTGTGATTATGAATAGTATGGTTTGTTTTAGGTGTGATTATAAATAGTCTGGTTTGTTTTAGGTGTGATTATGAATAGTCTGGTTTGTTTTAGGTGTGATTATGAATAGTATGGTTTGTTTTAGGTGTGATTATGAATAGTCTGGTTTGTTTTAGGTGTGATTATGAATAGTATGGTTTGTTTTAGGTGTGATTATGAATAGCCTGGTTTGTTTTAGGTGATTATGAATAGTCTGGTTTGTTTTAGGTGTGATTATGAATAGTCTGGTTTGTTTTAGGTGTGATTATGAATAGTATGGTTTGTTTTAGGTGTGATTATGAATAGTATGGTTTGTTTTAGATGTGATTATGAATAGTCTGGTTTGTTTTAGGTGTGATTATGAATAGTCTGGTTTGTTTTAGGTGTGATTATGAATAGTATGGTTTGTTTTAGGTGTGATTATGAATAGTCTGGTTTGTTTTAGGTGTGATTATGAATAGTCTGGTTTGTTTTAGGTGTGATTATGAATAGTATGATTTGTTTAGGTCTGATTATGAATAGTCTGGTTTGTTTTAGGTCTGATTATGAATAGTCTGGTTTGTTTTAGGTGTGATTATGAATAGTCTGGTTTGTTTTAGTTCTGATTTTGAATAGTCTGGTTTGTTTTAGGTGTGATTATGAATAGTATGGTTTGTTTTAGGTGTGATTATGAATAGTCTGGTTTGTTTTAGGAGTGATTATGAATAGTATGGTTTGTTTTAGGTGTGATTATGAATAGTCGCCAACAGACATAACTGTTACAGAGCTTAATTTCATTATACCATTGTACCTTCTGTATATTATTAAGAACAACAACAAACAAAAAATATTTAAAATTGTAGAAGGCCAGTTTAAGGCAGTATAGCTTGTTTGGCAATATCATCTCCAAAATGACAGTAATGTATGTATGTATATACTCAGGCAAATGTCCCATAGCTGGTGGTGGCCGACTCGAGACAGAGCCTGAACAGAAACAACATTTAGGCTAAAGTTCCAGCTCTTAGGGTCCGGGACCACTTTCGAGTTCTCTCGCCCCTTACTCTGTCTCGTCTAGTAGGTGAATTTTACAAGGGGAGGAGGATTCCTAGCCCCCTACTCCCAGAAGGAAAAAATAGGACAGTTAAAGAGTCAAACCGAAACAGGTAAGGTTGGGTAGAGGATGCCAAACCTCACTCTGGATAGGACCAGCCCTCGCCCAATAATAACATAAACAAACTTAGCTGTGTCTAGTTGGCTGGAGTGCAGGAGTGATGGTGGTGGTGGTGATGGTGTGCAGGAGTGGTGGTGGTGGTTGGAGTGGTGGTGCTGGTAGGAGTGGTGGTGGTGATGGTGTGCAGGAGTGGTGGTAGTGGTAGGAGTGGTGGTGATGGTGGTAGGAGTGGTGGTGATGGTGGTAGGAGTGGTGGTGATGGTGGTAGGAGTGGTTGTGATGGTGTGCAAGAGTGGTGATGGTGGTAGGAGTGGTGGTGGTGATGGTGTGCAGGAGTGGTGATGGTGGTGGTGTGCAGGGGTGTTGATGGTGGTAGAGTGGTGGTGGTAGTGGTGATGGTGTACAGGAGTGGTGATGGTGGTAGGAGTGGTGGTGATGGTGGTAGGAGTGGTGGTGGTGGTGGTAGGAGTGATGGTGGTGGTGGTGATGATGGTGTGCAGGGGTGGTGGTGGTAGTAGGAGTGGTGGTGGTAGGTGTAGTGGTGGTGGCAGGAGTGATGGTGGTGGTGGTGATGATGGTGTGCAGGGGTGGTGGTGGTGGTAGGAGTGGTGGTGGTGGTAATTAATAATAATAATAATTAACGGTTTATTCACAAAAGCAGCCCGAAGGCTGAAAATATACAAGGAAGTTGATACATAGTTAAAATTAAAATTGACACAGGAGCTAACAGGCTAATTTACAATTAAAAATATATATATAATTTATTGATTATTTAGGACCTTAATTATTGAAGGAATGGCGCTGTTCTTGTAGCGGTCAGTCCGTGGTGCTCTTATGGGGACAATACGGTTGAAGTGGCGAACAGGGCGTAGAGGAGGAGGGGCGTCGGGCTGTAGTAGGTGCCGGTGTCTGGGGTTGTTTAGTAATTGGCTGGCGAACTGCTGAAGGTGTTCGTAGAGGTTAGATATGGCGAGGACGTTAATTAGGTTACATGCATATTGGTAAGTGGTGTAATTGGCCCCTAACATTATTCTGAGTGCTCTCTTCTGAATGTTTTCTAATATATTTCTTTGGGTTAAGTTGAGAGAGGATGACCAAACGGGTGAAGCATAGCAGAGTTTGGGTAATATAAAAAAATTGTATAAAAGTAGCATGTCATCTCTGGGAACCCCTAGTTGTCTCAGGGTGCGTAACATGTGTAGCCACCTGGTGTCCTGGTGTGCAGGAGTGGTGGTGGTGGTGGTAAGAGTGGTGGTGGTAAGAGTGGTGGTGGTAGGAGTGGTGGTGGTGATGGTGTGCAGGAGTGGTGGTGGTGGTGGTGGTGGTGGTGTGCAGGAGTGGTGGTGGTGGTGGTGGTAGGAGTGGTGGTGGTGGTGCAGCAGGAGTGGTGGTGGTGATGGTGTGCAGGAGTGGTGGTGGTGGTAGGAGTGGTGGTGGTGGTGGTGGTGATGGTGGTGGTGGTGGCGGCAGGAGTGGTGGTGGTGGTGTGCAGGAGTGGTGGTGATGGTGTGCAGGAGTGGTGGTGATGGTGTGCAGGAGTGGTGGTGATGGTGTGCAGGAGTGGTGGTGATGGTGTGCAGGAGTGGTGGTGATGGTGTGCAGGAGTGGTGGTGATGGTGTGCAGGAGTGGTGGTGGTGGTGTGCAGGAGTGGTGGTGATGGTGTGCAGGAGTGGTGGTGATGGTGTGCAGGAGTGGTGGTGGTGGTGGTGATGGTGTGCAGGAGTGGTGGTGGTGATGGTGTGCAGGAGTGGTGGTGATGGTGTGCAGGAGTGGTGGTGATGGTGTGCAGGAGTGGTGGTGATGGTGTGCAGGAGTGGTGGTGATGGTGTGCAGGAGTGGTGGTGGTGGTGTGCAGGAGTGGTGGTGGTGGTGGTGATGGTGTGCAGGAGTGGTGGTGGTGATGGTGTGCAGGAGTGGTGGTGGTGCTGGTAGGAGTGGTGGTGGTGGTAGGAGTGGTGGTGGTGGTGGTGGTAGGAGTGGTGGTGGTGGTGATGGTGTGTAGGAGTGGTGGTGGTGGTGTGTAGGAGTGGTGGTGGTGGTGGTGGTGGCAGCAGGAGTGGTGGTGGTGGTGGTGATAGTGATGAAGGGACCCAGTGTTCAACCTATCCTGTAAGCCTTTAACACACACATATAATAGATTAAATTGATATCCAGTATTCGATTAATGGATATAAAATGGTAGTTATGTACTTAACCTTAAACTGTCTTGATGGTGTAATGGTTTGAGTGTTTAATATCTGTATGTGGTAACCCAGGTTCGAATCCCGGGTAGATGATATGCTTCCCTTAATTTCATTGGGAGGTATTTGGTGTTGGGAGTGAAGTTAATAAATTAGGTTATGTAATTAATTTTATAATGTAATGGATCTTTATTATTTAGTTTCCTCGCTAGACCTATATCAAGGTTTAAAAATACACCCCCAAGACCCTATTTCGAAATATATTTGTACATTTTTCGGGAGAAAAATATCCTGGCCGAAGGCCGGTTCCTCCTATAATTACAGGCTCGCTATTGCTCGCCAGGAAAATATAGACATCTAAAAGGCACGAAAGGTCTTAATATTGATAAAGACATGGAGAAAAGTATAAAAATCTCCAAACTAAATAAACCGGACTTGTTAAAATATCAAAACTAATGGGACTAAACATGAGGGAGAAGGGGGTCTAGAGAAAGCAACCCCCCCCCCCCCCTTAACATTGGAATGAAAAGGAAAACCATAAAATCAACCTGAACGTGGCTTGGTTTGGTTTGGCCATGTGATCAATCCCTTCCATAACCCCTTCACCACCATTACGTCATTGGCATCATATTTTGGGTACTACCATTAGACGATTTTCTTTAGTCTTTATAACCATTTAAGGGTGACCTGTTTTTGTTCTGTCCTTTTCTATCTTTCTCTGCCTTGTACCCATTTGGCCCCATTCAGCCTACTGTTTAAGACGTTTATCCCTATCCAGGTGTCAATTTTTTACTGGTGAGCGATAGCAAGCCAGCATATTTTTTATTTTTGTTTGACAGCAGGCTAAATTTGTACATTTTTCGATAGAAAAATTTCTCCGGCGAAGCCGGATTTCTTCATAATTATAATGCTGGCTCGCTATCTCTCGCCAGGAAGAAATCTACACCTAGATGGGGATAAAAGTCTTAAAATAGTTGGCTGAATGTGGCCGAATGGATACAAGCCGGAGAAAGAGAGAAAAGGACAGAAATAACAAAAAGCAGGTCACCCCCCTAAGTACCAGCGACGTGTGTTATATTTTATTCTAGCTATATTTAGACGATATTATGCAGCTTAGGAAGGATCTGTGGTAGTTAAAAGGGTTGGTTGAGATAGTTTGAAGCCTTAGTATGGCTAGAGGTCCTTCCTAAGCTGAATAAAATCGTCTAATAGTTGCCAGAATATGATGCAAAGGACGTCCCTGGTACTGAACGGGTTAATCTGCCTATACGACTGGAATGGGTAAATGCGATCTCGATAAACCCTCTTAGTAACAGGTCCTCCTTAAATTGCATACAAAAAACATCTTATTTTTTTTTTTTTTAGCCAACATCAAAGTTAAAAAGTTGTCATGGTGCTGAAGGGGATAGCCATGATAAGAACAGCCACGTGACATTCTATAACATGGCATTTTAAGGGGAGGTATTTAGTTTGTTCCCTAGACCTCCAGCAAGCTTAAAATTACACCCCCTTGAGTCCCTTTCAAGATTAATTTTTACATTTTTCGGTAGAAAAATGTCCCGGCCGAAGGCCGTTTCCTCTTAAGTTACAGGCTCGCTATCGCTCGCCAGGATAAAATCGACACCTGATTGGCACGAAAGGTCTTAACATGGAGTGACAGTTCTTAAAATCGCCAAACTAACGGGGCGAACGTTTTATAATATCAAAAGCAATGGGGCTAAACATGAGGGAGAAAGGGGTCAAGAAAAAAATCCCTCTAGTGGAGATCTCCCCTTAACCCCATTCAGTACCGGCCACGTCCTGTACATTACACTCTGACCATTATTACAAGATTTTATTCAGCTTAGGAAGGACGTCTACCCATGAATAAGCTATACACACTATCTCCGTTAAGGGGAGATCTCCACTTGAGGGATTTTTTTTCTTGACCCCTTTCTCCCTCATGTTTAGCCCCATTGCTTTTGATATTATAAAACGTTTGCCCCATTAGTTTAGCGTTTTTAAGAACTTTCACCCCATATTAAGACCTATTGTGCAATTCAGGTGTCGATTTTATCCTGGCGAGCGATAGCGAGCCTGTAATTTAGGAGGAACCGGCCTTCGGTCGGGAAATTTTTCTACCGAAAAATGTACAAATTAATCTTGAAAGGGACTCAAGGGGGTGTAATTTTAAGCTTGATGGAGGTCTAGGGAACACACTAAATACCTCACCTTAACCCTTTCTGTACCGGCGACGTATTTTCATATGATTTCAGCTACAATTAGACGATTGTATGAAGCTTAGGAAGGCTGTATGGTAGCTACGAGGATTAACAGATATAGTGTGTAGCCGATCCATGGGTAGGGGTCCTTCCTAAGCTGAATAAAATCGTCTCATAGTTGTCGGCATATAATGAAAAGAACGCCACCGGTACTGAATGAAGTTAAAAGAACGCCACCGGTACTGAATGGGGTTAAAAAGAACGTCACCGGTACTGAATGGGGTTAAAAAGAACGTCACCGGTACTGAATGGGGTTAAAAAGAACGTCACCGGTACTGAATGGGGTTAAAAAGAACGTAACCGGTACTGAATAGGGTTAAAAAGAACGTCACCGGTACTGAATGGGGTTAAAAAGAACGTCACCGGTACTGAATGGGGTTAAAAAGAACGTCACCGGTACTGAATGGCGTTAAAAAGAACGTCACCGGTACTAAATGGGGTTAAAAAGAACGTCACCGGTACAGAATGGGGTTAAAAAGAACGTCACCGGTACTGAATGGGGTTAAAAAGAACGTCACCGGTACAGAATGGGGTTAAAAAGAACGTCACCGGTACTGAATGGCGTTAAAAAGAACGTCACCGGTACTGAATGGGGTTAAAAAGAACGTCACCAGTACTGACTGGGGTTATAAAGAACGTCACCGGTACTGAATGGCGTTAAAAAGAACGTCACCGGTACTGAATGGCGTTAAAAAGAACGTCACCGGTACTGAATGGGGTTAAAAAGAACGTCACCGGTACTGAATGGGGTTAAAAAGAACGTCACCGGTACTGAATGGCGTTAAAAAGAACGTCACCGGTACTAAATGGGGTTAAAAAGAACGTCACCGGTACAGAATGGGGTTAAAAAGAACGTCACCGGTACTGAATGGGGTTAAAAAGAACGTCACCGGTACAGAATGGGGTTAAAAAGAACGTCACCGGTACTGAATGGCGTTAAAAAGAACGTCACCGGTACTGAATGGGGTTAAAAAAAACGTCACCGGTACTGAATGGGGTTAAAAAGAACGTCACCGGTACTGAATGGCGTTAAAAAGAACGTCATCGGTACTGAATGGGGTTAAAAAGAACGTCACCGGTACTGAATGGGGTTAAAAAGAACGTCACCGGTACTGAATGGCGTTAAAAAGAACGTCACCGGTACTGAATGGCGTTAAAAAGAACGTCACCGGTACTGAATGGCGTTAAAAAGAACGTCACCGGTACTGAATGGGGTTAAAAAGAACGTCACCGGTACTGAATGGGGTTAAAAAGAACGTCACCGGTACTGAATGGGGTTAAAAAGAACGTCACCGGTACTGAATGGCGTTAAAAAGAACGTCACCGGTACTGAATGGCGTTAAAAAGAACGTCACCGGTACTGAATGGGGTTAAAAAGAACGTCACCGGTACTGAATGGCGTTAAAAAGAACGTCACCGGTACAGAATGGGGTTAAACAGAACGTCACCGGTACTGAATGGGGTTAAAAAGAACGTCACCGGTGCTGAATGGGGTTAAAAAGAACGTCACCGGTACTGAATGGGGTTAAAAAGAACGTCACCGGTACTGAATGGCGTTAAAAAGAAAGTCACCGGTACTGAATGGCGTTAAAAAGAACGTCACCGGTACTGAATGGGGTTAAAAAGAACGTCACCGGTACTGAATGGCGTTAAAAAGAACGTCACCGGTACTGAATGGCGTTAAAAAGAACGTCACCGGTACAGAATGGGGTTAAACAGAACGTCACCGGTACTGAATGGGGTTAAAAAGAACGTCACCGGTACTGAATGGGGTTAAAAAGAAAGTCACCGGTACTGAATGGGGTTAAAAAGGGAATTGGTTTCAAGACTTGTTAATGGGGGGTGGGTCGTTTTGGTCCCCCTTCTTCCTCCTGTTTAGCCCCACTAGTTTGCATATTATGAGACGTTCGGCCCATTAGTTTGGCAATTTTAAGAACTTTTGACCCATTTCTTTGTCATTATTAAGACTTTGTGTCATTTCGGTGATTTTTTTCCTGGCGAGCGATAGCGAGCCTGTAATTTAAAAGGAATCAGCCCTCGGCTGGGAAATTTTTCTATCGAAAAATTTACACATTTATCTTGAAAGAGGGTCTTGGGCGGGTGTTTTTTTTGTAATGCTTGATGGAGGTCTAGGGAGGAAAACAAAAACAAAGTCGTCTCTTGTGTGTGAGCGTGATGGGTGTTAGGCGACGACGCTATAATTTAGCACGCTTTGTACCAGTTCTTTATTTCAACCATAGGAAAGCTCAGAACTATACCACTCAACGGGAACACAACTGACTTGAGGGGGTGACCTGCTTTTTTGTATTTCTCTCCGGCTTGCATCCATTCGGCCCCATTCAGCCAACTATTTTAAGACGTTTATCCCCATCTAGGCGTCGATTTCTTCCTGGCGAGCGATAGCGAGCCAGCATTATATGAAGAAATCCGGCTTCGCCGGAGAAATTTTTCTATCGAAAAATTTACAAATTTAGCCTGCTGTCAAACAAAAATAAAAAATATGCTGGCTCGCTACCGCTGACCAGTAAACAATTGACACCTGGATGGGGATAAACGTCTTAAAACAGTAGGCTGAATGGGGCCAAATGGATACAAGGCAGAGAAAGATAGAAAAAGACAGAACCAAAACAAGTCACCCCCTTAACTATACAGTTCTTATATTAATCAATCTCCACCAATGTCACACAATACACACTTTCGGTACACAAGTTATATTTCTTATTTAGCTATATAGGGTACGGTCGCGCTAATAAGTCATGTCCCAGCTGTCATTACGTTTGGCTTGTTCTGTGCTGTATTAATGTCGGTCAGATGTTGAATAGGTTGGGTAAGTGAAGGAACATATTTGTATATTTCACTCGATATGAAGAAATGAAGCTTAGATATTGCTGATGACCAATTATTGATCAGAACATACTTGGTGCCGAGACATCACTTATTAGCGCCACTGTACAAGGCACACTATTATGTATGAGTCTTATCTATATCACAATAAGCTCAAATGAATGTAAGGATAATAATTCAATAAATACAATTATTCCTGGTTCATAATATAACAGGAATAAAATATAATGCAATTGCACAATAGTATCAATGAAACATAAATATGATTACTATATAAATATAGCATAAATAGACAAAGAGAGGTTAGTCTCAAAATGCAATAACTGATATCCTGATAAAGTGCAAACGCGAGGTAGTAAGTGAACGAGGTAGGTAAATAATACTGCGGAGACACACACACAGGGATAAGTTTATATGTAAATTAAGATATCAGTTGAGCAGTGAATAACTTACTAACTCTTGGTCATCCAACTTTCGGGACTTCGGTGAGACTTTATCTGTTGCACTAGACATATCGAAGGCCTTCGATAGAGTCTGGCACAAATCTTTAATTTCCAAACTGCCAAACTCCTTCGGTTTCTGTCCCTCCATCTGTGCCTTTGTCTCTAATTTCCTTTCCGGCCGTTCCATAGCTGCGGTTGTGGATGGCCATCGCTCAATTCCTCATCCTATCAACTCCGGTGTTCTTCAGGGTTCTGTCCTATCTCCTATTCTCTTTCTAATTTTCATAAATGATCTTCTCAACTGTACATCTAGTCCCATCCATTCATAGGCAGACAACTCTTCTTTACACCACTCAATTAGTTTTCCAGAACGCCTCAGCCAGCAGTCCCTCAAAAGTAAACCTAATGAAGCCATAAAATGCTGATCTTCTGATCTAGCTAGCCTACTATTTCCAATTTAATGCTTCCAAAACTCAATTTATCCATCTTACTACCCGTCAGGAACCTCCAGAGGACTATCCCTTATTCTTCAACAATACAAAAATCAACCCTTCATCTTCCCTCAATGTTCTCGGTGTCTTTTTTTTCTTCTGCTCTCACTTGGAAAGTCCATATTACCAGTCTCGCTAAGGCAGCCTCCCAGAAGCTGGGTGTGCTCAACTCAAGGGGTTCTTTACCCCTGCGCAGCTACTTGCTCTGTACAGGGGCACAGTGTGTCCTTGTATTGAGTATTGTTCACATGTGTGGGGAGGATCCTCTCACACCGCACTCCTAGATAAAGTAGAAAGGAAAGCCTTTCGTATCATTAACTCCCGTCCACTCGTCAATTATCTGCAATCGCTCTTCGCCGCAATGTTGCATCTCTCTCACTATTCTATCGCTACTACAATAATCAGTGTTCCTCGGAGCTTTCCCAGTGTATACCACCTCATCTACGTAGGGTACGTAGTACCTGCCTTGCAACACAATCCCACCCCTACTCTGTGCAACTGTCCAACCCAAGAGTGAAACGCTATTCTCAGACTTTCTTCTATTCAACCGCTGAGCTCTGGAACTCTCTCCCAGAATCAGTCTTTCCCTCTTCCTATTACTTAAATTGCTTCAAACTCCGTGTGTCCAGGCATTTTTAGCTCGAACGTCCCTTGATTTCGGCCCTGTCCCTCTGAAATCTGGATGAGGCACTCGCTGCAGGCAGTTATGCCTTTTGTCTCCCTCATAAATCTAAATTAACTCATAGTTACAATAATTAATATAAATTCAGTGAACTAGTAATAAATTATATTAGCCTGTGTGTAGGGCTGAAGATCTCGCCGTGGACAATTAACGCGACGTGACATTGACAGGAGTTTACATTCAACTCAAAGTAAGGCTTAAACTGAGTTTGAATTCAGGAAGCACAAACATTAAATTAGTCTTACTAAGAGACTGATGATAAACACTCTCTGTGAACACTTACAGTATACATGCAATCGCATACCCAGCTAGTAACAACATATAGAATAAGATCTGGTATAGTGTTCACTGGTATTAAAGTTTAGTGTCCATGTATATTTCCCGAACGAATATATGTACAACTTGTATGTGGAATATATGTATAACTTGTATGTGGAATATAGGAAACTATATCCCAAGAAATATATGTACAACTTGTATGTGGAATATATGTATAACTTGTATGTGGAATATAGGAAACTATATCCCAAGAAATATATGTACAACTTGTATGTGGAATATATGTATAACTTGTATGTGGAATATAGGAAACTATATCCCAAGAAATATAGATATATCAATCCCACGTATAGAATTTGTTTTGTTCTCTCAACACGAGTGACGATTGCTAGGAGAGAATTAATAATCTCTCAAGATGACGTTGTTGTTGTTGTTCCCTAAGCTGCCTGGCCGAACAGCCCCGAGTCCCTGAGGAAGGCCATGGCCACGATCGGGCTTTCCCACAGAACTCTCATTGAGTGTAGATTGTGTTGTTGGCGTAAGTGGTTGTGTGAAATGCAGTCTTCTATGATGTGTTTAATGGTATGGGCTGCTGTGTTACATCCCGGGCAGGCGTCGACAACGGAGTCATCCAGTCTCTTCTGATAGCTCAGGAGAGCTGGATGGTGTCCGCATCTCAGCCTGGCCAGGTGGACTCTGTCCTCGCGAGGGAGGGAGGATTCGGAAGGATGGACTTCGGGAGGTCGTGCATGCAGCTGCGTGTTGTCTGTGAGTGAGTGGATGGATCGGCGAGAGATATGAGTATGGATTCAAGATGACGTTTACTTGAACACTTAGCATATCTTATATAACCTTCGCAATAATCACCAAAACAGAGTATCGAACAAGAGGCACTTTATTTGGGTGAAGGTATAGAAGTAGGAGCCGTGAGAGATCTGGTCATACGTGGCGACTGAGTATGTTGTCCACTGCCTCGTTGACACCAGGGGGGACGCCTTCCTCACACGCACTAACTAGAATGGTCACTTCTAGCTCGCCTACTACACTCCTTCTTGGTCACTTCACACACACAGCTTGCAGGATACTTCTAGCTCGCCTACTACACTCCTTCTTGGTCACTTCACACACACAGCTTGCAGGATACTTCTAGCTCACCTACTACACTCCTTCTTGGTCACTTCACACACACAGCTTGCAGGATACTTCTAGCTCGCCTACTACACTCCTTCTTGGTCACTTCACACACACAGCTTGCAGGATACTTCTAGCTCGCCTACTACACTCCTTCTTGGTCACTTCACACACACAGCTTGCAGGATACTTCTAGCTCGCCTACTACACTCCTTCTTGGTCACTTCACACACACAGCTTGCAGGATACTTCTAGCACGCCTACTACACTCCTTCTTGGTCACTTTACACACACAGCTTGCAGGATACTTCTAGCTCGCCTACTACACTCCTTCTTGGTCACTTCACACACAGCTTGCAGGATACTTCTAGCTCGCCTACTACACTCCTTCTTGGTCACTTCACACACACAGCTTGCAGGATACTTCTAGCTCGCCTACTACACTCCTTCTTGGTCACTTCACACACACAGCTTGCAGGATACTTTTTAAGGGGAATTAGGCTAACCCCTACGGAAGTATACTCTGAATTGATTTTAGCTAGCTATTAAGCACGTTCGCCCCGAAAGGAGAGGTACCCGAAAGTGGAATCAACTTTGCCTAACAATATCTTGTTTCGGGCAGGTAATATTCCATTTTTAATTTGGTGTCCGGGTAGTGCGTTTCGGAATATGAGAGGCATGTGAATTACAGTTTTGGATTATTGTTGCGGTTATTAAGGTTCTTAAAATTATAATACATAGGCATATAGAGTTACATAGGTAATGACATTCTGTATTTATTAATATTAAAGGTATGTATGAGAAAGCTTTGATGGATGGATGATAATTAGTTTACAGTTTTGGCTGTTTAAGGATTTAGTAGGTTATATGTAATGCTTTGATTGTGAGGGCGAATAATTATATTGTCGTTGTTGGTTCCCGTAGTAGTTGTAGTTATTTCCTTCTGGGTAGATGTGTGGAAATTGAGGAGGTTGATGTCTTAATTGAGGAGGTTGATGTCTTAATTGCATAAACGTGGCCTCGTCGTAGTCCAAGTCAGGCTCGGGTAGGGAATTCTCACCTCTGGTGGGGAGCGGCCATTTTTGACGTTGCAGTTGGAGGGGATTAGCGCGAGGGAGCTGCACGTTTTGGTCTACACAGGTAGTGGGGCCTTGTTTACCTTTCTGCTGGTGTAAGGGAAACTTCTTTAGACCTTTCTTCTGATGTTGGGGAACTGATTTATTTCCTCTTGCATTTTACGGAGGCAATTCTGCATGGTGATGTTGGTGGCTCATTCACATACGGGAGCAGGTTCTGGGGACGTCTTGGCTCATTTTCTTTTAACCCCGTCATCTCAATGGGGAAGGGTGTGGTAGGGTGAGGATTACGATGCATTATAGCTATGAAAGGGGCCATTAAGGTGTCCATCATACGACCCCCTCATCAAGGTATAGTGGTAGTGACAAACCCACCTACCTCATGTCGAGTTGATAAAGGTTAAGGGGAGATCTCCACGTGAGGGATTTTTTCTTGACCCCTTTCTCCCTCATGTTTAGCCCCATTGCTTTTGATATTATAAAACGTTTGCCCCCATTAGTTTAGCGATTTTAAGAACTTTCACCTCATATTAAGACTTCGTGCAATTCAGGTGTCTATTTTATCCTGGCGAGCGATAGCGAGCCTGTAATTTAAGAGGAACCGGCCTTTGGCCGGGAAATTTTTCTACCGAAAAATGTACAAATTTATCTTGAAAGAGACTCAATGGGGTGTAATTTTAAGCTTGATGGAGGTCTAGAGAACAAACTAAATACCTCCCCTTAACCACGATCACTATATAACCGAGGATTTTATAGCATATTAAGGGGGAAGGGTTGGCTTTTATGGCCCTCCTTCTCCCTCATGTTTAGCTCCATTAGTTTTCAGATTTTAAGATGTTTGGCCCATTAGTTTGGCGATTTAAAGACATTTCACCCCATTTCATTCTCACTATTAAGACTTTTCGTTTCATTTAGGTGTCGATTAGTGCCTGGCGAGTGTTAGCGAGCCTGTAATTTAGGAGGGACCGCGGAACAATTGTTTACCGAAAAAACTGACAAATATATCTAGAAGTGGGATCTTGGGGATGTGTTTCGTATGTTTGATGGAGGTGTCTAGGGAGGAAACTATTTTTTTTTATAAATTAATATATGAAAGAATCGACCATAAAAATACCCTTCTCCCTTAAGGTGGGTGACCTGCTTTTTGTCACTCCTTTTTTCTGGCTTGTATTCATTCAGCCCCATTTAGCCTACTGTTTTAAGATGTTTATCCCCATTCAGGCGTCGATTTATTCCTGGCGAGCGATAGCGAGCCAACATTGTATGGAGAAATCCGGCTTCGCCGGAGACATTTTTCTATCGAAAAATGTACAAATTTAGCCTGCTGTCAAATTTCTTTTAACAAATATGCTGGCTCGCTACCGCTCGCCAGGAAAAAATTGACACCTGGTTGGGGATAAAAGTCTTTAAACAGTAGGGTGAATGGGGCCGAATGGATACAAGCCAGAGAAAGCGAGAAGAGTAGACAACAAAAGCAGGTCACCCCCCCCTTAATTAGTATGGGAGGATTTTGCTGGCTGCCGCTGTGCCCCCCCCCCCCCCCTCCCAAGCTAACAACAAACTCCTTCCCAGACTTCCTTCAAACTAACAAACAAACTAATGTCCACCAAGAACACCTTCAAGCTTAACCCTATTAGGTGCAGGGCGGGCCAATTTGGAGCCTATCAGTTTCACTCCATTAGCTTGGAGATTTTAAGACGTTTCATCGCATTAGTTTGGCGATTATATGATGCTTCAACCCAATAAGGTGTCGATTATTCCTGGGCGAGCAATAGCGAGCCCGCAATTTGGGAGAAACCGACCATTGGCCGGGAAATTTTTCTACCGAAAAATGTACACATTTAGCTTGAAGAGGGTCTGGGGAACGTTTTTTGCTTATTGTGGGCATAACCGTATTTATTTATATATAATATAATTTATTAATTTCACTCCCAACACCAAACACCTCCCAATGATTTGATCTGAGCATCAATCTAAATGGATATAGGCTACAGTATTTAAAATGGATATAGGCTACAGTATTTAAAATGGATATAGGCTACAGTATTTAAAATGGATATAGGCTACAGTATTTAAAATGGATATAGGCTACAGTATTTAAAATGGATATAGGCTACAGTATTTAAAATGGATATAGGCTACAGTATTTAAAATGGATATAGGCTACAGTATTTAAAATGGATATAGGCTACAGTATTTAAAATGGATATAGGCTACAGTATTTAAAATGGATATAGGCTACAGTATGTAAAATAGTCCAATAGTAGCCAAAATAAGGTTAAAAATATGTCCCCGGTACAGAAAGGGTTAAGATATTTGGTGTAGTTATTATTGAGGGTTATAATGGTGTCGGTCATTATCCAACAACGTACCGGTATGTATAATTTAACCCCTTCACTCCGATGGCTGTTAAGGGGAGACATGGCGCTTGTCTAGACCACCTTCTCCCTCATCTTTAGCCCCATTATTTTTGCGATTTTATGAACTTTCGCCCCATTTCTGTCAATTTTAAGACCTTTCCTGCCATTTAGGTGTCGATTTTTTCCTGGCGAGCGATAGCGAGCCTGTAATTTAAGAGGAACCGGCCTTCGGCCGGGAAATTTTTCTACCGAAAAATGTACAAATTTATCTAGAAGGAGGATCTAATGGATGTATTCTTAAGTTTGATGGAGGTCTAGCGAAGAAACTAAGAAATAAAGGAATAATTTAAATAATAGACCAAAAAAACGGCCAATTACTATTTAGATGGATTGTTGAAATATTGTGTACGGTGGCGCTAATAAGTCAGCTGTCATTACGTTTGCCTCGCTCTGGGCTGTATTAATGTCTGTCTGATGTTGAATAGGGTAGGTAAGTGTAGGATTATGTTTGTATATCTCACCCGAAACGAATACATCAAGTTTGAATATTACTGATACCAATTATTGATCAAAACCATACTTGGTGCCGAGACATCACTTATTAGGTCGACTGTACCGTACCCCTTTGAGTCTTAGAATTAGATAAGCTACAAATAAATCGTCTAATGGTAACCAACATAGAGGAAAATGACGTCATTATGCTGAAAGGGTTAACTTCTCGGCTAAAGTGTATAATATCGAGAGTATATACGAGCATTGGAGTACAAAGGAAATCAAGCAACAACATACCTGGTGACCCTTCTAGGCTGCTTGTCCTCCAAAGCACTGAGGCTCAATTGTCCAAACAGTGGTTTAGAGTGGGTAAGGGAACTACTGCCCTGGAACTATTGTCCGTGGCAGGATTAGGAAGTTAGTAGGGGACAGATGGGTTCGTAACTGAGGGGAGGATAACATAAAGTTATTAATTTACAAACTCCGTCAGTCGCGGGTTTGATGCAAGATATTTGTCTAGGCGAAGTTTAAATGAATCAACGGTGCTGCAGTCTATAACGTCTCGGGGAAGCCCATTCCACAAGTTGACAACTCGATTGAAGAAGAAATTCTTAGATTCGTGTGAGTTAAAAGATTTACCGATAATTTTGCAACCGTTTCCCCGCGTGTAATTAGATTGGTCGATAGTGAAGTACTTACTACAGTTCATATTGTCGATGCCTTTGATGATTTTGAACACTTGAATTAAGTCGCCTCTTAATCTGCGACGGGTTAAATGAAATAGATTTAATTCTCTAAGACGCTCCTCGTATGGTTTGTTCTTTAGGCTAGGTATAATTTTGGTAACTCTACGTTGAACTCGTTCTAGCTTGTTTATATCTTTTTGGTAATAAGGGCACCAGGATTGAACGCAGTATTCCAGAAGAGGGCGGACTAAGGAATTGTAAAGGGTTAGGATAACTTCTTTGGATTTATGCTCAAATGACCTGCTGTATCGGGTATACTGAGTGGGTGTATACCTTGCTAGTGGCTATATCATGGGTCTATTACCATCAATATACCTTTATATTGGTAGATTATTAGGGACATTCGGACTCTTAACACACACATACTCTCTCTCTCTCCCTCCCCCTTTCAAATGTCTTTAGTCATCATTTTATATAATAATAATAATAACAATAATAATAATAATAATAATAATAACAACAACAATAATAACAATAATAATAATAATAATAACAACAATAATAATAATAATAATAATAATAATAATGATGATGATGTAGTATCCCTGTATTCCAGCACCCTACCCATCACCATATTAACCGTATAACTCACTATTCATCACCTTCTTAGACATGGGTCCTCAGCCTACGAGTATAAGAAATATATTGTATATTTATATTATATAGTTAAATCATAGCAAATTGTGTACATTGATTGAAATTTACTTTTGCTTATTTGATATACCGGTAGATTTGTTTCTATATATATATATATAATGCGGTAGGTTTTTCATTAGCCATATGCCGGTACCGGTACCTTGAAAAGGTAAATTTGTATGGACACTTTCATTACCCTTTACCTACTCTTACCACTTAAGGGCAGATCCTTCACTTTTTGGTCGAGTTTTTCATTTATTTATTATTTTTCTAGTTTCCTCGCTAGACCTCCATCAAGCGTAAAAAGACGCCCCCTAGACGTTCTTTCTAGACAAATTTGTACATTTTTCGGTAGAAAAATGTCCCGGCCATAGGCCGGTTCCTCTTAAATTACAGGCTCGCTATCGCTCGCCAGGAAAAAATCGACACCTAAATGGCAAGAAAGGTCTTAAAATTGACAGAAATGGGGCAAAAGTTCATAAAATCGCCAAACTAATGGGGCTAAAGATGAGGGAGAAGGTGGTCTAGGAAAGTGAAGGATCTGCCCTTGCCATTGAGTGCACTCCTAGACAGGCGCGTACAATCGCTTGTAAACGTTCGTCGATGATTCTTAGTTTATATTGAGCAATTATCTGTTTGGAAACTGGTTTAGGTTTATTAAGTTTACATACAATTTTGTTTATACAGTAAACACACACACACACACACACACACACACACACACACACACACACACACACACACACACACACACACACACACACCCCGTAGCCTAGTAGGTAGAGCTCTCGTCTCACACACGAGGGGTCGGGGGTTCAATCCCCGGCCGGGCGGAGACAAATTGGGCTTGTCTCCTTTCATGTGTTAGCCTCAGTTCACCTAGCTGTAAATAGGTACCTGGAATAAGTGGACGACGTTGTGACGTCCCATCTGGGGTTGGCAAAAATGGTACAAGGCGAGATGGGTATCATATGGTTCACCTAAGCTGATGGCTACCTAAACCTTCGGGCGAGACGGTACCGTCTATAGTGAGAATGGTACCATACAGATCCACCCTAAGCCTTCGTTTCCGATGTCGCCAATTGGCTAAAATACAGACTACACACACATCCACAGCCATTCCATCAGTACATAAAACACTTAACATGCATTTCACGCAATACATTCCCAGTTAAGGAGGCGCGATAATAATGAGCTTAGCTCGCATTGCGTGGTTTCCCCTTGACGAACAAGTAACTGAGTAACACACACGTACATGTAAGCGACTGTGTGTTCATCGGTACATATGGAGGACATTTTTGCGTTTTAAAACTAAATAAAACTAGAGGGGCATACGGGAGAGCGCATACCTCTACCTTCGCTGGCGGAGTTATGCGCTCTACCGATCACCTCCTAAATTGAATGACTTCATCCTTGCCGCATATCCATATCTGCCCACCAAAATTCGTGAACATCGGTTCATAGCATTGTGAGTGATCTTGTTTACAGACAGACACACGACAAGCAAACGGACGTAAAACATAACCTCCGTCAAGTTGGTTGGCGAAGGTAACTATCCAGGTCAAACCTAACCTAACCCAACCTTAACCCTTTGAGTACCAGCGACGTGGGTTATAGTGTAGTCTAGCTATATTTAGTCCATATTATGCAGCTTAGGAAGGATCTGTGCTGGCTAAAAGGGTTGGTTGAGATAGTTTGAAGCCTTATTATCGCCAGAGGTCCTTCCTAAGCTGAATACATTCTTCTAATACTTGCCAGAATATGATAAGAAGGTCGTCCCTGGTACTGAATGGGTTAAACACTCTGTAAGCGTATTAACCCATTCCGTACATGTGACGTCCTTTTAACTTTATTCTGGCTACTATTAGAAGATTTCGTTCAGTTCAAAAAGTGCCTCCAGCAATTAACAGGCATCAAACCATCTCACTTAACCCGTTTTACTACCACTGATCCTTCTTGAACTGCACACAATTGTCATAAATATAAAAGACGTCACTGGTACAGAAGGGGTTAGACCTGTGTGTATTGTGGCTCTGTCGGCTCGGTACACACACACACACACACACACACACACACACACACACACACACACACACACACACACACACACACACACACACACACACACACACACACACACACACACACATTACATGAGTATCCTAGACTCGAATCCTTGGAGTACCACATACATTAATTAGTTTCATCGATTTCATGAATTAGGTTTAGCCTATTTGTAGGTTAATTGGTGGGTTGTTGATAATATGAATAAATAGCCCAAACACAGCCCACTCACCTCTTACCTGCACCTCCTCCTCCTCCTGTCCTGTCCATCCACTCCACACGACCTCCAGGGATCCCACAAGCACCACCACCACCACATCAATACACCACCACCACCACCACCACATCTATACACCACCACCACCACATCAATACACCACCACCACCACATCAATACACCACCACCACCACATCAATACACCACCACCACCACATCAATACACCACCACCACCACATCAATACACCACCACCACCACCACATCAATACACCACCACCACCACATCAATACACCACCACCACCACCACCACATCAATACACCACCACCACCACATCTATACACCACCACCACATACTGTATATACACCACCACCACCACATCTATACACCACCACCACCACATACTGTATATACACCACCACCACCACATACTGTATATACACCACCACCACCACCACATACTGTATATACACCACCACCACCACCACATACTGTATATACACCACCACCACCACATACTGTATATACACCACCACCACCACATACTGTATATACACCACCACCACCACCACATACTGTATATACACCACCACCACCACATACTGTATATACACCACCACCACCACATACTGTATATACACCACCACCACCACCACATACTGTATATACACCACCACCACCACCACCACATACTGTATATACACCACCACCACCACCACATACTGTATATACACCACCACCACCACATACTGTATATACACCACCACCACCACCACATACTATATATACACCACCACCACCACCACATACTGTATATACACCACCACCACATACTGTATATACACCACCACCACCACATACTGTATATACACCACCACCACCACCACATACTGTATATACACCACCACCACCACATACTGTATATACACCACCACCACCACATACTGTATATACACCACCACCACCACATACTGTATATACACCACCACCACATACTATATACACCACCACCACCACATACTGTATATACACCACCACCACACCACATACTGTATATACACCACCACCACCACATACTGTATATACACCACCACCACCACCACATACTGTATATACACCACCACCACCACATACTGTATATACACCACCACCACCACATACTGTATATACACCACCACCACCACATACTGTATATACACCACCACCACCACCACATACTGTATATACACCACCACCACCACCACATACTGTATATACACCACCACCACCACCACCACATACTGTATATACACCACCACCACCACATACTGTATATACACCACCACCACCACATACTGTATATACACCACCACCACCACCACATACTGTATAACACCACCACCACCACCACATACTGTATATACACCACCACCACCACCACATACTGTATATACACCACCACCACCACCACATACTGTATATACACCACCACCACCACATACTGTATAACACCACCACCACATACTGTATATACACCACCACCACCACCACATACTGTATATACACCACCACCACCACATACTGTATACACCACCACCACCACATACTGTATATACACCACCACCACCACATACTGTATATACACCACCACCACCACATACTGTATATACACCACCACCACCACCACATACTGTATATACCCCACCACCACCACCACATACTGTATATACACCACCACCACCACATACTGTATATACACCACCACCACATACTGTATATACACCACCACCACCACCACATACTGTATATACACCACCACCACCACCACATACTGTATATACACCACCACCACCACATACTGTATATACACCACCACCACCACATACTGTATATACACCATCACCACCACCATACTGTATATACACCACCACCACCACCACATACTGTATATACACCACCACCACCACATACTGTATATACACCACCACCACCACATACTGTATATACACCACCACCACCACCACATACTGTATATACACCACCACCACCACCACATACTGTATATACACCACCACCACCACCACATACTGTATATACACCACCACCACCTCCACATACTGTATATACACCACCACTACCACATACTGTATATACACCACCACCACATACTGTATATACACCACCACCACCACCACCACATACTGTATATACACCACCACCACATACTGTATATACACCACCACCACCACCACATACTGTATATACACCACCACCACCACCACATGCTGTATATACACCACCACCACATACTGTATATACACCACCACCACCACATACTGTATATACACCACCACCACCACCACATACTGTATATACACCACCACCACCACCACATACTGTATATACACCACCACCACCACATACTGTATATACACCACCACCACATACTGTATATACACCACCACCACCACATACTGTATATACACCACCACCACCACATACTGTATATACACCACCACCACCACCACATACTGTATATACACCACCACCACCACATACTGTATATACAACACCACTACCACATCTATACACCACCACCACATACTGTATATACAACACCACTACCACATCTATACACCACCACCACATACTGTATATACACCACCACCACCACATCTATACACCACCACCACCACATACTGTATATACACCACCACCACCACCACATACTGTATATACACCACCACCACCACATACTGTATATACACCACCACCACCACATACTGTATATACACCACCACCACCACATACTGTATATACACCACCACCACCACATACTGTATATACACCACCACCACCACATACTGTATATACACCACCACCACCACCACATACTGTATATACACCACCACCACCACATACTGTATACACCACCACCACCACATACTGTATATACACCACCACCACCACATACTGTATATACACCACCACCACCACATACTGTATATACACCACCACCACCACCACATACTGTATATACACCACCACCACCACCACATACTGTATATACACCACCACCACATACTGTATACACCCACCCACCACATACTGTATATACACCACCACCACCACATACTGTATATACACCACCACCACCACATACTGTATATACACCACCACCACCACATACTGTATATACACCATCACCACCACATCAATACACCACCACCACATCAATACACCACCACCACCACATACTGTATATACACCACCACCACCACATACTGTATACACCACACCACACCACCACATACTGTATATACACCACCACCACCACATACTGTATATACACCACCACCACCACCACCACATACTGTATATACACCACCACCACCACATACTGTATATACACCACCACCACCACATACTGTATATACACCACCACCACCACATACTGTATATACACCACCACCACCACCACATACTGTATATACACCACCACCACATACTGTATATACACCACCACCACATACTGTATATACACCACCACCACCACATACTGTATGTACACCACCACCACCACATACTGTATATACACCACCACCACCACATCAATACACCACCACCACATCAATACACCACCACCACCACCACCACATACTGTATATACACCACCACCACATCAATCCACCACCACCACCACACCACCACAACCACCATACACCACCACCACCACATACTGTATATACACCACCACCACCACATCAATACACCACCACCACCACCACATCAATACACCACCACCACATCAATACACCACCACCACCACCACCACATACTGTATATACACCACCACCACCACATCAATCCACCACCACCACCACCACCAAATCATACACCACCACCACCACATCAATACACCACCACAATACACCACCACATCTACACCACCACCACCACATCAATACAACACCACCACATCAATACCCCAACACCACAACAATACACCACCACCACCACCACCACCACCACATCTATACACCACCACCACCACCACATCTATACACCACCACCACCACCACCACATCTATACACCACCACCACCACCACTAACACCACCACACCACCACACACACACCACCACCACCACATCAATACACCATAACCACCACCACCACATCAAAACACCACCACCACCACCACCACCACATCAATACACCACCACCACCACCACCACATCAATACACCACCACTACCACCACATCAATACACCACCCCCACCACCACATCAATACACCACCCCCACCACCACATCTATACACCACCACCACATCAATACACCACCACCACCACCACCGCATCAATACACCACTACCACCCCCACCACCACATCTATACACCACCACCACATCAATACACCACCACCACCACCACATCAATACACCACCACCACCACCACATCAATACACTACCTCCACCACATCAATACACCACCACCACCACATAAATACACCCCCACCACATCAATACACCACCACCACATCAATACACCCCCACCCCCACCACATCAACACCCCATCACCACCACATCAACACCCCATCACCACCACCACATCAATACACCCCCACCACCACACCACATCAATACCACCCCCACCACATCATACACCCCCCCCCACCACATCAATACACCACCACCACCACCACCACATCAATACACCACCACCACCACCACATCAATACACCACCACCCCCACCACATCAATACACCACCACCACATCAATACACCATCACCACAACCACATCAATACACCACCCCCACCACCACAGCAATACACCACCACCACCACCACATCAATACACCATCGCCACACCCCCACCACATCAATACACCCCCACCCCCACCACATCAATACACCACCACCCCCACACATCAATACACCACCCCACAACCACATCATACACCACCACCACCACATCAATACACCGCCATCACCACCACCATCAATACACCACCATCATACACCCCCACCACCACATCACACCCCCACCCCCACCACATCAATACACCCCACCCCCCCACATCAATACACCACCACCACCACCACATCAATACACCCCCCCACCACATCAATACACCCCCCCACCACATCAATACACCCCCCCACCACATCAATACACCACCACCACCACCACATCAATACACCACCACCACAACCACATCAATACACCACCACCCCCACCACATCAATACACCACTACCACATCAATACACCATCACCACAACCACATCAATACACCACCCCCACCACCACATCAATACACCATCACCACAACCACATCAATACACCACCCCCACCACCACATCAATACACCACCACATCAATACACCACCACCACCACCACATCAATACACCATCGCCACAACCACATCAATACACCCCCACCACATCAATACACCCCCACCCCCACCACATCAATACACCACCACCCCCACCACATCAATACACCACCACCACAACCACATCAATACACCACCACCACCACATCAATACACCGCCATCACCACCACCACATCAATACACCACCACATCAATACACCCCCACCACCACATCAATACACCACCACCACCACCACCACCACACCAATACACCACCACCACCACCACATCAATACAACACCACCACCACCACATCAATACACCACCACCACCACATCAATGCACCACCACCACAACAATACACCACCACCACCACCACATCAATACACCACCACCACCACCACATCAATACACCACCACCACATTAATACACCACCACCACATTAATACACCACCACCACCACATCAATACACCACCACCACATCAATACACCACCACCACATCAATACACCACCACCACATCAATACACCACCACCACATCAATACACCACCACCACCACCATATCAATACACCACCACCACATCAATACACCACCACCACCACCACATCAATACACCACCACCACCACATCAATACACCACCACCATCACCACATCAATACACCACCACCACCACCACATCAATACACCCCCACCCCCACCACATCAATACACCACCACCACCACCACCACATCAATACACCACCACCACCACCACATCAATACACCACCACCACCACATCAATACACCACCACCATCACCACCACCACAACATCAATACACCACCACAACCACCACATCAATACACCAACACCACCACATCAATACACCATCACCACCACATCAATACACCACCACCACAACCACATCAATACACCACCACCACAACCACATCAATACACCACCACCACATTAATACACCACCACCACATCAATACACCACCACCACCACATCAATACACCATCACCACCACCACATCAATACGCCACCACCACAACCACATCAATACACCACCACCACCACCACCACATCAATACACCACCACCACAACCACATCAATACACCACCACCACCACATCAATACACCACCACCACCACCACATCAATACACCACCACCACCACCACATCAATACACCCCACCACCACCACATCAATACACCACCACCACCACCACATCAATACACCACCACCACCACCACATCAATACACCACCACCACATCAATACACCACCACCACCACCACATCAATACACCACCACCACATCAATACACCACCACATCAATACACCACCACCACCACCATCAAGTCAGTACACCACCACCACATCAATACTATGCAGTGCCATTGTCAATCCACTACCACAACCACCTCCACCACAACTACCACTACTAGTACTAACAGCACTACCACCACTACCACGACCACAACCACCACTAGTACTAACACCACTACCACTAACACCACTACCAGCACCACCACAACCACTACTACTAACACCACTACTACCACCACTGCCACCACCACTGCCACTACCACCACAACCACAACCACTAGTACTAACATGACTAGCAGTACTACCACCACCACAACTACTGCCACCACTAGTTCTAACACCACCAAAACCACAACCACCACTAGTATTAACTTAACTACCAGTACTACCACCACCACAACCACTGCCACCACTAGTACTATCACCACTACCACCATCACCATAACCATCGCAAGTACTAGCACTACTACCAGCACTACCACTACCACCTCTATTACTCCCACTACACTACCACCACAACCACCATAATACCACCACACATCACCACAATACCACCACACAAAACCACCGAAATAGCACCACAAAACCACCACACAAAACCACCACACAATACCACCACACAATGCCCCATCACAATGCCACCACACAATGCCACCACACAATGCTACCACACAATGCCAACACAATACCACAACATAATTCCACCATAATACCACCACAAAGCCACCACACAATACCACCCACCACCACACAACACCATATTACCATACATCGGAATACCCCCATACCACCACACAACACTACCACCACATCACTACACAACAACACCATATTGCCATATTACCATATCACCACACACCACCACCGCACCACACACCACCTCCAACACTAGCACACCACCATATCACCACACACCACCTCCAACACTAGCACACCACCATATCACCACACACCACCACCGCACCACACACCACCTCCAACACTAGCACACCACCTCATCACCGCACAACACCACCACACAACACAACCACACCACCTGCACCACCAAGAAAGGAAGGTGTTATCGGAAAGAGCTTAGCACAGGACTCTACACAACATAAAAGATAACAAGATGAGCCAGAGCCGCTTGGGCTCTGTGTGTGTGTGTGTGTGTGTGTGTGTGTGTGTGTGGCTCTGTGTGTGTGGGGGGGGAGGGTGTGTGTGTGTGGGTGGCTCTGTGTGTTTGGGGGGGGGGTGGTCTCTGTGTGTGTGGTGGGGGTGGTCTCTGTGTGTGGGGAGGGTGTGTGTGTGTGACGGGGGGTGGGGGGTCTATGTGTGTGGGGAGGGTGTGTGTGTATGTGGCTCTTTGAGTGCATATTTGTGTGTGTGGCGGGGTCTGTGTGTAGGGAGGGTGTGTATGTGTGGCTGTGTGTGTGTGTATGACGGGGGTGGGGAGGGGTTTCTGTGTCTCTGTGTGGTTCTATGTGACGTGGTGGGGTCTCTGTCTGTGTGTGTGGGGAGGGGGGGGGGTCTGTCTGTGTGTGTGGGGAGGGGGGGGGTGTCTGTCATTGTGTGTGGGGAGGGGGGGGGTCTGTCTGTGTGTGTGGGGAGGGAGGGGGGGTAGGTGGCTCTGTGTGTGTGACGAGGGGTGGGGGGGTCTGTCTGTGTGTGGGGGGGTGGAGGTGGCTTTGTGTGTGTGTGTGACCGGGGGGGGGGGGGGGGGGGGGGGGGTGGTGATGGCTCTGTGTGACGGGGGTGGGGGGGTGTCTCTCTGTGTATTCACTTTCACTTGCTTGTTCGTCAAGGGGAATCCACGCAATGCGAGCTAAGCTCATTATTATCGTGCCTCCTTAACTGGGAATGTATTGCGTGAAATGCATGTTAAGTGTTTATGTATCGTTGGAATGGCTGTGGATGTGTTTGTAGTCTGTATTTTAGCCAATTGGCGACATCTGGAAACGAAGGGTTAGGGTTAATATGTACGGTACCATTCTCACCCGAAGGCTTAGGTTGACCAGTAGCTTAGGTTGACAAGTACGATACCCATCTCACCTTGTAACCGATCACCAACCCCAGATGGGACGTCACAACTTCGTCCACTTATACCAGGTTCCTATTTATACTGCTAGGTGAACAGAGGCTACACCGTTAGGAGACTTGCCCAAATGTCTCTGTGTTTGTGTGATATGGGGTGGGTGTGTGACGGAGAGTGGGTGGTTGGCTTTGTGTGTATGGGGAAGGGGTGGGTGGGTGGCTGTGCGTGCTTGTGTGTGGGTGGCTCTGTATCTGTGTGTGTGGGTAGGGGGTGATGGGTGGCTGTGTGTGTGGGTAGGGGGTGGGTGGCTGTGTGGGTAGGGGATTGTGGGTGGCTGTGTGTGTGGGGGTAGGGATGGTGGGTGGCTGTGTGTGTGTGGGTAGGGGGTGGGAGGCTGTGTGTGTGTGGGTAGGGGGTGGGTGGCTGTGTGGGTAGGGGTGGGTGGCTGTGTGGGTAGGGGGTGGGTGGCTGTGTGTGTGTGGGTAGGGGATGGTGGGTGGCTGTGTGGGTAGGGGATGGGTGGCTGTGTGTGTGTGGGTAGGGGGTGGGTGGCTGTGTGTGTGGGGGTAGGGGATGGTGGGTGGCTGTGGGTAGGGGGTGGGTGGCTCTGTGTATGTGTGTGTTGGGTAGGGGGTAGTGGGTGGGTGGCTCTTTCTGTGTGTTAGGCTGACAGGTGGGTGGAGAGGAGAGCTCTGTCTGTGTGAGGTCATGGCTCTGTATACAGTAGGTGCGTGTGTGGCGGGGCTGCCTGTGTCTGTGAGTGGGGGGGGGGGAGGGGGGCTGCTCTGAATAAGTGCGTGTGGCGTGGGGAGGGGAGGGGCTCTGGATCTGTGTTGAATGGGGTTGGGGGTGACCCTGTGCATGTGAGTGACGGGGCTTTCTCTGTTTCTGTGTGTACGGGAGACTCTGTGTATGTGTCGGGTGGTGGATGGGGTGGGGGACTCTGGGTCTGTTAGGGGAGGGGTTGTGTCTGTGGAAGGATGGCTCTATATATGCGTGTGGCAGGGGGGGCGGGGGGCTTGACTCTACACATGTGGGTGACGGCGGCTCTTTGTTTCTGTGTGTGTGGGGTGGGGTAGGGGTGTGGCTCTGTACATATTGAGTGTGTATTTTGGGGGGGGGGTGGGGGGGGGTTTGCGGGACACTGGGTCTGTGTGAAGGATTGGCTCTGCCTGTGCGTGGCACTGTGCGTGGCACTGTGCGTGTTTAGATGTGTTTGTATGTGTCTGTATGTGTCTGTATGTGCATGTTATCGTGTATGCGTGTGGAGAGGTGTTCAAGCTGTTTGTGTGTGAATAGAATAGAATAGAATATTTTTATTAGGTTCAGACTTTTACAAAATGTAGTTTGGAGCACAGCTCCTCAATACATGTATACTACAAAGTAATTACCGGTATACTTTATTTTTTTATTTATTTATATTTTTTTTTAATCTAGAAATACCAAACACAGCTCTTAAAAAAATTGCTAACTTATTTACTACATTAACATTATTCGTTTGCATCAACAACTTGTACTTGAAATGAGTTGGTCTACGTCTAAAGTAACTTGTAATATACTGATTTCTCAAACTAGCAATATCAGCATTTTGACACATAAACAATACATGGTATTCGTCACCAACAACACCAGCCTCACATTTTCCACAAATACGATTTTCTCTACGAGTATCATGATATCTACCAGCAGTTATAGGCAATTTATTATAACTGGCTCGTAGTTTACTCACCATGGAATGGAAGTATATAGTAAAGGTGAGGCAAGTAATCAAATTTACCCTAGTGATACGACCTACGCCAAGGCCGATTTTACTCTCCAGGTACCCAGTTTAACGTATGGGTGGGACGAGGCGAACACAAGAGAAGGCCTGCCCAGTGGCCACTGAGCAATCCTGGTGGCTAACCAAGTTCTCAGTCTCGTGTGTTGATTGGTTGTAGGAAGCCACCAATCAGGCCCCTGAATTCATTTTTAGCCACCATGAATCCAGGTACTCATTTTCGTCTGAGTGAGACGGAACTGACAGGGAATGGAGTTTGTTCAACACTCCTGGGCTACTTAAACCCTGGTGGCAAGCCAGGGAAATTTCACCCACCCCTAGGGCAACATCTGGTGAATGTCGGTAGGGTGCAATCACCCAACAGGTGCGGTCACCCATCCAACTACTGACCAGACCCTACGTTGCTTAACCTTCTGATCTATTATCAGGGTTGCAAGCGTTAGGCAGGGTTGCCCAGTTTACTCACCAGTATGCTCTATACTCTATATACTCTATAACTACTACATATAGATTTGGTTGACATATTACTGTACCAAGTAGTAATCCATTGATCTTGCAACCTTAATTCAATTGCCCCCTTTTTTTTTAACCATGCGGGATTAGCAATATTTTGTGATAACCACACACCTGGCATTCCGCAGTCATTACATTTTGTTTTAATACAACATATCATTTGAGACAAATATACTCGTAATATCTAAACATAACAAGTACTTACACATAAGGTAATTCAATTTAGTATATTTACCAAACAGTAGTCGCACCCAGTAACCAATCATCCGACATTTAAGGGGAGATTTCCACTTGAGGGACTTTTTTCTTTACCCCTTTCTCCCTCATGTCTAGCCCCATTGCTTTTGAGATATTTTAAGACGTTCGCCCCATTAGTTTGGCGATTTTAAGAACTTTCACCCCATATTAAGACCTTTCGTGCCATTCAGGTCGATTTTATCCTGGCGAGCGATAGCGAGCCTGTAATTTAAGAGGAACCGGCCTTTGGCCGGGAAATTTTTCTACCGAAAAATGTAAAAATTTATCTTGAAAGGGACTCAAG
Source organism: Paralithodes platypus (assembly GCA_032716605.1). Classification (NCBI taxonomy): domain Eukaryota; kingdom Metazoa; phylum Arthropoda; class Malacostraca; order Decapoda; family Lithodidae; genus Paralithodes; species Paralithodes platypus. Next base: position 11,729,665 of record CM064564.1, on the reverse strand, counting down.
GGGGTGTAATTTTAAGCTTGATGGAGGTCTAGGGAACAAACTAAATACCTCCCCTTAACCCTTGCACGCATTTATGACGCAGAGGTTGCCAGATTAGCAATAAGAAATAGAGTTCTCTCACTCTTATAACTACCTCTCCAAAATTAGTTTTCTGCCCACAGCTAACTCAGACAACTGCAGAGGTTGAAGTAACTAAACTAAAGGTTTCTAAATACCCCTGATGGTAACAAAAGCTTTAAAGTATCCCCAATAGGCTAAAAATCGCGTCATATGTCGGAGAGGGTTAAGCAGGAATATATGATCTAGTGTAGAATATTGCGGTATGAATCGTGCCTGTGATTCACTGATAATTTACACAGCATTTGCAGATTCCTGCAATCGTTCCTTTATAACGGAGGTAAATAGCTTCCCCATACAATTAAAACCGGTATCACACCAGCGCTTTTTCACTCAACATTTATCCTCAACACTGGTCTGGCAGCTTGTGAGGGTAACATACAGTATATATATAATATTTTGGTAACCTAAATTCATCTATCATCAGTCTTAGTTTCCGATACCAGTGCACAATATTCCAGAAATGTTGCCAGAAAAAAGTTGATCATCGAATGTTGACTATAAAAGCTCTCGTGTGATACCGGCTTAAGGGGAGATATCCACTTGAGGGATTATTTTCTTGACTCCTTTCTCCCTCATATTTAGCCCCATTGCTTTCCTAATGTTAAGACGTTCGCCCCATTATTTTGACGATTTTAAGAACTTTCAACCCATTTCTGTCAATTTTAAGACCTTTCCTGCCATTTAGGTGTCGGTTTTATCCTGGCGAGCGATAGCGAGTCTGTAATTTAAGAGGAACCGGCCTTCGGCCGGGAAATTTTTCTACCGAAAAATGTACAAATTTATCTTGAAAGGGGGTCAAGGGGGGTGTAATTTCAAGCTTGATGGAAGTCTAGGAAACACACTAAAAACCTCCCCTTAACTGCAGGTTCAACTAAAACCTGCTGTAGTTCTTAGAGACTTGCCTCATCAACGGACAACTTTTTCAATCTTTGCTAACCATTAGTTTACCGGTACGGTACTTTACAAACATCAACATTGCTCTCGTATTCAACTTTACTTGACGATTTCCAACTTCCGGGTCTTGAGGGGGGTGACCTGTTTTTGTTCTGTCCTTTTCTATCTTTCTCTGGCTTGTATCCATTTGGCCCCATTCAGCCTACTGTTTTAAGACGTTTATCCCCATCCAGGTGTCAATTTTTTACTGGTGAGCGCTAGCGAGCCAGCATATTTTTTATTTTTGTTTGACAGCAGGCTAAATTTGTACATTTTTCGATAGAAAAAAGTCTCCGGCGAAGCCGGATTTCTTCATATAATGCTGGCTCGCTATCGCTCGCCAGGAAGAAATCGACACCTAGATGGGGATAAACGTCTTAAAATAGTTGGCTGAATGGGGCCGAATGGATACAAGCCAGAGAAAGAGAGAAAAGCACAGAAACAACAAAAAGCAGGTCACCCCCCTTAAACTAACTAACTTCCTCGTCTCCTAGGACATCTGTAGTGTTGGGTATTAATATGGGTTATCGGGCTAAAAAAAAAAAAAAAAAAAAAATTTGTGCAAACCGCTGCATGGGTAAGTCAGAATATAGTAAAAATCCGACTCCTAGACTGTAAAAAAAATATATATATATATGGCATTAATTAGGGGAGGTAGATGTGCTGGAAAGTGTGAAAAGGAACAACTTGAGATGGTTCGGCCATATGGAACGTATGGAAAGCGAGAGAATGACTAAGAGGGTGTACGAGAGCGAGGTAGAGGGGGAGAGGTAGACCGAATATGAGGTGGAAGGATGGAGTGAGGAACTACATGAACGAAGGCGGTGCTGGTTGGGGGGAGGGGCGTCGACTGACTGGGGACAGAGGTGCATGGGGGCGGTTCGTTCGTGGCCACCCCTTCGGGGATCACGGCGTCAGGCAATAGATAGATAGATAGATAGATTTCCACCTGGAGGATTTTTTTCTGGACCCCTTTCTCCCTCATGTTTAGCCCCCATTGCTTTTGAGATTTTAAGACGCTTGCCCCATTAGTTTGGCGATTTTAAGAACCCTCGCCCCATTTCTGTCAATTTTAAGACTAGCCTATTCGCGCTATTTATGTGTCGATTTTTTCCCGGCGAGCGATAGCGAGCCTGTAATTTAAGGGGAACCGGCCTTCGGCCGGGAAATTTTTCTACCGAAAAATGTACAAATTTATCTTGAAAGGGGGTCAAGGGGGTGTAATTTTAAGGTTGATGGAAGTCTAGGGCATCAACTAAATACCTCCCCTTAATAAGGTTGAACCAATAACCTAATCAACAGTTGTATTGTAAGTTGTCATAATTACCTTCCCAATACCACACTCTTGACCTATCCTTCCATTTAAAATACATACTGGATCATTTTCACAAAACATCTAGCAGTTTTCTACCATACAAACTTTTATCTCGGGTTGAATCTTCATTATAATTATATTGGATTTCCACTCAAAAAAAAAAAAAAAAAAAAAAAAAAAAAAAAAAAAAAAACGCTTTCCATAATGCAGTTGGGGTCGAGTAGGCTACATGATTCGTGTATTCAACCTTTAACTGTGTTGGTGGTGTAATGGTTTAGCATAACTAGTAGATGCTTATGTTCTGGGTGTGGTGTCCCGAGTTCGAAACCCGGGAGGACCATAATTATGCTTTCATTAGTTTATTAAAGTGCGTTGGGGTTTGTGATTGATGATTAGTGTTAAGAACGGGGTGTTACTTAAGGAGAGGCTTTTAGTTGATTCCCTAAAACTTCCATCAAGCTTAAAATTACTCTCCCTTGACCCCCTTTCAAGATAAATTTGTACATTTTTCGGTAGAAAAATTTCCCGGCCTAAGGCCGGTTCCCCTTCAATTACAGGCTCGCTATCGCTCGCCAGGAAAAAATCGACACCTAAATGTCACGAATGGTCTTAAAATTGACAGAAATGGGGCGAGGGTTCTTAAAATAGCCAAACTAATGGGGCGAACGTCTTAAAATCTCTAAAGCAATGGGGCTAGACATAAGGGAGAAAGGGGTCAAGAAAAAAAGTCCCTCAAGTGGAAATCTCTCCTTAATACCCAAAGCATTCAAATCCGTACAGACATCATCAACCCAAATATACTGTTGCTAAGAGATGTTACTATAGCCTATACCGGTAACACATCTGTGTGTGTGTGTGTGTGTGTGTGTGTGTGTGTGTGTGTGTGTTGGAGTATCCTAGGTTCGAATCCTTGGAGTAGCCTACCACATGTATTCATTAGTTTCATTGATTTTATACATTAAGGGGAGGTTTTTAGTTTGGTCCCTAGATATCCTTCAAGCTTAAGATTACACCCCCTTGAGCCCCTTTCAAGATAAATTTGTACATTTTTCGGTAGAAAAATGTTCCGGCTGAAAGCCGGTTCCTCTTAAATTACAGGCTCGCTATCGCTCGCCAGGAACAAATCGACACCTAAATGGGACGAAAGGTCTTAAAAGTGACATAAATGGGGTGAAAGTTCTTAAAATCGCCAAACTAATGGGGCGAACTTTTTAAAATCTCAAAAGCAATGGGGCTAAACATGAGGGAGAAAGGGGTAAAGAAAAAAGTCCCTCAAGTGGCAATCTCCCCTTAATCCTCCCTCCCCCCCCCCCCACCAACATGCTACACCAATAACCTTTACTGTTGCCAACATTCTGTACTGTACACCCGCGGACCAAAAGCGGTGTCCTACCTTATTAGGGTCACATTAACTATCCTCTATTATTTTACTACAACCAAATATTCGTGCACCAAAGTGATTAAACCTCGAACATTAGTTTTATGTTTAAGGGGCGGTATTTAGTTTGTTCCCTAGACCTCCATCAAGCTTAAAATTACACCCCCTTGAGTCCCTTTAAAGATAAATTTGTACATTTTTCGGTAGAAAAATTTCCCGGCCAAAGGCCGGTTCCTCTTAAATTACAGGCTCGCTATCGCTCGCCAGGATAAAATCGACACCTGAATGGCACGAAAGGTCTTAATATGGGGTGAAAGTTCTTAAAATCGCTAAACTAATGGGGCAAACGTTTTATAATATCAAAAGCAATGGGGCTAAACATGAGGGAGAAAGGGGTCAAGAAAAAAATCCCTCAAGTGGAGATCTCCCCTTAAGATTATTGTTGCACTTACCAAAGGGATACCCAGTAATTAAATCATACAGACAGGACATCACTTTTTGTAATCACTGTACGACAATTCCAAAACTTTAAAACTATGAGTCTGTAGGTTTGTGGCATGATACTGTTTGGCGCTGTGTGTGGGATTGTGCGCCATCTGTAGGTAGCTAGAGTTGTGACAAGCAGCCCACTAACGCCATGCTGACAAAGAAATAATTATATATATACTGCCACCAATTAACCCTTTCACGCATATGACGCGATTTTGAGCCTATTAGGGATACTTTAAAGCCTTTGTTACCATCAGGGGTATTTAGAAACCTTTAGTTTAGTTACTTCAACCTCTGCAGTTGTCTTTGAGTTAGCTGTGGGCAGAAAACTAATTTTGGAGAGGTAATTATAAGAGTGAGAGAACTCTATTTAGTATTGCTAATCTGGCAACCTCTGCGTCATATGGTCGTGAGAGGGTTAACCAGTAGCTGATATAAAGTTATATTACGTAAACCAACACTCACTTCCTTAACCCCTTGTGTATGTGTATATATATGGGTGTACGAGCAGTGCCACCATTTAATGTGTGTATTATTATTATTATGATAATAGTGTTAGTTATGATGGCTACATTAGTGTTATGGTGACCTTGGTTAGGTTTGGGAGGAACCATACACCACCATTAGTCCTGGGGAATAACGCACTACAGGTACACACACTTTCTAAGAATTTTATATTATTGGTGAGGTGACGGGTGTGATGTGATGAGCGAATTGCATGTTGGAGTCAGAACCCTGCATACACTGTAATTATAAGGCTACACACACACACACACACTCACACACACACACACACACACACACACACACACACACACACACACACACACACACACACACACACACACACACACACACACACAGAGTAGCCTAGTAGGTAGAGCTCTCGTCTCACACACGAGGGGTCGGGGGTTCAATCCCCGGCCGGGCGGAGACAAATTGGGCTTGTCTCCTTTCATGTGTTAGCCTCAGTTCACCTAGCTGTAAATAGGTACCTGGAATAAGTGGACGACGTTGTGACGTCCCATCTGGGGTTGGCAAAAATGGTACAAGGCGAGATGGGTATCATATGGTTCACCTAAGCTGATGTCTACCTAAGCCTTCGGGCGAGACGGTACCGTCTATAGTGAGAATGGTACCATACAGATCCACCCTAAGCCTTCGTTTCCGATGTCGCCAATTGGCTAAATACAGATTACACACACATCCACAGCCATTCCAACAGTACATAAAACACTTAACATGCATTTCACGCAATACATTCCCAGTTAAGGAGGCGCGATAATAATGAGCTTAGCTCGCATTGCGTGGATTCCCCTTGACGAACAAGTAACTGAGTGAGTAACACACACACACACACACACACACACACACACACACACACACACACACACACACACCCAGCGGTTGTGTGGTTATCGGTACATATCAATTTGGTGCATGCTAGAGTACATTTTTCGATTTTTAAACCTAAATTACACTAACCTAACCGAAAACACTCTATGGCAACGTATTTTAAAGAGGTATGTACCGATTAACTGTCGTCCCAAACCTCATGTACCTGTAAACCTACAAATATCCAGAGATTTGTACCAATAAACCTACAACCGCTCGTCCACACACACACACACACACACACACACACACACACTCCAGGCAGTACACACACGTCCAGGGGATACACACGGCTAGACGGTCGACCCCCTTCCAAGATAAATGACAAAAAAGGTCTTAATGCCGACAATGAAATGGGGTGAAAGGTCTCCAAATCGCCAAACTAATGGAACGAACGTCTTAAAATGTCAAAATTAGGGAGAAGGAAGTCTATAAAAAGCGACTACTTCCCCCTTAAATGGGTATATCATTGTGGCCACTTTATAATTATATACCTTGGTCAAACCTATAAACATGTGAACAATGTAGGAATCCTCCTAATAGTTTAGCTGTATGCCTACCCAGTCAGTATGGTATGCTGGCTGTTGTCATTGGTGTAGAGAGGGTGTTTTATTAACCCTTCAAATACTAAAAAAAAAAAAAAAATTGAGGGAGGGAGGGAGGGGGTGTATAAAGAGGGGGTTGGGGAGTGAAAAAAAAATGAGGGAGGGTAGGTTATGAAGAGGGGGGTGGGGGAGTAGAGGATAGGGTATGGAGAGATGCCACTACTTTCTATACGTCGCCCAATTTTGAGACATTTCCCAGCACTGGGACGGTATATATATGGAGGGTTGTTTATACACGTTTCAATACCGTAATTTGAATAACCTGTAATTTTAATTGGAACCCGGCCAAACTTTATCTACCGAAAAATGTACACATTTTTCTTGAAGGGGGTCTAGGCGGGGGTGTTTATTTTTCAGCTTCAGTGAGGTCTAGCGAGGAAGCTAAACAAAATAAATGAAAATGAACCAATAAATAGGCCAAAAACGTAAACCAGTACCTCCTTAACTAACTTATGCACATTTGGCATTATGATGAATAAATTAATATCAGCCAATGGGTAATGTATTAGTTGAGGTACTTTAGTGAGGATTGTACTGTATATATATGGATAATTAATGTTGTTGCAATAGTTGGGGTACTTTAGTGAGGATTGTACTGTATATATATGGATAATTAATGTTGTTGCAATAGTTGGGGTACTTTAGTGAGGATTGTACTGTATATTTATGGATAATTAATGTTGTTGCAATAGTTGGGGTACTTTAGTGAGGATTGTACTGTATATTTATGGATATATGGATAATTAATGTTGTTGCAATAGTGGGGTACTTTAGTGAGGATTGTACTGTATATTTATGGATAATTAATGTTGTTGCAATAGTTGGGGTACTTTAGTGAGGATTGTACTGTATATATATGGATAATTAATGTTGTTGCAATAGTTGGGGTACTTTAGTGAGGATTGTACTGTATATATATGGATAATTAATATTGTTGCAATAGTTGGGGTACTTTAGTGAGGATTGTACTGTATATATATGGATAATTAATGTTGTTGCAATAGTTGGGGTACTTTAGTGAGGATTGTACTGTATATATATGGATAATTAATATTGTTGCAATAGTTGGGGTACTTTAGTGAGGATTGTACTGTATATATGGATAATTAATGTTGTTGCAATAGTTGGGGTACTTTAGTGAGGATTGTACTGTATATATATGGATAATTAATATTGTTGCAATAGTTGGGGTACTTTAGTGAGGATTGTACTGTATATATATGGATAATTAATGTTGTTGCAATAGTTGGGGTACTTTAGTGAGGATTGTACTGTATATTTATGGATAATTAATGTTGTTGCAATAGTTGGGGTACTTTAGTGAGGATTGTACTGTATATATATGGATAATTAATGTTGTTGCAATAGAATAGAAAACAGACCCTTCTTAAGGGGAGATTTCCACTTGAGGGATTTTTTTCTTGACCCCTTTCTCCCTCATGTCTAGCCCCATTGCTTTTGAGATTTTAAGACGTTTGCCCCATTAGTTCGATGATTTTAATAATTTCCGTCCCATTCTGTCAAGACCCTTCGTGCTATTTAGGTGTCGATTTTATCCTGGCGAGCGATAGCGAGCCTGTAATTTAAGAGTAATCGGCCTTCGGCCGGGACATTTTTCTACCGAAAAATGTACAAATTTATCTTGAAAGGGAGTCATGGGGGTGACATTTTAAGTTTGCTGGAGGAGTAGGAAACAAACCAAAAACCTGCCCTTAACCCTTTGAGTACCAGCGACGAGTGGTGTAATGTATTCTAGCTGTATTTACACGATATTATGCAGCTTAGGAAGGATCTGGGGTAGTTAAAAAGGGTTGGTTGAGATAGTTTGAAGCCTTATTATGGCTAGAGGTCCTTCCTAAGCTGAATACAATCGTCGACTAGTTGCCAGAATATGAAGAAAAGGACGTCCCTGGTACTGTAGGGGTTAAATTGCACAACATCGTTTAAGGGGAGATTTCCACTTGAGGGAGTTTTTTCTTGACTCCTATCTCCCTCACGTTTAGCCCCATTGCTTTTGATATTTTAAGACTTTCGCCCCATTATTTTGATGATTTTAGGAACTTTCAACCCCTTTCTGTCTATTTTAAGACCTTTCGTGCAATTTATGTGTCGATTTTATCCTGGCGAGCCTGTAATTTAAGAGGAATCGGCTTTCAGCCGGGACATTCTTCTACCGAAAAATGTACAAATTTATCTTGAAAGGGGGGCTCAAGGGGGGTGTAATCTTAAGCTTGATGGATATCTAGACTAAACTAAACTAAAAAAAAACTCTCCTTAAATATAGCTAGAATACAAGACAAGAGACGTCACCGGTACAGAAGGGGTTACGAGGCTAGAGAGTGGTGACGTATATACGAGGAGTTACGGGGGTCACCTGCCTTTTTAGCTTTCTCTCCTTTTCTCTCTTTCCCTGGCTTGTATCCATTCGGCCCCATTCAGCCAACTGTTTTAAGACGTTTATTCCCATCCAGGTGTTGATTTTTTCCTCGCGAGCGATAGCGAGCCAGCATTATATGGAGAAATCCGGCTTCGCCGGAGAATTTTTTCTATCGAAAAATGTACAAATTTAGCTTGCTGTCAAAAACAAATATATATATATGATGGCTCGCTACCGCTCGCCAGAAAAATATTGACACCTGGATGGGGGTAAACGTCTGAAACAGTAGGCTGAATGGGGCCGAATGGATACAAGCCAAACCGAGAGGGAGAGAAAGAGAAAAAAGCGAGGTGGGCTCCCTTAACCCTGAATAGCATTATATGATGTGCATGTAAAGGATGATTAACATATTCAATACCGGTGACGTCCTTATCATTAACCTATTCAATACCGGTGACGTCCTTATCATTAACCTATTCAATACCGGTGACGTCCTTTTCATTAACCTATTCAATACCGGTGACGTCCATGTCATTAACCTATTCAATACCGGTGACGTCCTTATCATTAACCTATTCAATACCGGTGACGTCCTTTTCATTAACCTATTCAATACCGGTGACGTCCTTTTCATTAACCTATTCAATACCGGTGACGTCCTTTTCATTAACCTATTCAATACCGATGACGTCCTTATCATTAACCTATTCAATACCGGTGACGTCCTTTTCATTAACCTATTCAATACCGGTGACGTCCTTTTCATTAACCTATTCAATACCGGTGACGTCCTTAGCATTAACCTATTCAATACCGGTGACGTCCTTTTCATTAACCTATTCAATACCGGTGACGTCCTTTTCATTAACCTATTCAATACCGGTGACGTCCTTTTCATTAACCTATTCAATACCGGTGACGTCCTTTTCATTAACCTATTCAATACCGGTGACGTCCTTTTCATTAACCTATTCAATACCGGTGACGTCCTTAGCATTAACCTATTCAATACCGGTGACGTCCTTTTCATTAACCTATTCAATACCGGTGACGTCCTTAGCATTAACCTATTCAATACCGGTGACGTCCTTAGCATTAACCTATTCAATACCGGTGACGTCCTTTTGATTAACCTATTCAATACCGGTGACGTCCTTAGCATTAACCTATTCAATACCGGTGACGTCCTTTTCATTATATTCTGGTAACAATTAGACAATTTTGGTTTAGGGAGGACGTTTACCAATCAGAAGGCTCAAGACTATCTCAATTAATCACTTTAGCGATCATATATCCTTCCTAAGCTAGCTAGAATGGCATTTTAAAGACGTCGCTGGCACACAATGGGTTAAATATTAAGCATTGTTAAGAGCAAAATAATGTCCTCTATTATATTTAGGCCATACATCGTGACCACTAACCTATATAATTAACCCCTTCCTTACCGAGGATGTATTTTGTGTTATTCCAGCTATGTTTTAGACGATTTTATGAAGCTTAGGAAAGATATATGGTACCGGTAGCTAAAAGGATTAAGTGAGATAGTCTGTAGCCTTTTAAGGGGTAGACGTCCTTCCTAAGCTGAACAAAATCGTCCAATAGTTGCCAGAATGTAATGAAAAGTACATCAACGGTACAGAAGGGGTTAATAGAGCATATGAGCAAAACAAGGAAGTTAGGGATAGGTTTCATAGTGAACTGGAGGAAATGAATAGAAATAAGGAAGCTAGTAGGCTTAGCGATGTCAATAGTCAATGGAATTTCCTTAAGGGGAGATTTCCACTTGAGGGATTTTTTTCTTGGCTCCTTTCTCCCTCATGTTTAGCCCCATTGCTTTTCTAATTTTAAGACGTTTGCCCCCATTATTTTGACGATTTTAAGAGCTTTCGACCCATTTCTGTCAATTGTAAGACCTTTCGTGCCATTTAGGTGTCGATTTTATCCTGGCGAGCGATAGCGAGCCTGTAATATAAAAGGAACCGGCTTTCAGCCGGGAAATTTTTCTACCGAAAAATGTACAAATTTATCTTGAAAGGGGGTCAAGGGGTTGAAATTTTAAGATTGCTGGAAGAGTAGAAAACAAACTAAAAACCTCCCCTTAAGCATAGCATTCTCGCTGCTACTGACAAAGTCTGTGGGGTCACCCCAAGAATAAGACTTCCTGGTGGTGGAACGATGAGGTAGAACATGCTGTGAAGATGCTTCAAGCATGGAAGAAGGGAGGCAGCAAGGAGGAATACCAGACAGCGAAACGAACTGCCAAAAGAGTTATTTACAATGCTAAAAAAGGCATTAAGGACCTGGTCCTCGAACAAGTGTGTAACACTGACAATCCCAATGGGATCTTCAACCTAGCTAGGCGAATTAAAAATGACAGTAGGGATATTATAGATGAACAGTGTGTTAGAAACGATATTGGAAAGATTGTGTATGCAGAAGATGAAATCAGAGAAGCATGGCAGGCACACTATGAACGATTGCTAAATGTAGAGGAGATGCGTACAAGTAGACTGGGATGGTATGGGCATGTGGAGAGAATGGATGAACAAAATTGGGTGAAAAGATGCAGGTCTGTGATTGTGGAGGGAGTTGCATGCACCAAGGGGTGGACCGAGGAAGATCTGGGATCGGACTATACGTGCCGATCTCAAATTAAAAAACTTGACAAGTGAAGCCGCCCTTAACAGGGTTGCCTGGAACGCCGCCATTAGGACAATAAACTGAAACTGCACGTATGTGTGGAACACTCAGTCTTAAAATGTTATGTATGCATGTATGTTGATAAAGGTATGTTATGTTAGGATAGAACATGTAGGGTTAGATTAAGGTATGTTATGTTAGGATTGGACATGTAGGGTTAGATTAAGGTATGTTATGAGAGGACATGTAGGGTTAGATTAAGGTATGTTAGGATAGGACATGTAGGGTTAGATTAAGGTATGTTATGTTAGGATTGGACATGTAGGGTTAGATTAAGGTATGTTATGAGAGGACATGTAGGGTTAGATTAAGGTATGTTAGGTTAGGATAGAACATGTAGGGTTAGATTAAGGTATGTTAGGTTAGGATAGGACATGTAGGGTTAGATTAAGGTATGTTAGGTTAGGATAGAACATGTAGGGTTAGATTAAGGTATGTTAGGTTAGGATAGGACATGTAGGGTTAGATTAAGGTATGTTAGGTTAGGATAGGACATGTAGGGTTATAGTAAGATATGTTAGGATAGGACATGTAGGGTTATAGTAAGGTATGTTAGGATAGGACATGTAGGGTTATAGTAAGGTACAGTATAAAGGCGTACAAAGGAAATCAAGCAACAACATATCTAGTGACCCTTCTAGGCTGCTTGTCCTCCAAAACACTGAGGATCAAGTGTCCAAACAGTGGTTTAGAGTGGGTAAGGGATCATTGGAAAGGGAACTACTGCCCTGCCACTAACGTGGCAGGACTAGGAAGTTAGTAGGGGACATATGGGTTAGTAACTGAGGGGAGGATAAAATAAAGTTATTCATTTACAAACGCAGTCAGTCGCGGGTTTGATGCGAGATATTTGTCTAGGCGGAATTTAAATGAATCAACGGTGCTGCAGTCTACAACGTCTCGGGGAAGCCCATTCCACAAGTTGACAACTCGATTGAAGAAGAAATTCTTAGATTCGTGTGAGTTAAAAGATTTACCAATAATTTTGCAACCGTATGTAAGGTCATTACTTTAGGTTTGAACATGTAGGGTTAGATTAAGGTATGTTATGTTAGGATAGGACATGTAGGGTTAGATTAAGGTATGTTAGGTTAGGATAGGACATGTAGGGTTATATTATGATATGTTAGAATAGGACATGTAGGGTTAGATTAAGGTATGTTAGGTTAGGATAGGACATGTAGGGTTATATTATGATATGTTAGGATAGGACATGTAGGGTTAGATTAAGGTATGTTAGGTTAGGATAGGACATGTAGGGTTATATTATGATATGTTAGGATAGGACATGTAGGGTTAGATTAAGGTATGTTAGGTTAGGATAGGACATGTAGGGTTATATTATGATATGTTAGGATAGGACATGTAGGGTTAGATTAAGGTATGTTAGGTTAGGATAGGACATGTAGGGTTATATTATGATATGTTAGGATAGGACATGTAGGGTTAGATTAAGGTATGTTAGGTTAGGATAGGACATGTAGGGTTATATTATGATATGTTAGGATAGGACATGTAGGGTTAGATTAAGGTATGTTAGGTTAGGATAGGACATGTAGGGTTATATTATGATATGTTAGGATAGGACATGTAGGGTTAGATTAAGGTATGTTAGGTTAGGATAGGACATGTAGGGTTATATTATGATATGTTAGGATAGGACATGTAGGGTTAGATTAAGGTATGTTAGGTTAGGATAGGACATGTAGGGTTATATTATGATATGTTAGGATAGGACATGTAGGGTTAGATTAAGGTATGTTAGGTTAGGATAGGACATGTAGGGTTATATTATGATATGTTAGGATAGGACATGTAAGGTTAGATTAAGGTATGTTAGGTTAGGATAGGACATGTAGGGTTAGATTATGATATGTTAGGATAGGACATGTAGGGTTAGATTAAGGTATGTTAGGTTAGGATAGGACATGTAGGGTTAGATTATGATATGTTAGGATAGGACATGTAGGGTTAGATTAAGGTATGTTATGTTAGGATAGGACATGTAGGGTTAGATTAAGGTATGTTAGGTTAGGATAGGACATGTAGGGTTAGATTATGATATGTTAGGATAGGACATGTAGGGTTAGATTAAGGTATGTTATGTTAGGATAGGACATGTAGGGTTAGATTAAGGTATGTTAGGTTAGGATAGGACATGTAGGGTTAGATTATGATATGTTAGGATAGGACATGTAGGGTTAGATTAAGGTATGTTAGGTTAGGATAGGACATGTAGGGTTAGATTATGATATGTTAGGATAGGACATGTAGGGTTAGATTAAGGTATGCTAGGTTAGGATAGGACATGTAGGGTTAGATTAAGGCATGTTAGGTCATGACGGTACGATAGGACATGCAGGTAATTTAAGGCACATTTAATTAATTACGTTATGGTTAGAAGAGGTATTACGGGAAAATAGGTCAGGTATAGCTATAGTTCCGGTTTGAGCACATACGGTAAGTTAGGTCCAGGTAATCTATGTTAGGACAGAGTTGAGATGCATACGGTACCTTTCTTGTTGGTGGTGGTAGTGTGTGTTAGGCGTGGTCGATGGTATTAATGTTTGTGGTAGTGTGTGGTAGGTGTGTTGGTGGTAGTGATGGTGGTAGGTGTGTTGGTGGTAGTTGTGTTGGTGGTAGGTGTGTTGGTGGTAGAGTGTGTGGTAGGTGTGTTGGTGGTAGAGTGTGTTGTAGGTGTGTTGGTGGTAGAGTGTGTGGTAGGTGTGTTGGTGGTAGTGTGTGTGGTAGGTGTGTAGGTGGTAGAGTGTGTGGTAGGTGTGTTGGTGGTAGAGTGTGTGGTAGGTGTGTTGGTGGTAGAGTGTGTGGTAGGTGTGTTGGTGGTAGAGTGTGTGGTAGGTGTGTTGGTGGTAGTGTGTGTGGTAGGTGTGTTGGTGGTAGAGTGTGTGGTAGGTGTGTTGGTGGTAGTGTGTGTGGTAGGTGTGTTGGTGGTAGAGTGTGTGGTAGGTGTGTTGGTGGTAGAGTGTGTGGTAGGTGTGTTGGTGGTAGAGTGTGTGGTAGGTGTGTTGGTGGTAGTGTGTGGTAGGTGAGGTCATGGTGTTTATGATTGTGGTAGTGGTGGTAGTGTGTAGTAGATGAGGTCCATGGTGTATATGAATGTGGTAGTGTGTGGTACTTGAGGTCCATGGTGTATATGAATGTGGTAGTGTGTGGTAGTTGTGTTGGTGGTGGTAGGTGTTGTTGGTAGTGTGTGGTACTTGAGGTCCATGGTGTATATGAATGTGGTAGTGTGTGGTAGTTGTGTTGGTGGTGGTAGGTGTGTTGTTGGTAGTGTGTGGTAGTTGAGGTCCATGGTGTATATGAATGTGGTAGTGTGTGGTAGTTGTGTTGGTGGTGGTAGGTGTGTTGTTGGTAGTGTGTGGTAGTTGAGGTCCATGGTGTGTATGAATGTGGTAGTGTTGGTGGTAGTTGCGGATACATAGGGTAGGTGTGGTCGATGATGTTTGTGATTGTGGTAGTGGTGGTGGTTGTGGTAGCGTGTGGTGGCTGTGCTGGTGGGAGTAGCTTATGTGGTAGGTGTGGTCGATGGGAAGTGTGAGTGTGGTAGTGATGATGATGGTAGTGGTAATGGTGATGATGGTTGTGGTAGTGGTGATGTTAGTGATGTTTATAGTAGTGATGGTGGTAGTAATAGTAGTGGTGATGGAGGTGGTGATGATGGTGGCAGTGGTTGAGGTAGTGGTGGTAGTGGTGATGGTGGCAGTGGTAGTGATGGTGGTTGTGATGATGGTGGTAGTGGTAGTGATGGTAGTGGTGATGGTGGCAGTGGTCGAATTAGTGATGGTAGTCAATTAAATTAAATTCTTTATTTCGTAAAACAGGTACATGAATTACATATTTACAAACATTACTATTACTATATGTTTAAAATGATTAAGTTAAGATATTCCAAGCATAAGCCTGTTCAGTGTATAGTAATATAACATATATACATAATTAAATGTTTAACCCTTTCAGTACCAGCGACGTGTTATATTTCATGCTAGCTATATTTAGACGATATTATGCAACTTAGGAAGGATCTGTGGTAGTTAAAAGAGTTGGTTGAGATAGTTTGGAGCCTTATTATGGCTAGAGGTCCGTCCTAAAGTGAATATAATCGTCTAACAGTTGCCAGAATATGATACAAAGGACGTCCCTGGTACTGAACGGGTTAAAATTGTCTTCTTTCTGCTTCACATTTAATTTACATGTTTTAATAATGTTATAATCACAACCATCTCCTTACTATATGTAGCAATAGCAGCAGTAGTAATAGTAGTAGTAATCATATATATACAGTATAATCCCAATGAAGGCTATGGAGGCTTAACAAACAACTTGGTTATACAGTTAAACTACGTAATGATAAACATAACATATGGGAAAGGTGAAGCTGAAGAACACTTATGCCCCAAAATACATATGAACCATGAAGCTTATCCATAATTATGTAAATCAAATGAAAGACCTTCAAAAAATGCAATGTAGTGGTAATGATGGTAGTGGTGGTGGTGGCAGTGGTTGAGGTGGTGGTGGTAGTGGTAATGATGGTAGTGGTAATGATGGTGGTGGTGGCAGTGGTTGAGGTAGTGGTAATGATGGTAGTGGTAATGATGGTAGTGGTAATGATGGTGGTGGTAATGATGGTGGTGGTGGCAGTGGTTGAGGTAGTGGTGGTAGTGGTAATGATGGTAGTGGTGATGGTGGCAGTGGTTGAGGTAGTGGTGGTAGTGGTAATGATGGTAGTGGTGATGGTGGCAGTGGTTGAGGTAGTGATGGTAGTGGTAATGATGGTAGTGGTGATGGTGGCAGTGGTTGAGGTACTGGTGGTAATGGTAATGATGGTAGTGGTGATGGTGGCAGTGGTTGAGGTAGTGGTGGTAATGGTAATGATGGTAGTGGTGGTGGTGGCAGTGGTTGAGGTAGTGGTGGTAGTGGTAATGATGGTAGTGGTTATGGTGGCAGTGGTTGAGGTAGTGGTGGTAATGGTAATGATGGTAGTGGTGATGGTGGCAGTGGTTGAGGTAGTGGTGGTAGTGGTAATGATGGTAGTGGTGATGGTGGCAGTGGTTGAGGTAGTGGTGGTAATGGTAATGAAGGTGGTGGTGGTGGTGGCAATGGTTGAGGTAGTGGTGGTAGTGGTAATGATGGTAGTGGTGATGGTGGCAGTGGTTGAGGTAGTGGTGGTAATGGTAATGATGGTAGTGGTGATGGTGGCAGTGGTTGAGGTAGTGGTGGTAATGGTAATGATGGTAGTGGTGGTGGTGGCAGTGGTTGAGGTAGTGGTGGTAGTGGTAATGATGGTAGTGGTGATGGTGGCAGTGGTTGAGGTAGTGGTGGTAATGGTAATGATGGTAGTGGTGATGGTGGCAGTGGTTGAGTTAGTGGTGGTAATGGTAATGATGGTAGTAGTGGTGGTGGCAGTGGTTGAGGTAGTGGTGGTAGTGGTAATGATGGTAGTGGTGATGGTGGCAGTGGTTGAGGTAGTGGTGCTAGTGGTAATGATGGTGGCAGTGGTTGAGGTAGTGGTGGTAATGGTAATGATGGTAGTGGTGGCAGTGGTTGAGGTAGTGGTGGTAGTGGTAATGATGGTAGTGGTGATGGTGGCAGTGGTTGAGGTAGTGATGGTAGTGGTAATGATGGTAGTGGTGGTGGTGGCAGTGGTTGAGGTGGTGGCAGTGGTTGAGGTAGTGGTGGTAGTGTTGGTGGTAGTGGTAATGATGGTAGTGATGGTGGTAATGATGGTAGTAGTAATGGTGGCAGTGGTTGAGGTAGTGGTGGTGGTGGTGGTAGTGGTAATGATGGTAGTGGTGGTGGTGGCAGTGGTAATGATGGTAGTAGTAATGGTGGCAGTGGTTGAGATAGTGGTGGTAGTGTTGGTGGTAGTGGTAATGATGGTAGTGATGGTGGTGGCAGCGGTAATGATGGTAGTAGTAATGGTGGCAGTGGTTGAGGTAGTGTTGGTGTTAGTGGTAATGATGGTAGTGGTGGCAGTGGTAATGATGGTAGTAGTAATGGTGGCAGTGGTTGAGGTAGTGTTGGTGGTGGTGGTAGTGGTAATGATGGTAGTGATGGTGGTGGCAGTGGTAATGATGGTAGTAGTAATGGTGGCAGTGGTTGAGGTAGTATGGTAGTGTTGGTGGTGGTGGTAGTGGTAATGATGGTGGTGGTGGTGGTGGCAGTGGTAATGATGGTAGTAGTAATGGTGGCAATGGTTGAGGTAGTGGTGGTGGTGGTGGTTGTGGTAATGATGGTAGTGGTGGTGGTGGCAGTGGTAATGATGGTAGTAGTAATGGTGGCAGTGGTTGAGGTAGTGGTGGTAGTGTTGGTGGTGGTAGTGGTGGTGGCAGTGGTAATGATGGTAGTAGTAATGGTGGCAATGGTTGAGGTAGTGGTGGTAGTGTTGGTGGTGGTGGTAGTGGTAGTGATGGTCGTGGCAGTGGTAATGATGGTAGTAGTAATGGTGGCAATGGTTGAGGTAGTGGTGGTAGTGTTGGTGGTGGTAGTGGTGGTGGCAGTGGTAATGATGGTAGTAGTAATGGTGGCAATGGTTGAGGTAGTGGTGGTAGTGTTGGTGGTGGTGGTAGTGGTAGTGATGGTGGTGGTAGTGGTAATGATGGTAGTAGTAATGGTGGCAATGGTTGAGGTAGTGGTGGTAGTGTTGGTAGTGGTAATGATGGTAGTGGTGGTGGTGGCAGTGATGGAGGTAGTGGTGGTGGCAGTGATGGAGGTAGTGGTGGTGGCAGTGATGGAGGTAGTGGTGGTGGTGGTGGCAGTGATGGAGGTAGTGGTGGTGGCAGTGATGGAGGTAGTGGTGGTGGTAATGATGGTAGTGGTGGTGGTGGCAGTGGTTGAGGTAGTGGTGGTAGTGGTAATGATGGTAGTGGTTATGGTGGCAGTGGTTGAGGTAGTGGTGGTAATGGTAATGATGGTAGTGGTGATGGTGGCAGTGGTTGAGGTAGTGGTGGTAGTGGTAATGATGGTAGTGGTGATGGTGGCAGTGGTTGAGGTAGTGGTGGTAATGGTAATGAAGGTAGTGGTGGTGGTGGCAATGGTTGAGGTAGTGGTGGTAGTGGTAATGATGGTAGTGGTGATGGTGGCAGTGGTTGAGGTAGTGGTGGTAATGGTAATGATGGTAGTGGTGATGATGGTGGCAGTGGTAGAGGTAGTGGTGGTAGTAGTAATGATAGTAGTGGTGGTGGTAGTTGTGGTAGAGGTAGTGGTGGTAGTGGTAATGATAGTAGTGGTGGTGGTAGTTGTGGTAGAGGTAGTGGTGGTAGTAGTAATGATAGTAGTGGTGATGGTGGCAGTGGTTGAGGTAGTGGTGGTGATGGTAGTGGTGGTGGTGGTGGCAGTGGTTGAGGTAGTGGTGGCAGTGGTTGAGGTAGTGGTGGTGGTGGCAGTGGTTGAGGTAGTGGTGGTAGTGGTAATGATGGTGGCAGTGGTTGAAGTAGTGGTGGTGATGGTAATAATGGTAGTGGTAGTTGTGGCCGTGGTTGTGGTAGTGGTGGTAGTGGTATTGATGGTAGTGGTGATGGTGGCAGTGGTTGAGGTAGTGATGGTATGATGGTAGTGGTGGTGGTGGCAGTGGTTGAGGTAGTGGTGGCAGTGGTTGAGGTAGTGTTGGTAGTGATTGAGGTAGTGGTAATGGTGGGTGTGATGGTGGTAATGATGGTAGTAGTGGTGGCAGTGGTTGAGGTAGTGGTGGTGGTGGTGGTAGTGGTAATGATGGTAGTGGTGGTGGTGGTGGCAGTGGTTGAGGTAGTAGTAATGGTGGCAGTGGTTGAGGTAGTGATGGTAGTGGTAGTGGTGGTAGTGGTAATGATGGTAGTGGCAGTGGTAATGATGGTAGTAGTAATGGTGGCAGTGGTTGAGGTAGTGTTGGTGGTAGTGGTAATGATGGTAGTGGTGGTGGTGGCAGTGGTAATGATGGTAGTAGTAATGGTGGCAGTGGTTGAGGTAGTGTTGGTGGTGGTGGTAGTGGTAATGATGGTAGTGATGGTGGTGGCAGTGGTAATGATGGTAGTAGTAATGGTGGCAGTGGTTGAGGTAGTATGGTAGTGTTGGTGGTGGTGGTAGTGGTAATGATGGTAGTGGTGGTGGTGGCAGTGGTAATGATGGTAGTAGTAATGGTGGCAATGGTTGAGGTAGTGGTGGTGGTGGTGGTTGTGGTAATGATGGTAGTGGTGGTGGTGGCAGTGGTAATGATGGTAGTAGTAATGGTGGCAGTGGTTGAGGTAGTGGTGGTAGTGTTGGTGGTGGTAGTGGTGGTGGCAGTGGTAATGATGGTAGTAGTAATGGTGGCAATGGTTGAGGTAGTGGTGGTAGTGTTGGTGGTGGTGGTAGTGGTAGTGATGGTGGTGGCAGTGGTAATGATGGTAGTAGTAATGGTAGTGGTTGAGGTAGTGGTGGTTGAGGTAGTGTTGGTGTGTATGGTGGTGGCAGTGGTGAGGTAATGTTGGTAGTAGTATGGTGGCAGTGGTTGAGGTAGTGGTGGTAGTGTTGGTGGTGGTGGTAGTGGTAGTGGTAATGATGGTAGTAGTAATGGTGGCAATGGTTGAGGTAGTGGTGGTAGTGTTGGTAGTGGTAATGATGGTAGTGGTGGTGGTGGCAGTGGTTGAGGTAGTGGTGGTGGCAGTGGTTGAGGTAGTGTTGGTAGTGGTGGTGGTGGTGGCAGTGGTTGAGGTAGTGTTGGTAGTGGTGGTGGTGGTGGCAGTGGTTGAGGTAGGTGCGTGACCACTATGACGCTAGGAATGTCCAAGTATACAATATGTATGATGGTGAGAGAGAGAGAGAGAGAGAATGTGTGTATGAGTGTACGTGTAATGTATGTATTATAGAGAATAGTGCGTGTAGCGTTGGAATGTACAGTCTTAAGGGGAGATTTCCACTTGAGGGAGTTTTTTCTTTACCCCTTTCTCCCTCATGTTTAGCCCCATTGCTTTTGAGATTTTAAGACGTTCGCCCCTTAGTTTGGCGATTTTAAGAACTTTCACCCCATTTATGTAACTTTTAAGACCTTTCGTCCCATTTAGGTGTCGATTTTTTCCTGGCGAGCGATAGCGAGCCTGTAATTTAAGAGCAACCGGTCTCTGGCCGGGACATTTTTCTACCGAAAAATGTACAAATTTATCTTGAAAGGGGGTCAACGGGGTGTAATTTCAAGCTTGATGGAAGTCTAGGAAACACACTAAAAACCTCCCCTTAACCCTTTGAGTACCAGCGACGGGTTTTATATTTTATCCAAGCCATAGCTAGACGACATTACGCAGCTTAGGAAGGATCTGAGGTGTATAGTTAAAAGGGTGGGTGGAGATAGTTTGAAGCCTCTTAGTATGGCTAGACGACCTTCCTAAGCTGAATAATATCGCCTAATAGTTGCCAGAATATGGTGACGGGTTAATCGGGTACTTTCATTTAAGAGGGTGGGGTGACCTGTTTTGGTTCGGTCCTTTTCTATCTTTCTCTGGCTTGTATCCATTTGGCCCCATTCAGCCTACTGTTTTAAGACGTTTATCCCCATCCAGGTGTCATTTTTTTACTGGTGAGCGGTAGCGAGCCAGCACATTTGTTATTTTTGTTTGACAGCAGGCTAAATTCGTACATTTTTCGATAGAAAAAAAGTCTCCGGCGAAGCCGGATTTCTTCATATCATGCTGGCTCGCTACCGCTCGCCAGGAAGAAATCGACACTGAGATGGGGATAAACGTCTTAAAATAGTTGGCTGAATGGGGCCGAATGGATACAAGCCAGAGCCCCCCCCCCGCCCGCTACTCTCTGACAGTTCTCCTACGAGTTTCTAACAGCGAGTGAATAAAAATAATATTCGTAGTAATATTGGTTTCGGGTAATAGAAGGGTGGAATTAAGGGGAGAGGGGTCGTTTTTCTGGTCCCCCTTTCTCCCTCGTGTTAAGCCCCATTTGTTTTTATAGATTAACACCTTTCGCCCCATTTGTTTTTTGAGATTAACACCTTTCGCCCCATTTGTTTTTGAGATTAACACCTTTCGCCCCATTTGTTTTTGAGATTAACACCTTCCGCCCCATTTGTTTTTGAGATTAACACCTTTCGCCCCATTTGTTTTTGAGATTAACACCTTTCGCCCCATTTGTTTTGGAGATTAACACCTTTCGCCCCATTTGTTTTTGAGATTAACACCTTTCGCCCCATTTGTTTTTGAGATTAACACCTTTCGCCCTATTTGTTTTTGAGATTAACACCTTTCGCCCCATTTGTTTTTGAGATTAACACCTTTTGCCCCATTTGTTTTTGAGATTAACACCTTTCGCCCCATTTGTTTTTGAGATTAACACCTTTCGCCCCATTTGTTTTTGAGATTAACACCTTTCGCTCCATTTCGTTGTCAATTTTTAAGACCTTTCGTGCCATTTAGGTGTAGAGTTCTTCCTGACGAGCGAGAGCGAGTCTGAAATTTTAAGAGGAATCGGCCTTCGGTCGGGACATTTTTCCACCGAAAAATGTACAAATTTATGGTGAGGGGGGGGGGGGGGTCTCGGGTTTTTTTGTAAGCTTGATGGAAGTCTAGCGAGGAAACTAGGAAATAAAGGAATCCATTATTAAATAGAGCATACAAACCGGGCCATCTGCCATTAAGGGGAGATGTCCACTTGAGGGATTTTTTTCTTGACTCCTTTCTCCCTCATGTTTAGCCCCATTTTGTTCTAATTTTAAGACGTTTGCCCCATTATTTTGACTATTTTAAGAACTTTCAACCCATTTCTGTCAATTTTAAAACCTTTCGTGCCATTTAGGTGTCGATTTTATCCTGGCGAGCGATAGCGAGCCTGTAATGTAAGAGGAACCGGCTTTCAGCCAGGACATTTTTCTACCGAAAAATGTACAAATTTATCTTGAAAGGGGCTCAAGGGGGTGTAATCTTAAGCTTGAAGGATATCTAGGGACCAAACTAAAAACCTCCCCTTAATGTCTCTCTCTATATACTGTATATGGAGGAGTAATGCGTTAGGAGGAAGATGTATAGCCACCAGAGATCAAGTATAGGTGGAGTTTCAGGGGCGTTAGGCGTCCGGTTGGGGTTGACCAGACATCCTGAACCCCCCTAACCTCTCTGTAACTCAAAAAGGGCTAGAGCAAGTAGGCATATAGAAAAAAAAAAAAAAAAAAAAAAAAAAAAAAAAAAGGCTGTAATTATCCACACCTGTCTATTCCCTGGCGGACTTTTCCCAAATGCTAGCCATATTACCTTCGATTACGCGTCCGGTTTCAACGCTCACGTTCGGTTTCACTACCGATGTCACAATATGGAGAACAATTTTAGCTTCTTATTCATTTTACATACAGCCAAATGCGCTAGGCACCATACGCTAACTTAACTAAGGGGAGACCTTCACTTGAGGGATTTTTTTTCTTTACTCCTTTCTCCCTCATGTTTAGCCCCATTGCTTTTGAGATTTTAAGACGTTCGCCCTAGTAGTTTGGACATTTTAAGACATTTTGCCCTATTTCTGTCAATTTTAAGACCTTTCGTGCCATTAAGGTGTCGATTTTTACCTGGCGAGCGGTAGCGAGCCTGTAATTTAAGAGCAACCGGCCTCCGGCCGGGAAATTTTTCTACCGAAAAATGTACAAATTTATCTTGAAAGGGGGTCTAGTGGGTGTAATTTTAAGCTTGATGAAAACGTAGGGAACAAACTAAACACCTCCCCTTAACTAATCTCTTGTTTTATTATTGGTAGTATCTGGAGCGTAGGGTTGGAATTGATAGACCACTTGGCCAGTTTCAGGCTATAAGGAAGTTGTGCCTGTACACTTGGATGTAAGGAAGTTGTGCCTGTACACTTGGATATAAGGAAGTTGTCCCTGTACACTTGGATATAAGGAAGTTGTGCCTGTACACTTGGATATAAGGAAGTTGTGCCTGTAAACTTGGATATAAGGAAGTTGTGCCTGTACACTTGGATATAAGGAAGTTGTGCCTGTACACTTGGATATAAGGAAGTTGTGCCTGTACACTTGGATATAAGGAAGTTGTCCCTGTACACTTGGATATAAGGAAGTTGTGCCTGTACACTTGGATATAAGGAAGTTGTGCCTGTACACTTGGATATAAGGAAGTTGTGCCTGTACACTTGGATATAAGGAAGTTGTGCCTGTACACTTGGATATAAGGAAGTTGTGCCTGTACACTTGGATATAAGGAAGTTGTGCCTGTACACTTGGATATAAGGAAGTTGTGCCTGTACACTTGGATATAAGGAAGTTGTGCCTGTACACTTGGATATAAGGAAGTTGTGCCTGTACACTTGGATATAAGGAAGTTGTGCCTGTACACTTGGATATAAGGAAGTTGTGCCTGTACACTTGGATATAAGGGCCTGTAAACTTGGATATAAGGAAGTTGTGCCTGTACACTTGGATATAAGGAAGTTGTGCCTGTAGACTTGGATATAAGGGCCTGTAAACTTGGATATAAGGAAGTTGTGCCTGTACACTTGGATATAAGGAAGTTGTGCCTGTACACTTGGATATAAGGAAGTTGTGCCTGTACACTTGGATATAAGGAAGTTGTGCCTGTACACTTGGATATAAGGAAGTTGTGCCTGTACACTTGGATATAAGGAAGTTGTGCCTGTACACTTGGATATAAGGAAGTTGTGCCTGTACACTTGGATATAAGGAAGTTGTGCCTGTACACTTGGATATAAGGAAGTTGTGCCTGTACACTTGGATATAAGGAAGTTGTGCCTGTACACTTGGATATAAGTGTGCCTGTAAACTTGGATATAAGGAAGTTGTGCCTGTACACTTGGATATAAGGAAGTTGTGCCTGTAGACTTGGATATAAGGGCCTGTAAACTTGGATATAAGGAAGTTGTGCCTGTACACTTGGATATAAGGAAGTTGTGCCTGTACACTTGGATATAAGGAAGTTGTGCCTGTACACTTGGATATAAGGGCCTGTAAACTTGGATATAAGGAAGTTGTGCCTGTACACTTGGATATAAGGAAGTTGTGCCTGTAGACTTGGATATAAGGGCCTGTACACTTGGATATAAGGAAGTTGTGCCTGTACACTTGGATATAAGGAAGTTGTGCCTGTACACTTGGATATAAGGAAGTTGTGCCTGTAAACTTGGATATAAGGAAGTTGTGCCTGTACACTTGGATATAAGGAAGTTGTGCCTGTACACTTGGATATAAGGGCCTGTAAACTTGGATATAAGGAAGTTGTGCCTGTACACTTGGATGTAAGGAAGTTGTGCCTGTACACTTGGATATAAGGAAGTTGTCCCTGTACACTTGGATATAAGGAAGTTGTGCCTGTACACTTGGATATAAGGAAGTTGTGCCTGTAAACTTGGATATAAGGGCCTGTAAACTTGGATATAAGGAAGTTGTGCCTGTACACTTGGATGTAAGGAAGTTGTGCCTGTAAACTTGGATATAAGGAAGTTGTCCCTGTACACTTGGATATAAGGAAGTTGTGCCTGTACACTTGGATATAAGGAAGTTGTGCCTGTACACTTGGATGTTAAACACAAATATAGTCGTCCTTTAGGTTTCTGATGGATAAATAGCATGTTGCATTTGGTTGTAAGTATTAAGGGGAGATCTCCACTTGAGGGATTTTTTTTTCTTTACCCCTTTCTCTCTCATATTTAGCCCCATTGCTTTTGATATTTTAAGACGTTCGCCCCATAATTAAGAACTTTCGCCCCATTTCTGTCAATTCTAAGACCTGTCATGCAATTTAGGTGCCGATTTTTTCCTGGCGAGCGATAGCGAGCCTGTAATTTAAGAGGAAGCGGCCTTTGGCCGGGACATTTTTCTACCGAAAAATTTACACATTTATCTTGAAAGGGGGCCTAGTGGGTGTTATTTTAAGCTTGATGGAGGTCTAGGGAACGCACTAAATACCTCCCCTTAATAAATGTACTAAAACCATATTATAGCTGGCTACTCGGCTAAATATCGATGTCTACAGCTCCAACTTCCTTATAGAATGAAACTCGCAAGTCGTCAATTCCCTTCCTGTAGTTTATTATTCCCATGAACATGCAGAAGGACAATTTGGGCGGAGCAGGGGTAGCATTCTAACTCGTATGCAGGAGGCCTAGGACCGAGCCTGCACTGCTTATTCATTACTCATTTATCATCCCTTTCAAGCTCTTTGCCAATGGCTGACATCATGGGGGCGATATAGCGTAATACATAAGTGCGCGGAATTTCGATGGGAGTATCCTAGGTTCGAGTCCTTGGAGTGCCACGTGTATTTGTGGATTTCATTAATTGAGTTTTGAGGTGAAGTTGGTTGGTGGAAAACACAATAAATCATGGGGCGGAGTAGACCAGTGTCACATTTGCAATAAGAATGCTTGTACCTGTTCAGCGTCTTGAGCTGATGACAATGGTTACAGACAACATTCACAACCACAGCCACTTTAAGGGAAGATGGGGCGTTTTTCTGGCACCCCTTCTCCCTCATGTTTAGCCCCATTTGTTTTGAGATTATAAGAAGTTAGGCCCATTAGTTCGACGATTTTAACACCTTTCACCCCATTTCGCTGTCAATTTTAAGACCTTTTGTGCCATTTAGGTGTCAATTTTATCCTGGCGAGCGATAGCGAGGCTGGTATTTTAAGAGGCACCGGCACTTTGGCCAGGAAATTTTTCTACCGAAAAATGTACCAATTTATCTTGAAGGGGGTTCTAGGGTTATTTTTTTTAAGCTTGATGGAGGTCTAGCGAGGAAACTAAAACGTACATGAATATATACATTAACCCCTTCAGACTCATATGCCGCAGAGGTTGCCAGATTAGCAATAAGAAATAGAGTTCTCTCTCTCACTCTTATAATTACCTCTCCAAAATTAGTTTTCTGCCCACAGCTAACTCAAAGACAACTGCAGAGGTTGAAGTAACTAAACTAAAGGTTTCTAAATACCCCTGATGGTAACAAAGGCTTTAAAGTATCCCTAATCGGCTCAAAATCGCGTCATATGTCGGAGAGCGTTAATAGAACAAAAAACTAGCCACTATCCCTTTAACAGTACAGTAACGTTCAACATGCAGAGCCAATTAATAGTTAACGGGGAAGACTATGGTGTTTGTGATTATTCTGGAGTAGTACCTTGGAGTTGGTGGGGTTACAATGGCCCAAGGGTTGCTTCAAGGAATCACTCACATGCAGTATTGTATTGGATAAATTGAGTAAATAATATATTCCTCTTACCCCAGAAGGTAGGAACGGGGTGGGGTCTGCCCCCTATATCCTTGTGCAGCGCTTCTTACCGTGGTGTACCCAGCAGCGGCAGACGCTACGCTTTATTAAGGGGAGATATCCACTTGAGGGACTTTTTTCTGGACCCCTTTCTCTCTCATGTCTAGCCCCATTGCTTTTGAGATTTTACGATGTTTGCCCCATTAGTTTGGCGATTTTAAGAAGTTTCACCCCATTTATGTCACTTTTAAGACCTTTCGTCCTATTTAGGTGTCGATTTTTTCCTGGCGAGCGATAGCGAGCCTGTAATTTAAGAGGAATCGGCCTTCGGCCGGGACATTTTTCTACCGAAAAATGTACAAATTTATCTTGAAAAGGGGTCAAGGGGGTGTAATTTCAAGCTTGATGGAAGTCTAGGAAACACACTAAAAACCTCCCCTTAAGTTCGTGCCCACCCCTGTCTTGCATACTGCGCTTGTTTCTACATTTAACCATCGAAAACTGACGAACAAACAAACAAACTGACGAACAAACAAACAAATTGACGAACAAACAAACAAACTCGTGTGAGACCCCACTGAAGGGCGACTATAAGAAAGCCAGCCATCATCACACTCAAGCCGGTATCACACGAGACCTTTTTTTAGTCAACATTCGATAATCAACATGTTTCTGGCAATATTTCTGGATTATTTTGCACTGGTATCGGAAACTAGACTGATGATAGATGAATTTAGGTAACAGAACAATATTTAATGTTTACCTCATGAGCTGCCAGACCAGTGTTCAGGCTAAATGTTGAGTGGAAAAAGCGCTCGTGTGATACCGGCTTAACCCCTTCTGTACCATGACGTATTTTCATTATATTCTGGTTACCATTAGTCGATTTTCTTTAGCTTATAATCTGCCTCTAGGACTCAAAGGGGTAAATACAATCTCAGTGAGCCCTCTGAATAACATAGGTCCTTCTTAAACTGCACAAAATCATCTCGTTTTAGCCAGAATTAAAGGTAAAAAGGCGTCATGGTGCTGAAGGGGTTAAAAGGCTCAATTGCCAAAGAGGTTACGGAATATGCCCGGACTCAAGTTTACCAATTACCACTGGTTTAATATTCTAGCTTGGGTGAAACTTTAAGTGGACACGTGATCTGGGCTAGACCAAACTTCTATTACCAGCACCGCAGCCTAAAATTAAACTGTGATCAATAAATAACCCCAAAGGACTTTATATAGCCTGACATTTAGTGTATTGGGTCTTCTCTGCTCCATATACCAGTCTGTGTACTCATACCTCATGCTTCCCAGTACCCTGGAAAGAAGCAAACATCCATCCAGTTCCTAAAAAAGGTGCCTCTTCAGATCCATCAAACTACAGACCAATAGCTATAACTTCCACTCTTGGTAAAGTCTTTGAAATTATATTAAATAATCACATAATTAAGCATCTTGAGAATAATAAATTAATCAGTGATAGGCAATATGGTTTTAGACGATGTCGATCAACTGCAGACATTCTTTGCCTTCTTACGCATCAAATCAACCAAGCTACAGACCAACATTGTGAAACACATACAATAGCACTGGATATATCAAAGGCATTTGATAGAGTCTGGCATCAATCCTTATTGTCGAAGATGTCACACTACGGCCTTGCATCATTAGTTCCACTAATTTCTTCTTATCTTCATAACAGAAAAATATGTGTAATGGTAGATGGCCTTTATTCTCAATTTCACTCAATAAATGCTGGTGTTCCCCAGGGATCAGTTTTGGCCCCAACTCTGTTCCTCATTTATATCAATGATCTCATATCTACCACTCATAATCCAATACATTCCTACGCAGATGACTCAACACTCCACAGTTCCTTCACATTTACCAATTCTTTCACCCAACCCGATCTTATAAATTCAAAAATAAACACTGCAATTTCTCTGAACCAGGACCTTTCTAGGATTAATGAATGGGGACAAAAGAATCTAGTTTCCTTTAATGCACAGAAAACCAAGTACATTCAATTTTCTAACCGACAGAATCTCACTGACTCCCATATATTTTTTAATGATGTAAATATTCCCACTTCCCCTAGTATTGACATTCTCGGTGTAGTTGGCCGTAATATATGAAAGTCATGTGCATTCTCAGATGGATTACTGTTCACCTCTGTGGAGTGGAAGTGGAGTGGTTGCATTGAGGCAGTTGGACAAAATTCAAAATAAAGCTATTAGATTAATCAATAACCCTGCAATCACACAGGACCTTCCTACATTATCCATACGAAGAAACGTTGCATCCCTTGCATTATTCTACAGATATTTTCACAGCAATTGTTCCGAGGAACTTGCTTCAATTGTGCCGCCTCTCCACATCTTTCCCCGTAGAACTAGGGCAGCTGAGAGCGCCCATGAATTTACACTTTCTCCTCCACAATGCAGAACTTCTGCTTATCAAAATTAATTTATCCCTAGAACTACTACTATTTGGAATTCACTTCCCTCGAGTTGCTTTCCACAAACTTACAATCTACAAAAGTATAAATCCAGTTGTTACAAACATTTTATGAATGGAGGATGCCTTTAGGCACATGGACCTTTTTGTTTTATCTGTGTTTTTCCTTCCTCCGTTCATAGTCTCTTTAAAAAAAAAAAAAAAAAAAAAAAAATAGGTTGAAGTTTTAGTACTGGTAGTACTTGAAGCTCGGACGCGATTTAGCTGTATATTTTGGCTATCATTAGACGATTTTATGCAGCTTAGGAAGGATCTGTGAGTATTAAAAGGGTAAAGAATATCTCAATCAACCCTCTGATTTCCATATACCCCTCCTAATCTGAATAAAATCATCTAATAATTACCAGAAAACAAAACAGAAATGCGTATTGGAGCTTGAAAGGGTTAATACATATAGCATTCTGGTATTTAGGTTTCTGTGTTAGTTTTCTAATGATCAAGTTGAACTAACCATTTGATTATACTTGTTCATCCTATTGTTATATATGAATTAGGCGGGTGTATTGATTTGAGGCAATATTTTGGTGTTAAGAGTAAAGAAAACACCCCTGTCACTACGGGGCATTAGGGTGTCATGCAACCTATACCCATGGTGCTGTGTACTGTATAGGGTGGTGGTGGTGGTGGTGTAGACATGGTGGTGGTGGTGGTGTAGACATGGTGGTGATGGTGGTGTATACATGGTGGTGGTGCTGTGTATATGGTGGTGTAGACATGGTAGTGGTGGTGGTGTGTATATGGTGGTGGTGGTGTGTATATGGTGGTGGTGGTGTATACATGGTGGTGGTGGTGTAGACATGGTGGTGGTGTATACATGGTGGTGGTGGTGGTGGTGTAGACATGGTGGTGGTGTGTATATGGTGGTGGTGGTGTATACATGGTGGTGGTGGTGTAGACATGGTGGTGGTGGTGTAGACATGGTGGGCGTGGTGGTGTATACATGGTGGT
This sequence comes from Paralithodes platypus, assembly GCA_032716605.1. Taxonomy (NCBI): domain Eukaryota; kingdom Metazoa; phylum Arthropoda; class Malacostraca; order Decapoda; family Lithodidae; genus Paralithodes; species Paralithodes platypus. The sequence goes on along the minus strand of CM064564.1, from coordinate 11,699,691 downwards.
GGTGGTGTAGACATGGTGGTGGTGGTGGTGTGTATATGGTGGTGGTGGTGTATACATGGTGGTGGTGGTGTAGACATGGTGGTGGTGGTGTATACATGGTGGTGGTGGTGTAGACATGGTGGTGGTGGTGTATACATGGTGGTGGTGTATACATGGTGGTGTAGGCATGGTGGTGGTGGTGGTGGTGTAGACATGGTGGTGGTGGTGTATACATGGTGGTGGTGGTGGTGGTGTAGACATGGTGGTGGTGTGTATATGGTGGTGGTGGTGGTGGTGTATACATGGTGGTGGTGGTGTATACATGGTGGTGGTGGTGTATATGGTGGTGGTGGTGTATATGGTGGTGGTGGTGGTGTATATGGTGGTGGTGGTGTATACATGGTGGTGGTGGTGGTGGTGGTGTGTATATGGTGGTGGTGGTGTACAGATGGTGGTGGTGGTGATGTACATTTGGCGGTGGTGATTATGTACATATGGTGGTGGTGGTGTATATGGGTGGTGGTGTATAGTGTGGTGGTGTATGGGTGGTGGTGTGGTGGTGTGGGTGTGTATGGTGGTGGTGTGGGTGTTTATGGTGGTGGTGGTGTATATGTGGTGGTGGTGTATACATGGGTGGTGTGTGGTGGTGGGTGTGGTGGTGGTGTATCAGTGGTGGTGGTGGTGTGTATGGTGGTGGTGGTGTATACATGGTGGTGTGATGGTGGTGGTGGTGGTGTACAGATGGTGGTGGTGTACAGATGGTGGTGGTGGTGTACATATGGTGGTGGTGGTGTACAGATGGTGGTGGTGGTGTACATATGGTGGTGGTGGTGTACAGATGGTGGTGGTGGTGTACAGATGGTGGTGGTGGTGGTGGTGTACAGATGGTGGTGGTGGTGTACAGATGGTGGTGGTGGTGTACATATGGTGGTGGTGGTGTACATATGGTGGTGGTATACATGGGGGTGGTGGTGTATATGGTGGTGGTGGTACATGGTGGTGGTGTATATGGTGGTGTATACATGGTGGTGGTGGTGTATATGGTGGTGGTGGTGTATATGGTGGTGGTGGTGTATACATGGTGGTGGTGGTGGTGGTGTGTATACATGGTGGTGGTGGTGTATATGGTGGTGGTGGTGTATACATGGTGGTGGTGGTGTGTATATGGTGGTGGTGGTGTATACATGGTGGTGGTGGTGGTGGTGTATACATGGTGGTGGTGGTGTATACATGGTGGTGGTGGTGTATATGGTGGTGGTGGTGTATACATGGTGGTGGTGGTGTATATGGTGGTGGTGGTGTATACATGGTGGTGGTGGTGTATATGGTGGTGTATACATGGTGGTGGTGGTGTATATGGTGGTGGTGGTGTATACATGGTGGTGGTGGTGTATACATGGTGGTGGTGGTGTGTATATGGTGGTGGTGGTGGTGTAGACATGGTGGTGGTGTGTATATGGTGGTGGTGGTGTATACATGGTGGTGGTGGTGTATATGGTGGTGGTGGTGTATACATGGTGGTGGTGGTGGTGGTGTGTATACATGGTGGTGGTGGTGTATACATGGTGGTGGTGGTGTGTATATGGTGGTGGTGGTGTATACATGGTGGTGGTGGTGGTGGTGGTGTATTCATGGACGTGTATACATGGCGGTACATACATGTTGATGTCTACATGGTGGTGTATACATGGGGATGTGTACATGGTGATGTATACATGGTGATGTATACATGGGGATGTGTACATGGTGATGTATACATGGTGATGTGTACATGGTGATGTGTACATGGTGATGTATACATGGTGATGTATACATGGGGATGTGTACATGGGGATGTGTACATGGGGATGTGTACATGGTGATGTGTACATGGTGATGTGTACATGGTGATGTGTACATGGTGATGTATACATGGGGATGTATACATGGTGATGTGTACATGGTGATGTATACATGGTGATGTGTACATGGTGATGTGTACATGGTGATGTGTACATGGTGATGTGTACATGGTGATGTATACATGGTGATGTGTACATGGTGATGTATACATATCGGGAACACATGGATACGAATGGTATTCATATTAAACAAATATGAGGCAAAAAGTCTTAAAATCGCCAAACTAATGGGGGGATCGTCTAGAAATGTCAAAACTATTGGGGCTAAACATGGGGTAGAAGGGGTCCAGGACAAAATAAATAATAGGTAACCGAGTAGAAAACCTGAACTACCAATACCACCCCCCTGTGTGTGTGGGGGAGGGGGGGGGGTGCGTGTGGTGTGTGCGTGTGGGGGGGGGGGGTGTGCGTGTATGTGTGGTGTGCGGGTGTGTGTGATTGGTGTGGTGTTTGTGTGTGGGTGTATGTTGTGTGTGTGGTGTGGTGTTTGTGTGTGGGTGTATGTTGTGTGTGTGGTGTGGTGTTTGCGGATGTGTGTGTGTGTGTGTGTGGTGTGGTGTTTGCGGATGTGGGTGGTGTGTGTGTGTGTGTGTGTGTGTGTGTGTGTGTGTGTGTGTGTGTGTGTGTGTGTGTGTGTGTGTGTGTAGCTCTTCCTACAACAAGGTTACTGCGTCACTGGCTCGATACTGTTACACTCACCACTACCACTATCACCACTACCACTATCACCACTACCACTACCATCATCACCACCACCACTACTACCGTTACCGCTACTACCGTCACCACCACTACTACCATTACCACCACTACCACCACCATAACCACCACTACTACCACCACCACCACACACTACCACTATAACCACAACATAAACATTATCCAGTACCGGTATATCACAGCAGTATGACATAATTACATAACAGCATGACATAATTACATAACATAACCTTTCCTAAATAAACGAGAATATAATCAATCCCAAAACAGGAGAGTTATACAACAACATGACGCAATGTATTTCCTAACATGATGCCGTAAGGGGGAGGTAGTCGCTTTTTAGGGTCCCGTTCTCCCTCATGTTAACCATATTAGTTTTTCGTTCCATGAGTTTGTCGATTTTTAGACCTTTCGACCCGTTTTTTTTTAAATATTATAACCTTTCCTGCCATTTATGTGTCGATGTTTTCCTGGCGAGCGATAGTGATGAGCCTGTAATTTTGGAAGAATCGGCCTTCGGCCGGGACATTTTTCTACCGAAAAATGTACAAATTAATCTGGAAGGGGATCTAATGGATATTTGTTTAAAGTTTGATGGAGGTCTAGGGAGGAAACTAAAACGAAATGCTAATTATATGAAATAATCGACCCACAAATAAACACATACCCCCTTAACCCTTTCGAGATCATGACTCATTTTGACCGTTTACTAAGGCTATCATTAGACAATTGTATACAGCTTAGCAAGGTTCTGTGGACATTATAAGGGTATACACTATCTCCATTAACCCTCTCACTCCCACGTACCCTTCCTAATCTGATTATATTCGTCTAATACCAGCCAGAAAGCAGATCAGAAAGGCGTAATCGGATCATGAAAGGGTTAACTCCGAAAATACAGCCGTGGTGCATATAGAAAACGGTCGCGAAAATACAGTCTTAGTGCATAATATAGAAAACGGTCGCGAAAAATATTATGTTATTACGTGGGCAGATCGTGAATGTCCTGTGATGCCGTCTGTTCATACCTTTAAGGGGGGATGGGGGGCCGGTTTTCTGGACCACTTTCTCCCTCATGTTTAGCCCCCTTAGTTTTCAGATGTTAAGATGTTTGCCCCATTAGTTAGTCGATTTTAAGACCTTTCGCCCCATTTCTTCGTCAATATTTAGACCTTTCGTGCTATTTAGGTGTCGATTTTTTTCTTGGCGAACGATAGTGAGCCTGTAACGTTGGAAGAACCGGCTTTCGGCCGGGCCATTTTTCTACCGAAAAATGTACAAATTAATCTAGAAGGGGGATCTAATGGATGTTTTTTTTTTTAAATTTGATGGAAGTCTAGGGAGGAAACTAGAAAAATAACGAATACATGCAAAAATCGGCCAAAAAGTGAACCATCCCCCCCTTAACCCCTATTGTACCGGTGACGTCCTTTGTATTATATTGTGGCAACTATTCGACGTATTTATTCAGCTTAGGAAGGACGTCTACCCATTGAAAAGCTATACAGACTATCTCAATCAATCCTTTTACCTACTACATATCCTGCTTAATAAGCTGCATACTATCGTCTAAACGTCTATATCTATCTATATGCTCAGGCCCAATCCCCACTTTTCCTATTTTGTATTTTTATTTTCCTCTGTTATTATTATTATTATTATTATTATTATTATTATTATTATTATTAAAATATTAATATAATTTTTTTTATTTTTTTTTATTTTTTTTTTCTTGGGGGTGGCCGACTCGAGACAGAGCAAGAACAGGAAAACACAAAACACAAAACAAAACTACGAACAAACTACAGACAAAACACAACATTGACACACAACGTAGCTAGCAGAAACTACAACAGACGTCTCTGGTGCTGTGGGAGGTTAAGGGGTGATTTCCACTTGAGGGATTGTTTTCTTGACCCCTTTCTCCCTCATGTTTAGCCCCATTGTTTTTGATACTATAAAACGTTTGGCCCATTAGTTTAGCAATTTTAAGAAGCTTCACCCCATATTAAAACCTTTCATGCCATTCAGGTGTCGATTGTATCCTGGCGAGCGATAGCGAGCCTGTAATTTAAGAGGAACCGGCCTTCGGCCGGGAAATTTTTCTACCGAAAAATGTACAAATTTATCTTGAAAGGGACTCAAGGGTGGGTGTTTTTTATTGAGGTAAGGTAGGGGAAACTAAAGGAAGAAAAAAAAGTTTATAACCCGTTTTGTTGTATTCAGTTTAGGAAGGACCCTATAATAAGGCTTCAACTATACGCAGATCCTTCCTAAGCTGCATAATATCGTCTAATCATAGCTAGAATAAAATATATCCCACGTCGCTGGTACTCAAAGGGTTAAGGGGAGATTTCCACCTGGAGGATTTTTTTCTGGACCCCTTTTTCCCTCATGTTTAAGCCCATTGCTTTTGAGATTTTAAGACGTTCGCCCCATTAGTTTGGCGATTTTAAGAACCCTCGCCCCATTTCTGTCAATTTAAGACCATTCGTGCCATTTAGGTGTCTATTTTTTCCTGGCGAGCGATAGCGAGCCTGTAATTTAAGGGGAATCGGCCTTCGGCCGGGACACTTTTCTACCGAAAAATGTACAAATTTATCTTGAAAGGGGGTCTAGGGGGAGTAATTTTAAGTTTGATGGAAGTCTAGGGAATCAACTAAAAACCTCCCCTTAAAACAACATTGGTTTTTGCTGGTTACTCAGGATTTTGGAAGTATAGTACCGGGGATTTGTTATTGTATTGCGACTAACGGCAACTGTCTCGGTGATATGGAGAGGCGCATTATAGCGAGGCCATGGCCAATTTTACTTGAACCTGTATTTTAATAAGATTAAAGGCCGCGTCTCATACAGTACGTCAAGACACGACAACGGCCGATGTTAGCCGATTTAACAACTTTTTGCCGAATCGACACGTTTGACACGAGGCTCGCCAGACAAGGACAGCCGCACGTCACTCCCACGTCAGTCACACGTCACTCACACGTCACTCACGACACATTTACGTCTGCCACACGTTAACTCGTGACCCTATTAAGATGTCAGTACGACACACATGTCCGCGCAACACGTTCACAGTACGCTAAGTTGGATGTTGATAGGATGTTAGTCGTCTGCCAGACGAGCAGCATATGTGCTGCGCAAGTGTGTCGCACGATACATACGTGTGTCATCCGACAGGGTCGACTCCTACGACAGAAGCACGACCAAGTACCCAACCCTATATAAAGGTCGGGGGCTGTAGACCCCACACAGTCTACCCATAGGTGGGCACTAACGCGATAATGTAACGCGTTAACGATTTCGGGTTAACGTTTATCGTTTATCGGATAATTTTTTTTCCAGCTTTAACGAATTTAACGGTAATGTCATACTTTTTGTTCCAAAATAGCGCGTTAATTAACCCGCTGAGTGCCAGGGACGCATATATACGTCCTCGCCGAAAAAAAATCGTAGCAGCGAAACGACTGCACCTATGGCTTTCATATTTTTACCACATGTACCTTACCCTTTAGGCTACCCACCACAAAAATTCCAAATCCCTCCTCCCACCCACTCGCTGACTGTCGGTCCCGTCAGAAGGAAAAAAATGGAAAATCTGTGGCAGCGAAACGACTGCACCAATCGGTTCCATATTTGTGTGACAAGTCCCTTACCCTTCTGCCTTCCCCCCACCACACCCCCAACCGCCTCCCACCACCCACTTCTAGCGTATCCGTACGAAGAAAAGGAAAAAAAGGAAAATCCGTGGTGGCGAAACTACCTCACCAATCGGCTTCATATGTGTAACACAAGTCAATTACCCTTCTACCTTCCCCCAACCAACCCCAAAACCACCCTCCCACCCATACATTCCGATACCATAAAAGTCTCTGTAGTCTATAGTGTCTTTTCAGCTACTTTCGGGACCATCGGGGACCTGATTTCTGGCGAGGGGAGTGTTTTTTTTTACCATTATCCTTCCTTTCTCTCCCAACTTGATCGATTTAGCCAAAAGAAAGAAAAAAAAAAAAAAAAAAAAAACTCTGGCACTGGCAGAAGCACACCGTCAAAATTGGCTGGCACTCAGCGGGTTAATTGCCAAACAGGCAGAAATCCGCAGAATAGTCAATAAATAGGTAAACTAAAAGCCGAACCGAACCCTCTTAATGGCAGGGTTTTTTTTTTTTTCTAATAAAATAATGATAGCATTGCTGCATTTAAGATTTTGTATTTAAAATATGATAAATATCCATATCTTCGATAAATAACGATACAACGAAGTAACGATATCGTTATCGAAAGGATCGGATTGGTTGTCTGTTTTTAGTCGGGCGTTTGTCATGTCATGGTCGTGTCGAGCTTACTATAGTCTGGTTCGAACATTTTGCCCGATTAATTCCCGATTATTGTACGTCAAAAACGATTGCTGCACGTCCGAAAACCGATCGACATACGTCAGCAGCACGTCCAAAATTTAACGGTTTTTTCCCCGACCATCAAAAACAGTCGGCTGAAAAATAGTGCATACACTAATTATTGGCCGACTTCACGGACCTGTCGGCGGGCACCCCGTCCAGTTCCAGATCAACTCTAGTAGAGCCGATTTATTTACACGATGTTACTCGATCATGCACGATTTTTCAAAAATTCAAATATTTTGAAAAGATCGGCTCTTGTCGGGTCTTGACGTGCTGTATGGGACGCGGCCTTAAAATACAAACATATCTCACACATGCACTCACTCACTCTCAAAAGCACCGGTTTTAGTATGTTCTCTAGACCTCCATCAAAATTAAAATAACACCCCCTAGACCCCCTTTCAAGATAAATTTGTACATTTTTCGGTAGAAAAATGTCCCGGCCGAAGGCCGCTTACTCTTAATTGTCAGGCTCGCTATCGCTCGCCAGGAAAAAATAGACACCTAAATGGCACGAACGGTCTTAAAATTGACAGAAATGGGGTGAAAGCGCTTATAATCGCCAAACTAATGGGGCGAACGTCTTAAAATATCAAAAGCAATGGGGCTACACATGAGGGAGAAAGGGATTCAGAAAAAAATCCCTCAAGTGGAAATCTGCCCTTAATGTGTTTCAAGTACCGGTAGTTGGATAATATTCTATGGATATTTCATCGGCATCAATCTAAATAAGAGGAGCAAGGTTCAGAAAATGTTCGCCTCTCATTGGCTGAAGCTGAAGTCCTGAAAGCCAATCAGGAACGACCTCTGAAATACCCTAGGTTCCAGATGCATCTTTTAACTCACACGAAGCTAAGAATTTCTTCTTCAATCGAGTTGTCAACTTATGGAATGGGCTTCCCCGAGATGTTATAGACTGCAGCACCGTTGATTCATTTAAACTCCGCCTAGACAAATATCTGGCATCAAACCCGCGACTGACTGAGTTTGTAAATGAATAACTTTATTTTATCCCCTCCTCAGTTACTAACCCATTTGTCCCCTACTAACTTCCTAATCCTGCCACGGACATTAGTTCCAGGGCAGTAGTTCCCTTTCCAATGTTCCCTTACCCACTCTAACCCACTGTTTGGACACTTGATCCTCAGTGTTTTGGAGGACAAGCAGCCTAGAAGGGTCACTAGATCTGTTGTTGCTTGATTTCCTTTGTACTCCTTTGTACTTCAGTTGAATAGTTATAGCTAGAATAAAGAATATTAATAAGAGAGAGAGAGAGAGAGTGAGTGTGAGTGAGAGTGAGTGAGACAGTGATTGAGTGTGTGTGTGTGTGTGTGTTATCGCACGAGTTGGCAGCATGTGCGTGTTGCAAGGGAGCAATGCAGGACGATATTTTTCCCCCTCCCCCCCCAACCCACTAATCCCCCTCCCCCATTGCATCCCCCAACCCACTATGTCCCTCCCCCCCTCCCATCCCTTCAACCCACTACCCCCTCCCCCACCCAACCCACTACCCCCTCTTCCCTCCCCCAACTCACTATCCCCAAACCCACTACTCCCCCCCCCCCCCCCCCCCTCCCACATCCTAGCTCCCCCTCCCCCCTCTCCCCCTTCGACGCCATTGTTGTTTACTTGATCAGCGCCATCTGTGGGAAGCTTTTGGACAATTTTGGATCAATTCTCTGGAATATATATATATTTTTTTTAGACATTTGCAAAAGCGAATGTCAGGATATATATATATATATATATATATATATATATATATATATATATATATTAATTTATATATTTATTTTATCTATTTATTTATTTGTAATATTATTATATATATATATATATATATATATATATATATATATATATATATATATATTTTTATTTTATTTTTTTTTTTTGGGGGGTGGGGGGAGGGTTATACAGTCAAGACGCGGGTGTTATGTGACTGTACCTGGTTGTTTGTATAGGATAGGACTGATGTGGTCAATGAGGCACTCCGTATATTGGACAACTTCATTATCTGGGTGTGTTCACTGATGTACACTCGGATACCATAGTCTCTAGCCCACTCATAAGGATTCCTGGACTTCACCTATTTCTAATCATAAAAATATATATCTGGAAAAATTTATAAATATAACTGTATACTTCAACAACAAAACTATATTACGATATTTATTGAAAAAAAAAAAAATCCAAAGATCAATCCAGATAGTTATAATTGCATTAAGAAAACATAGAAGACCCACGAATTCTTATGAGTGGCTAGAGACTATGGCATCCGAGTGTACAGTCGCGCTAATAAGTGATGGCTCGGCACCAAGTATGTTTTGATCAGTAATTACTATCAGCAATATCTAAGCTTCATTTCTTCATATCGAGTGAAATATACAAACATGTTCCTACACTTACCCACCCTATTCAACATCTGACAGACATTAATATAGCACAGAGCAAGCCAAACGTAATGGCAGCTGGGACATGACTTATTAGCGCGACCGTACTATCAACGACAAAAGTTCGTTCCTCCAACAAGCCACTGAGTGAATCCGATACACCTGGGGTTCGACAAACAAGGCATTTGAAAGAAGAACATTTACACCTCCAAGTGATTCGGATTCAACCAGTGGCAGGTTGGGGGAACGAACTTTTGTCGTTGATAGTAGTTAGTACACTCAACGACATAAATCTGGGCCCAATATGAACTCTCCAACTGCAAATTGAAACACGGAATTGTAAATATTAGGTACCGTACTGTTAATGACAATATTCGATTCTATTCGGGCCAGCTTCGACAACTTAAGCCCTAACTTATGTGGTTGACTGTACAGTTTTCACACACACGCACACACACACACACCTTACCCATACACACACACACACACACACACACATCTTACCCAAACCCCTACACACACACACACACACACACACACATCTTACCCAAACCCATACACACACACACACACACCTTACCCATACACACACACACACACACCCACATCTTACCCAAACCCATACACACACACACCTTACCCAAACCCATACACACACACATACACACACCTTACCCAAACCCATACACACACACACACACACATCTTACCCAAACCCATACACACACACACACACACACACACACACACACCTTACCCAAACCCATACACACACACACACACACACACCTTACCCAAACCCATACACACACACACACACACACCAGCAGGAGAAAGAGGAGGACGGCAGGATTGAATCTCCGGAATTAAGGGGAGATCCTTCACTTTTTGGTAAACAAAAAAAAAAATATTTATTATTTGTCTAGTTTCCTCGCTAGACCTCCATCAAGCTTAAAATGAAGGGCAAGAATGTTCGGTGCGGGCGTACCGCCAGCCTTGTTTACACTACGCGTAGTGGCGTCGGACCTTTCCCATCATGTTCCCGTCTATTTTGACTGCCTTTGGATATAAAAATACATTAGCCTAACAAAACAACCTAACCTAACCTAACCTAGTATTCATGTTAGTAATGACAGGGGGCAAATAGCAGAAAATATATAGTGTCGAAATAGACGGGAACGTAACTGCGAGCGCACAACATGACAACCGTACACCCGGAAACTACATCCTTCCCAAATGAAGCCCCCTAGACTCACTTTAAAGATAAATTTGTACATTTTTCGGTAGAAAAATGTCCTGGCCGAAGGCCGATTCCTCTTAAATTACAGGCTCGCTATCGCTTGCCAGGAAAAAATTGAGACCTAATTGGCAGGAAAGGTCTTAAAATTGACAGAAATGGGGCGAAAGTTCATAAAATCGCCAAGCTAATGGGTCTGAAGATGAGGGAGGAGGTGGTCTAGAAAAGCGCCATGTCTCGAATTAAATGTCGTTTTTGTAATTATTTTGATAAGGAGTGCTTCCCTTCGTGGTTCATTGGCTGGTTCGTTCACCTGGATAATGAAGGTATGTTCTTAACCCCTTCTGTACCGGTGACTTCCTTTTAACTGTAGTAGGGCAAACATTAGACGATTTAATTCATCTTAACCCTCTCACGACCATATGACGCAGAGGTTGCCAGATTAGCAATAAGAAATAGAGTTCTCTCTCTTATAATTACCTCTCCAAAATTAGTTTTCTGCCCACAGCTAACTCAAAGACAACTGCAGAGGTTAAAGTAACTAAACTAAAGGTTTCTAAATACCCCTGATGGTAACAAAGACTTTAAAGTATCCCTAATAGGCTCAAAATTGCGTCAAGAACGTGAGAGGGTTAAGAAGGACGTCTACCCATTACAAGGCTACAGACTATCTTAATTAATCTGTTTAGCAACTATAGATCCTTCCCAAGCTCCATAAAATCGTGTAAATGTAGGTGAAATCCACTAAAAAGAGGTGTTGCCGGTAGTGTAAGCGTTACTCGTGTAGTTAGTGTGTGACACGGTGGGTTGTGGGTTGGGTGGTTGTGTGTTGTGTAGAAGTCGGTACACATTCCGGAGGGAGGCGGACCCCCAGCCAGGCTGGAGCTTCGGGAGGGTTCACCAATGAGGGCCACTTAAGGGGAGGTGGCCCGTTTTGTTGGTCTATTAATTCAATTATTCCTTTATTTCTTAGTTTCTTCGCTAGATCTTCATCATTCTTAGAAAAACTTCCCCTAAACCCCCCTTCAAGATAAATTTTTACATTTTTTGGTAGAAAAATGTCCCGGCCAATGGCCGGTGCCTCTTAAAATATCAGGCTTGCTATCGCTTGCGAAGAAAAAATCGACACCTAAATGGCACGAAAGGTCTTGAAATTGACAACAAAATGGGACGAAAGGTGTTAAAATCACCAAACTAATGGGCCGAACGTCTTATAATCTCAAAACAAATGGGGCTTAACACGAGGGAGAAAGGGGACCCGAAAACGGACCCATCTCCCCTTAACCCTTTCATCCACCGAGGATTGCCGTTTAGCATTCAAAAATAGAATAATGATCTTAATCTCATAATTACCTTTCTAACCTCATAATTACCTTTTCCAATCTTATAATTACCTTTCTACTCTCATAATTACCTTTCTAATCTCATAATTACCTTTCTACTCTCATAATTACCTTTCTAATCTCATAATTACCTTTCTACTCTCATAATTACCTTTCTAATCTCATAATTACCTTTCTACTCTCATAATTACCTTTCTAATCTCATAATTACCTTTCTACTCATAATTACCTTTCTAATCTCATAATTACCTTTCTACTCTCATAATTGCCTTTCTAATCTCATAATTACCTTTCTACTCATAATTACCTTTCTACTCTCATAATTACCTTTCTACTCTCATAATTACCTTTCTACTCTCATAATTACCTTTCTAATCTCATAATTATCTTTTCAAAATTAGTGTTCTGCCTACAGCTCGCTCAGAGACAACTGCAGAGGTTGAAGTAACTGATGGTCACAAAAACTTATAACCCGTACAGTACCAGGGCCGTCCTTTTCATTATAACTTGGATACAATTAGACGATTATATTCAGCTTAGGAAGGACCTCTAGCAATCAAAATACTTAAGACTGTCTCAACCAACCCTTTCAACTACCACAGATCCTTCCTTATCGTCAAGCTATAGTGTAAATACAGCTAGAATAAAATATAACACGTCGCTAGTACTCGAAGGGTTAACTATCTCAGAAATGGCGCAAATCGCGTCCTTGTGCGCGGAAGAGTTAACATATTCAGTACCGGTGACGTCTTTTTCATTATATTCTGGCAACTATTAGACGGTTTTATTCAGCTTAGGAAGGACGTCTACCCGTTAAAAGATTAGACTATCTCAATTTATCCTATTAGCTACCGTATATCCTTCTTAAGCCCCCCCCCCCCCCCCTCCCATGACTTCTTGAAACTAACATCTACCGGTATGTTGCCAGTAGGGGGCCTAATTAGGTTTTTGGCATAAATCAAAGAAGGAGTTGGGGCGAGAGGTGTGGGACCCGCAACAAGTAATGGTGATCGAGTGAGAGGTGCGAGATCTAGAGATTATTTTTAGCGATTTACGGATTTTAGTATAATGGAAGGTAAGAGTTGTGTTATCGGGCGTACCACTACCGACATACAGCCCAACTCCTCTCTAAAACATTAACTTAACCAAACAACCTAACCTAACCTAACCTAGTATTCATGTAGTAATGAGAATACTAGGTTAGGTTAGGGTTTTTAGTTAGGTTAAGTATTTATAGATGATTTATGTTGTACGTCGGTAGTGGTACGCCCGATAACACAACTCTTACCTAATGGAATACCGACGGTGTGGACATATATGCCAATGAAATACACATGATATAGCTATCTTTATAATGATATACTGAGAACTGTGTAGAACCATCAACGTCATATATGCCAATGAAATACACATGATATAGCTATCTTTATAATGATATACTGAGAACTGTGTAGAACCATCAACGTCAAAAGTTCGTTCCCCCAACCAGCCACTGAGTGAATACGAAACACCTTGAGTTCGACTAACGAAACATCTAAAAGAAGTGCCATTTACACCATGTAAATGCTTCGTTTTTCGACCCCCAGGTGATCCGGATTCACACATTGGTAGTTGGGGGAACGAACTTCTGTCGTTGATAGTACATTGCTACAACACTCATTTTATGTCGAACCCCCGTATTGTAGGACCACACTTACTGTATGTGCTTCCCTAACCCTATCTCGAACGAAGATAATACCACCGAGTGCTAATTTGTGATAAAGGGATAAGTATAATGTTCACTTCGTGTCTGCTTATTTTGTTCATAAAGGGTTCGGGTCGCATTCAGTGTGGTTTTAAACTACTGGGATAACAGCCATATTATTAAACCTTACTGCTGTGGTTCCCTACACCTACGTTGATGAAATCGGCAAAAACAAACAGTGGTCTTTCTGAAACTGCAAAGTATTTAGTCCTTTATCATCAATTATCGCTCTACTTTTATCATCGTTCGATTTAGCAATGGCAGCCCCCTTCCCTCACCTCATGCTTAAATATACGGGTGTTTTAGTCTTTAAACCTTCTCGTACCGGCGACGTATTTTTATATTTGTTCTTGGACGATTTTGTGCAGTTTAGGAAGGGTCTGTGGAAGTATAAAGGAATAAGTGAGATAGTTCAAGGCATGTTAATGGCTGAAGGCCCTTTTTAAACTGAATACAATCGTCTAAAAGTAGCCAAGATAAAGTTAAAGAGGCGTCGCCGGTACAGAAGGGGTTAAGAATGTGACACTAGTCTTCTCGGCTGATGTGGCCTATATTATTGTATTGTTGTTTGCCTCTGAACCTGTGCCGTATATGGAATTGTCAATTGGGTGGGGTAGAGAGGGTGAGGGTGGGTTTGAGGTTGAGTGTGTGAGGGTGGGGTAGAGGGTTTGAGGTTGAGTGTGTGAGGGTGGGATAGAGGGTGTGAGGGTGGGGTAGAGCATAGAGTACAGAAGGATAGAGAGGAAAGAGAGACGCTACAAATCTGAAATTAGCGAGCCGCGCGTTCGAGAGATGGCAGCACGATCGCAAAGGAAAATGGTCGGGTCCCCATTAATTTGTAATAATCCCTACCTTGTACTAATAACGCTATTAATAATCAATTCTACCTATCCAGAGACTCTATAGACATGACAGAGTTAAATAGACATAAGTAGAGGCGACTGTAAAGGCCAGATCATCGTGAAATTTTCGTTATTATGAGGAGGTTCACAGTCACGTCTCTTCTACCCCCACCATTGTTGTTGTGAGAGTGGGTAGTTGCCAACGTCAAACATGCTGGGCCAAAATATCCCTAGATATCATAAGTATAACCTATGAACGTGTTACGTGAAATGTCCTGTTTTACTGCAACTTTATAAATTAGCATCTACATAACATGTAACTAATAATATATATTCAAAATTACATTTTAATTATTGTTGTGTTGCTTGTAGTTATACAGCTTACATCATAGATAAGTATTTTTTATATTGTATACGTATTCCTAATATTTTCCTCTTGCTTTTATATATCTATTTTATTTTAAATAATTTACAAGTGTTTTTACCAACATTAAATCACTCTAAAAGACGTTCCCTCTTTAATCTATTGCCCCCTCATTTTGCGGAATTTCCCTTAACTTTGGTAACACTGCAGACATGCCAGGCGGGCAGATATCAAGGAGTATCTAATAAGGAAAAACGACTGAGTGTTTTGGTTGTATGCCCTACAACAGTGCTGCCACCAAATCCCTAGGACGCGCGGCGAAATAACCGTGTGATGTCACGCTTTGGCCTCTATCCTTCTGTACTCTATGGGGTAGAGAGTGTGAGGGTGGGGTAGAGGGTGTGAGGGTGGGGTAGAGGGTGTGAGGGTGGGGTACTGGGTGTGAGGGTGGGGTACAGGGTGTGAGGGTGGGGTAGAGGGTGTGAGAGTGAGATAGAGGGTGTGAGGGTGGGGTACAATGGAGTACAATGGAAATCAAGCAACAACAGATCTAGTGACTTTTCTAGGCTGCTTGTCCTCCAAAACACTGAGGATCAAGTGTCCAAACAGTGGTTTAGAGTGGGTAAGGGAACATTGGAAAGGGAACTAATGTCCGTGGCAGGATTAGGAAGTTAGTAGGGGACAGATGGGTTAGTAACTGAGGGGAGGATAAAATAAAGTTATTCATTTACAAACGCAGTCAGTTGCGGGTTTGGTGCGAGATATTTGTCTATGCGGAGTTTAAATGAATCAACGGTGCTGCAGTCTATAACGTCTCGGGGAAGCCCATTCCACAAGTTGACAACCCGATTGAAGAAGAAATTCTTAGATTCGTGTGAGTTAAATGATTTACCAATAATTTTGCAACCGTTTCCCGCGTGTAATTAGATTGGTCAATAGTGAAGTACTTACTGCAGTTCATATTGTCGATGCCTTTGATGATTTTGAACACTTGAATTAAGTCACCTCTTAATCTGCGCTGGGTTAAAGGAAATAGATTTAATTCTCTAAGACGCTCTTCGTATAGTTTGTTCTTTAGGCTCGGTATTATTTTGGTAACTCTACGTTGAACTCGTTCTAGCTTGTTTATATCTTTTTGGTAATAAGGGCACCAGGATTGAACGCAGTATTCCAGAAGAGGGCGGACTAAGGAATTGTAAAGGGTTAGGATAACTTCTTTGGATTTATTCTCAAATGACCTGCCTATAAAGCCAATTATTTTGTTTGCCTTCTTAACAACTTCTGAACATTGTTGACTCGGTTTTAGGTTACTCGATATTGTTACTCCCAGATCGGTCTCTCTGTTTACATTCTTAAGCTGAGTGCCATTCATCGAATAGTTTGCTTTCTCATTTAGGTATCCGATATGTAGTACTTTACATTTATCCGCATTGAAACTCATTTGCCAAATTTGGGCCCAACGTGACAATTTATCTAGATTGTGTTGCATATCGTCAACTTATTCTTTTGAGAGTACGCTATTTGCAATTTTTGTATCGTCAGCAAATTTTGAGATTGTACAGGTGAGACTCTCATCTATGTCGTTGATATAAATTAGAAAGAGAATTGGTCCTAGTACCGATCCCTGGGGTACCCCGCTACTTACATTGGTCCATTTAGATGCCTTACCGTTTATGACTACTCTTTGCTTTCTGTCGCTGAGCCAATTTTCTATCCATTTCAACACACCGTCTTGTATTCCATGCGCTTTTAGTTTTAGCAGTAAACGTTTGTGGGGAACTTTGTCAAAGACCTTTTGAAAATCAAGGTATATAATATCTACAGCTTTACTCTCATCGTAGAGGTTGAGGATATCGTGGAAGAAGTCTAAGAGGGTGTTAGGGGTGGGGTAGAGGGTGTGATGGTGAGGTAGAGGGTGTGAGGGTGAGGTAGAGGATGTGAGGGTGAGGTAGAGGATGTGAGGGTGAGGTAGAGGGTGTGAGGGTGGGGTAGAGGGTGTGAGGGTGGGTTAGAGGGTGTGAGGGTGGGTTAGAGGGTGTGAGGGTGTATTAGTGGGTGTGAGGGTGTGTTAGAGGGTGTGAGGGTGGGTTAGAGGGTGTGAGGGTGTGTTAGAGGGTGTGAGGGTGTGTTAGAGGGTGTGAGGGTGAGCGTGGGGTAGAGGGTGTGAGGGTGGGGGTGAGGGTGGGGTAGAGGGTGTGAGGGTGGGGTAGAGGGCGTGGGGGTGAGGGTGGGGTAGAGGGTGTGAGGGTGGGGTAGAGGTTCTTGCTTCTCGACGCTTCCCTAAGATCGATACCCCGAGACCCACCCACCCACCGCACCCACACATTCTGTCTCTCTCTCTCTCTCTCTTGCACGCACACACACACACACACTCTCTCTCTCTCTCTTACACACACACACACACACACACACACACACACACTCTCTCTCCTACACAAGCACAAACCTATATACCTATTCATTTGTTTATCTCTCCCTCACACACACACACACACACACACACACACACAGCCCGTAGCCTAGTAGGTAGAGCTCTCGTCTCACACACGAGGGGTCGGGGGTTCAATCCCCGGCCGGGCGGAGACAAATTGGGCTTGTCTCCTTTCATGTGTTAGCCTCAGTTCACCTAGCTGTAAATAGGTACCTGGAATAAGTGGACGACGTTGTGACGTCCCATCTGGGGTTGGCAAAAATGGTACAAGGCGAGATGGGTATCATATGGTTCACCTAAGCTGATGGCTACCTAAGCCTTCGGGCGAGACGGTACCGTCTATAGTGAGAATGGTACCATACAGATCCACCCTAAGCCTTCGTTTCCGATGTCGCCAATTGGCTAAAATACAGACTACACACACATCCACAGCCATTCCAACAGTACATAAAACACTTCACATGCATTTCACGCAATATATTCCCAGTTAAGGAGGCGCGATAATAATGACCTTAGCTCGCATTGCGTGGATTCCCCTTGACGAACAAGTAACTGTAACTGAGTAACACACACACACACACACACACACACACACACACACACACACACACACACAAACCTATATACCTATTCATTTGTTTATCTCTCCCTCACACACACATACACACACACACACACATACACACACACACACATACACACACACACACACACACACACACACACACACACACACACACACAAGCACAAACCTATATACCTATTCATTTGTTTATCTCTCCCTCACACACACATACACACACACACACATACACACACACACACACACACACACACACACACACACACACACATACACACACACACACACACATACACAAGCACAAACCTATATACCTATTCATTTGTTTATCTCTCCCTCACACACACATACACACACACATACACACATTACACACTTGCACACATTTGAAATATTACATGTACAGTTGTCCACATAAGTTCAGTTCCTCTCCGTGACTTATACATCTACTATATAAAGGGCACTTTTTGTCTGTCTATCTGTTTGCTCACGAACTACTCCCCCAGTTTTCAAGATGGAGAGCCCATACCTGGCATGCATATTAATGGGGTGCCATAATAGGTCTTAAGGGGGGGGGGAGCCCCCAACTCTCAGTTTTCAGGATGGAGAGCCCATACTTGGCATGCAGTGTCAGAATAGGTCTTACGCGAATTTTGATTGTCCCCTCAATGAAAAAAATCGCTTAACCCCCCCCCCCCCCCCGTTCCCAAGATAGACAGCCTATATTTAATTCCCCCCGGGCAGCAGCGGGTACCTCGGCTAGTACAAGTACAGTATAGTGCGCTTAATAGAGCCCACCTCGCCTTTTTTCTCTTTCTCTCCCTCTCTCTTTGGCTTGTATCTATTCGGCCTCAGTAAGCCTACTGTTTCAAGACGTTTACCCTCATCCAGGTGTCAATATTTTCCTGGCGAGCGGTAGCGAGCCAGCATATATATATTTTTGTTTCGACAGCAAGCTAAATTTGTAAATTTTTCGATACAAAAATGTCTCCGGCGAAGCCGGATTTCTCCATACAATGCTGGCTTGCTATCGCTCGCCAGGAAGAAATCGACACCTGGATGAGGATAAACGTCTTAAAACAGTTGGCTGAATAGGGCCGAATGGATACAAGCCAGGGAAAGAGAGAAAAGGAGAGAAAAATAAAAAAAAAACGATGACCCCCCTTAAGCACCCCCTGGACATCCTATTGTATCACTCATTGTCTTTCATACTGTAGATCGATTAGGGCACAGTCGCGCTAATAAGTCATGTTCCAGCTGCCATTATGTTTGGCTTGCTCTGTGCTGTATTAATGTCTGTCAGATGTTGAATAGGGCGGGTAAGTGTAGGAACATGTTTGTAGATTTCACTCGATATGAAGAAATGATGCTTAGATATTGCTGATACCAATTACTGATTAAAACAAACTTGGTGCCGAGACATCACTTATTAGCGCGACTGTACACTCGGATGCCATAGTCTCTAGCCACTCATAAGATTTTGTGGACCTCTGATGTTTTTGTTTATGCAATTATAACTATCTGCATTGATTTGTTTATGCAATTATAACTATCTGCATTGATTTGTTTATGCAATTATAACTATCTGCATTGATTTGTTTATGCAATTATAACTATCTGCATTGATTTTGGGATAGAACTTGTTTTTCAATATATAGTATACATAGTTTTATAGTTAATTTTATAAAATGATATTCATAAATTCGTTTCCAGAGCTATAGTTTCAGGATTAGAAATAGGTGAAATCCACGAGTTTGTCTGAGTGGGGTAGAGACTATGGCATCCGAGCGTACATAATGGAGCAACTTGTGTTTTAAGGGGACGTTATGGTATTTTTTAGTTCTATTATTTTTTTTCTCCCTAGACCTCTTATCAAACTTAAACAATACGACAAATCACACTCCCAAGATATAAATTTGTACATTTTTTGATAGAAGAATGTCCCTACGGCTTACAGGCTCGCTATCGCTTGCTAAGAAAAAAATAAAATCGACACCTAAATGGCACGAGAGGTCTAAATATTGACAAAGAAAGGTAGCGAAAAGTTTGAAGGTGGTGTCACACGAGCGCATTCTCCGGTAATTTTCGATGAGCAATTTTTTTTTCGTACTATGTTGAGGCTTTATCGCATTGGTATCGGAAACTAGATCGAAGGTAGATGGTTAGGTAGTTTAAGGCGAGGTATTTAGTTTGTTCCCTACTTTTTCATCAAGCTTAAAATTACATCCCCTAGACCCCCTTTCAAGATCTATTTGTACATTTGTCGGTAGAAAAATGTCCAGGCCGGAGGCCGGTTGCTCTTAAATTACAGGCTCGCTATCGCTCGCCAGGAAAATGTTTACACATTAACGGCACGAAAGGTCTTAACATTGACAGAAATGGGGCAAAATGTCTTAAAATATCCAAACTACTAGGGCGAAGGTCTTAAAATCTCAAAAGCAATGGGGCTAAACATGAGGGAGAAAGGGGTCCAGAAAAAAATCCCTCAAGTGGATTATCTCCCCTTAACCCTTTCGAGCTCCAAAACGCATTTATTTTCTGTTTTCTGGTCATTATTAGAGGATTTGTATTTAGATTAGTAACGGTATATGGAAGTCAAAGGGTTGATTGAGATAGTATTTACCCTTATAATACCCACAGATCCTTCCTAAGCTGCATAGAATCGTCTAATGATAGCCCAAATAAACTGCTAAAACGCGTCCGAGCTTCAAGGGGATTAATTCTTATGGAACTTGTGTTTGGCAGTTGCCAGGCTCTACAATTGCCCGTAAAAAATTGACTGAAACATCGCCCGTGTAACACCGGCTTTAATATCTTCAAACTAATTAGGTGAACGACTTTAAATATCATAACTAATGGGGCTAATCATGAGGGAGAAGGGGGTCCATAAAAACCTAATACCTCCCCTTAATAACTAACTACATAAACACAGCTGTTAGGTAAGCGATAGGAAAGTCGAGATATTTGTCCATGCAAATAGTTTGTCGATCTTTGGAGCCCTTATAACCCTTCTTTATTTGTTAATCTTTGGAGCCCTTATAACCCTTCTTGGTTTGTTGATCTTTGGAGCCCTTATAACCCTTATTGGTTTGTTGATCTTTGGAGCCCTTATAACCCTTATTGGTTTGTTGATCTTTGGAGCCCTTATAACCTTTCTTGGTTTGTTGATCTTTGGAGCCCTTATAACCCTTCTTGGTTTGTTGATCTTTGGAGCCCTTATAACCCTTATTGGTTTGTTGATCTTTGGAGCCCTTATAACCCTTCTTTATTTGTTAATCTTTGGAGCCCTTATAACCCTTCTTGGTTTGTTGATCTTTGGAGCCCTTATAACCCTTATTGGTTTGTTGATCTTTGGAGCCCTTATAACCCTTCTTTATTTGTTAATCTTTGGAGCCCTTATAACCCTTCTTGGTTTGTTGATCTTTGGAGCCCTTATAACCCTTATTGGTTTGTTGATCTTTGGAGCCCTTATAACCCTTATTGGTTTGTTGATCTTTGGAGCCCTTATAACCCTTCTTGGTTTGTTGATCTTTGGAGCCCTTATAACCCTTCTTGGTTTGTTGATCTTTGGAGCCCTTATAACCCTTCTTGGTTTGTTGATCTTTGGAGCCCTTATAACCCTTCTTGGTTGTTGATCTTTGGAGCCCTTATAACCCTTCTTGGTTTGTTGATCTTTGGAGCCCTTATAACCCTTCTTGGTTTGTTGATCTTTGGAGCCCTTATAACCCTTCTTGGTTTGTTGATCTTTGGAGCCCTTATAACCCTTCTTGGTTTGTTGATCTTTGGAGCCCTTATAACCCTTCTTGGTTTGTTGATCTTTGGAGCCCTTATAACCCTTCTTGGTTTGTGGATCTTTGGAGCCCTTATAACCCTTCTTGGTTTGTTGATCTTTGGAGCCCTTATAACCCTTCTTGGTTTGTTGATCTTTGGAGCCCTTATAACCCTTCTTGGTTTGTTGATCTTTGGAGCCCTTATAACCCTTCTTGGTTTGTTGATCTTTGGAGCCCTTATAACCCTTCTTGGTTTGTTGATCTTTGGAGCCCTTATAACCCTTCTTGGTTTGTGGATCTTTGGAGCCCTTATAACCCTTCTTGGTTTGTTGATCTTTGGAGCCCTTATAACCCTTCTTGGTTTGTTGATCTTTGGAGCCCTTATAACCCTTCTTGGTTTCGTTAAGGGGAGATGGGCTTATTTATTTGTTCATTTATGCATTTGTTTTATTATTTTATTAGTTTCCTCCCTAGACTTCCATGAAGCTTAAAAATCACCCGCTCAAGATCCCCTTCAACAGAAATATGTATTTTGTTACAGGGAATATGTGTAATCAGGGATTTCACGAAATCCCTAGTAAATTCGTGAAATTTGAATATTTCAATTCAAGTATTTCTGATACTATCTATCTATTGCCTGACGCCGTGATCCCCGAAGGTGTGGCCACGAACGAACCGCCCCCATGCACCTCTGTCCGCGGTCAGTCGACGCCCCTCCTGTCGTGGTTCGTCAACATAGGTTCCGTCCGCATCCGAGGCTGTTAGTTCGTTTTTCTTTGCTTGGGTATTTTTTCCGGGTGGGGGTCGCAGGCCCACCGACCCAACCTCTTTAGTCGCCTCTTACGACACGTCCATGTCCTTTATTAAGGAACACCCCGTTCTTAGCATTAATCATCCATTACAAACCCCAATGTACTTGAATAAACTAATGAAAGCATATGGTCCTCCCGGGATTCGAACTCTGGACACCACACCCAGAACATAAGCATCTAAACCATTACACCACCAACACCGTTAAAGGTTGAGTACACGATCACGATTAATATCCATTTTCGAATTTTGGAGATCAATCTAATCATGTACTCAGACCCAACTGCATTATGGAAAGCGTAATGTTTTAGAGAGAGGAACGAACAATTAATGGGGCCAAGATCACTAAGGACCGACCTCTAGACATTAGCTCCTGAACCTATAGAAATTAAGGAACACCTAAGATATCTTATAGTGCACAGGTTAGGTTGGGTTCAGTTTAACAAAGGAGTACAAAGGAAATCAAGCAACAACAGGTCTAGTGACCCTTCTAGGCTGCTTGTCCTCCAAAACACTGAGGATCAAGTGTCCAAACAGTGGTTTAGAGTGGGTAAGGGAACATTGGAAAGGGAACTACTGCCCTGGAACTAATGTCCGTGGCAGGATTAGGAAGTTAGTAGGGGACAGATGGGTTAGTAACTGAGGGGAGGATAAAATAAAGTTATTCATTTACAAACGCAGTCAGTCGCAGGTTTGACGCGAGATATTTGTCTAGGCGAAGTTTAAATGAATCAACGGTGCTGCAGTCTATAACGTCTCGGGGAAGCCCATTCCATAGAACTACTATGTATCTTTTCGTACTTTAAATTATAGGAAGATACAAATTAACTTTTACATTTTAGTACACGATTAATTAAATAAATATTTATCAGATTTATCTAGCTTGGCGAATTTTAAGGGAGCCCACCTCGTGTTGTTTTCTCTCTCTCTCCCTCGCTCTCTGGGCTATATTCATTCCACACCATTCAGCCTACTGTTTTAAGACTTTTATCCCCATCCAGGTGTCGATTGCTTCCTGGCGAGCGATAGCGAGCCAGCATTGTATGGAGAAATCCGGCTTCGCCGTAGAAATGTTTCTATCGAAAAATGTACAAATTTAGCTTATCACAACATAAATATATATATGCTGGCTCGCTACCGCTCGCCAGGAAAATATTGACACCTGGATGGGAGTAAGCGTCTTAAAACCGTAGGCTGAATGGGGCCAAATTGATACAAGCCAAAGAGAGCGGGAGAGCGAGATAAAACAAAGCGAGGTGGGCTCCCTTAACGGGAGATCTCCACTTGAGGGATTTTTTCTTGACCCCTTTCTCCCTCATGTTTAGCCCCATTGCTTTTAATATTATAAAACGTTTGCCCCATTAGTTTAGCGATTTTAAGAACTTTCACCCCATATTAAGACCTTTGGTGCAATTCAGGTGTCGATTTTATCCTGGCGAGCGATAGCGAGCCTGTAATTTAAGAGGAACCGGCTTTCAGCCGGGACATTTTTCTACCGAAAAATGTACAAATTTATCTTGAAAGGGGGTCAAGGGGGTGCAATTTCAAGCTTGACGGAGGTCTAGGAAACACACTAAAAAACACCCCTTAACATATACACTATGTTTGAAGGATGGTCTGGGTGGGGTTTAGTTTATTGATTTTATTTATTTATGTATTTTTTTGTAAAGCTTGTAAAGTGTATTAGTGACAAAAAAACAAAAAAAAACAAAAAAAAACCACACACACACACACACACACACACACACACACACTCAAATGTCGGATGGGCTAGTATTAACCCTTTCAGGAGCATGACGCGTATTGACAGTTTGTTCTGGCTATCATTAGACAATTTTATTCAGCTGAGGAAGGAATTGTGGCAGCTGAAGACTTAATGGCTAGTATTAATTAACCCCTTTGGTTCCTAGACAGCCTTATTAAATTGCATAATATCGTCTAATTATAAAGCCAAGTCATTTATATCCCTCCTAACACCAAACGCCTCCCAATGAAATGAATGAAAACATGCGCGCTCCTCCTGGGATTCGAACTTGGGATACCACATGCATATCTTAAACACTCTAGCCATTACACCACCGACGCAGTTAAAGGTTAAGGGGAGGCAGACCGTTTGTTTGGTCTATTAATTAATATATTCATATATTTTGTTTAGTTTCCTCCCTAGACCTCCATCAAGCTTAGAAAAACACCCCCTAGACCCCCCCTTCAAGATAAATTTGTACATTTTTCGGTAGAAAAATGTCCCGGCCGAAGGCCGATTCCTCTTAAAATTGCAGGCTCGCTATCGCTCGCCAGGAAATAATCGACACCTAAATGGCACGAAAGGTCTTAAAATTGACAACGAAATGGGACGAAAGGTGTTAAAATCGCCAAACTAATGGGCCGAACGTCTTATAATCTCAATACTAGTGGGGCTAAACATTAGGGAGAAGGGGGGTCCAGAAAAACGGTCTGCCTCCCCTTAAGTATACTTGACTAAGATTAATTAATATCCATGTATCGATTACTGGACACATAGCAATCTAATCCTGTACTCTCAGACCCAACTGGACACCGAATATAGATTTTTTTTTTTTTATTTATTTATTTTTTTTTTTTTTTTTTTTTTTTTTTTTTTTTAGCCTAATGTTTATGTGAGAAGAGAGAACCAATTGACCACTTGCGGGTTTCAGGCTATAAGGAAGTTGGAGTTGTTTTTACATTGATATTTAACCGCATTACCAGCTCAAATGCGGTTGTAGTACATTTATAAATACACGCAACTCAATTCAACATACGTTTGATCCATTCGACATCTACTGTATTGTTGTATTTCGGTTTAATACCGATATTCACGGCACCAACTTCCTTATAGCCTGAAACTCGCAAGAGGTCATTTATAGGGCACATATCTAAACTGTTAACACGCCGCGTCGTTATCCTCACGGGGTTAAGGGGGGGAGATGGGCTGTTTTTTGTGGCCTCCTCCTCCTTCGTGTTTACCCTCATTAGTTTTGAAATTTTAGGACGTTCGCCCCCATTAGTTTGTCGATCATAAGACCTTTCATCCCATTTCTGTATTCGATATCAAGACCTTTCGTGCAATTTACGTGTCGATGTTTTCCTGGCGAGCGGTAGCGAGCCTGTAATTTGAAGAGGAATCGGCCTTCGGCCGGGACATTTTTATATCGAAACATGTACACACTTATCTTGAAAGGGGGTCTAGGGGGTGTTTTTTAAGCTTGATGGAGGTCTAGGGAGGAAACTAAAAAAAATATATGAATAAATTAATTAATAGACCAAACAAACGGGAGGAAACTAAAGTAAATTAGCCTATACAGTGTATATTTAAAAAAAAATAAAAAAAAAAATAAATAAATAAATAATAATAATAATACTAATAAAAAACTCATCCCCTCTCAAGTGTCTTGGAGTGCAAACATATCAAGGGTAAACAAATAATGCGTCATCCATCATTGACCCATGGATAGTTATTGACCCACTTACCCTCATAGGTGGGTTTATTACTATGTGTATATACCTTTATAGGGCTGGATTATTGTGGACACTTCAATTGACCACTTGCGAGTTTCAGGCTATAAGGAAGTTGGAGCCGTGAACATCAAAATTAAACCGAAATGCAATAATAATGTACGTTTCTGATGGATAAATGGTATGGTGAATTGGGTTTTATGTATGTATATATGTACTACGACCGTATTTATGTATGTATATATGTACTACGACCGTATTTATGTATGTATATATGTACTACGACCGTATTTTAGCTGTTAATGTTAAATATCGTTGTCTATAGCTCAAACTTACTTATAGAACGAAACTCGCAAGTCGGCAATTATCCCTTTCTATCATATTTAAAGGTGGGGGCTAATGGGTTGAGGTAAACATGGAAAAATAATCGCCAGCCTGCATATAATTATCTTGTAAAATGCAATGCCACTGAAATAATTATTAACAATGGTATAAAGGATTTTGCGGATCGTCTATACCGGGCCTGTGACGTCATAGTGACGTCACACCAGTATCCTTAGCCTAGACTGGATGGTGGACTTACACTCTTGTGACGTCACAGGCCCGGTATAGACGATTCACAAAATCCTTTATACTATTGTTAATAATTATTTCAGTGCCATTGCATTTTGCAAGATAATTATGTACAGCTTGGCGAATATCATTCCATGTTTATCTCAACCCATGAGCCCCCACCTTTAAGGCCATAGTTATTTGACATTGTATACAGTTTTGAGGCAAGGGAGGGGAATTATCTCTCTCTCTCTCTCTCTCTCTCTCTCTCTCTCTCTCTCTTTTAGTGGGGTACCCGAGGGATCGGTACTGGGGCCAGTTCTCTTCCTAGTTTACATTAACGACATAGATGAGGGTCTCACCTGTACAATCTCAAAGTTTGCTGACGATACCAAAATTGCAAATAGCGTCTCAAATGAACATGTTGAAGATATGCAACATAGTCTAGATAAGTTGTCACATTGGGCTCAAATGTGTTTCAATGCGGATAAATGTAAAGTACTCCATATCGGAAACCGAAATGAGAAAGCAAACTATTCAATGAATTTATTGTTTCTGGACTCCTCCTCGCTCATGTTTAGCCCCATTAGTTTTGAGATTTTAAGATGTTCAGCCTATTAGTTTGACGATTTTAAGACCTTTCGCCCCATTTCCTTGTCAATTGTAAGACCTTTCGTGCCATTTAGGTGTCGATTTTTTCCAGACGAGCGATAGCGAGCCTGTATTTAAAAAACAAAAACCTGCCTTCGGCCGGGACACTTTATTCTACCGAAAAATGTACAATTACAATTTTGAAGGGGGGGGGGGGGTCTAGGGTGTGTGTGTGTGTTTTAAGCTTGGTGGAGGTCTAGCAAGTAAACTAACACAAATATGAATGAATAAATAGATAACATACGTAGACCATAAACGACCCACTGCCCCGACTTTTGTTTTATCTTTCTCTCCTTTTCTCTCTTTCCCTGGCTTGTATCCATTCGGCCCCATTCAGCCAACTGTTTTAAGACGTTTGTCCCCATCCAGGTGTCGATGTCTCCCTGGCGAGCGATAGCGAGCCAGCATTGTATGGAGAAATCCGGCTTCGCCGGAGACATTATTCTATAGAAAAATTTACAAATTTAGCTTGCTGTCAAAACAAAAATATATACTGTATATGCTGGCTCGCTACCGCTCGCCAGGAAAATATTAGACACCTGGATGGGAGTAAACGTCTTAAAACAGTAGGCTGAATGGGGCCGAATGGATACAAGCCAAAGAGCGAGAGGGAGAGAAAGAGAAGACAAGCGAGGTGGGGTCCCTTAAGTACCTGCCTTTGTTTAACTTCTCTCGGCTTTTACGGAACACTGGGTCGTCTTTTAGGCTGAATAGTCCATTTTGCTCACAATTATGCCTTATTCTTAGCGTCTGGGTACGTTATTTATCAGCTTAACCCTTTCAAGCACGTTTCTTTTCTGTTTTCTGGTAATTAGTAGACGATTTTATTCAGATTAGGAAGGGTATATGGAAGTCAGAGGGTTGATTGAGATGGGCTTTACCCTTTTAATACCCACAGATCCTTCCTAAGCTGCATACAATCGTCTAATGATAGCCGACATATACTGCTAAAACCCGTCAGAGCTTGAAGGGGTTAATTTCCTCTATACTTGTAGCATATTCCATGTTAATCTCAACTGTACCGGCGACGTCCTATTTGTCTTGGATTGTAGCTATATTGAGACGATGGTGTGCAGTTGGGGTAGGATCTGTGGTAGTACAAAGGGCTAAATGAGATGGTTTGAAGCCTGTTAAGGGGAGGTATTTAGTTTCTTCCCTAGAACTCCCATCAAGCTTAAAATTACACCCCCTAGACCCCCTTTCAAGATAAATTTGTACATTTTTCGGTAGAAAAATGTACCGGCTGAAGGCCGGTTCCTCTCAAATTACAGGCTCGCTATCGCTCGCCAGGAAAAAATCGACACCTAAATGGCACGAAAGTTCTTAAAATTGACAGAAATGGGGCGAAAGTTCTTAAAATTGCCAAACTAAAGGGGGTGAGCGTCTTAAAATCTTAAAAGCAATGGGGCTAAACATGAGAGAGAAAGGGATCCAGAAAAAAATCCCTCCAGTGGAAATCTCCCCTTAATTAAATGAGATAGTTTGAAGCTTGTTATTGACTGGAGGGCCTTTTGAAAATTAATAAAATCGTCTAATATTATCCAGAATAAAGTTAAAAGGACAACACCGGTACTGAAAGGGTTAAGTTGTCTTACTGTTTCCATGGTTATAATATTATACGGATAATGATTTTATATCGCTCTTATAGTTAATATATTATGTCATATACTCAATAGTTTCAGCCACATACACATCATACGGACGCACTCGCATATAGTCTAGTCTATTCGCTGTAAGTAGGCGAGAAATCATGACCTCTATCCTCTGCAACTCAAAAACGGCTTGAGCAAATTGGCTGTAAATTTCCACATCTATTCTTTGATTGACTCTTCCCAAATGGTAGAAATATTAGCTCGATTACTCTAGTCGTTTTTGGGTTACAGAGGTTGAAGGTCATGATTGCTCGCCTACTTATAGCGAATAGACTATCTAGTCTCTCTCGCTCTCTCACACACACACACACACACACACACACACACTGTACACACACACACACACACACACACACACACACACACACACACACACACACACACACACACACACACACACACACACACATTACTACCTCACTACCTCTACCTATACAGTGACCAGACCACATATTAACCGCTCGGTCAACCGCATTCCCTCAATCCATAATGCAACACCCGCAACAATGACTTCACTATGCTTCACTACCGCACCTCTCTACCGCACTCCCTCTACCGCACCCCCTCTACCGTACTCTTTCTACCACACCACTCTACCACACCCCCTCTACCTCACACCACCACCACCCCCGCACTCCCCACCCACCCACCCCACTCAACATACACTCTACCGCACCTCTATACCACACCCCCACCCACACACCACACCCTCTACCACACACACCACACCCGACACCACATAAAACAACACACACACACAGTAAAACACCACAGTACACTACACCACAACACACACACACCCAGTACAAACCACAGTACACTACACTAACACCACAACACACTACACCACAGTACACTACACCACAATAAAACACCACAGCACACTACACCACAGTACACTACACACCACATCACAGTAAAACACCACAGCACACTACACCACAGTACACTACACACCACATCACAGTAAAACACCACAGCACACTACACCACAGTACACTACACACCACATCACAGATAAACACCACAGCACACTACACCACAGTACACTACACACCACATCACAGTAAAACACCACAGCACACTACACCACAGTACACTACACACCACATCACAGTAAAACACCACAGCACACTACACTACACACCACATCACAGTAAAACACCACAGCACACTACACCACAGTACACTACACACCACATCACAGTAAAACACCACCACACACTACACTACACCACTTTAATATTGTGCCAGTCTCGCCACCACCACCACCACCACATTGATTTAATTCTCATAACTGTGAAACTAACATGCGGCCTCTTTACCTAGGCTCCCTCCACGTCTACAAATATGCATAATAATAATACTACTACTACTAATAATAATAATAATAATAATAATGATGATTATAATAATAAAAACAGGAATGCAATAATAGTAATATTGATATTAATCTTGTGTTTTATTTATCGAATGAACTAGTACTTTCAGAGGAATGAACTAGTACTTTCAGAGGAATGAACTAGTACTTTCAGAGGAATGAACTAGTACTTTCAGAGGAATGAACTAGTAGTTTCAGAGGAATGAACTAGTAGTTTCAGAGGAATGAACTAGTACTTTCAGAGGAATGAACTAGTACTTTCAGAGGAATGAACTAGTACTTTCAGAGGAATGAACTAGTACTTTCAGAGGAATGAACTAGTACTTTCAGAGGAATGAACTAGTACTTTCAGAGGAATGAACTAGTACTTTCAGAGGAATGAACTAGTAGTTTCAGAGGAATGAACTAGTACTTTCAGAGGAATGAACTAGTAGTTTCAGAGGAATGAACTAGTACTTTCAGAGGAATGAACTAGTAGTTTCAGAGGAATGAACTAGTAGTTTCAGAGGAATGAACTAGTAGTTTCAGAGGAATTGTCTAGCTTTCGTAACAGTTAAGGGGAGACTGACCGTTTGTTTGGTATATTTATTCATTTATTCATATATTTTTTTAGTTTCCTCCCTAGACCTCCATCGATCTTAGAAAAACACCCCCTAGACCCCTTTCAAAATAAATTTGTACATTTTTCGATAGAAAAATGTACCGGCCGAAGGCCGGTTCCTCTTAAAATTGCAGGCTCGCTATCGCTCGCCAGGAAATAATCGACACCTAAATGGCACGAAAGGTCTTAAAATTGCCAACGAAATGGGGTGAAAGGTGTTAAAATCGCCAAACTAATGAGCCGAACGTCTTATAATCTCAAAACTAGAGGGGCTAAACATTAGGGAGAAGGGGGTCCAGAAAAACGGTCTTCCTCCCCTTAAAACCCTGCAAGTACAACAAGCACGAGATTTTGTTGTACACAAACCGCGATTGAGCAAAACGACCATCGGAATTTGTACACTGTAGTGTAGCCAGGGGTATCATGTTAGGACTCAGTATAGTGTTGTGTAGGGAGGGGTATCATGTTAGGACTCAGTATAGTATAGTGTAGGGAGGGGTATCATGTTAGGACTCAGTGTAGTGTTGTGTAGGGAGGGATATCATGTTAGGACTCAGTGTAGTGTAGTGTAGGGAGGGATATCATGTTAGGACTCAGTGTAGTGTAGTGTAGGGAGGGATATCATGTTAGGACTCCGTATAGTGTAGTGTAGGGAGGGGTATCATGTTAGGACTCAGTGTAGTGTTGTGTAGGGAGGGATATCATGTTAGGACTCAGTATAGTGTAGTGTAGGGAGGGGTATCATGTTAGGACTCAGTATAGTGTAGTGTAGGGAGGGATATCATGTTAGGACTCAGTGTAGTGTAGGGAGGGGTATCATGTTAGGACCCAGTATAGTGTTGTGTAGGGAGGGGTATCATGTTAGGACTCAGTATAGTGTACTGTAGGGAGGGGTATCATGTTAGGACTCAGTATAGTGTAGTGTAGGGAGGGGTATCATGTTAGGACTCAGTATAGTGTACTGTAGGGAGGGATATCATG
>CM064564.1:11657879-11662879 GCA_032716605.1 Paralithodes platypus | reverse complement strand
ATGTGCCTGAGTATATTTATTGTTCTGATTTGGCTTTCCATAAATTACACTCAGACATAATACAAAACATTTTCTTGAACATGCACAGTATATATGTATTCTTCTCCTATGCCACTCACATATGGTGTATTCTTCTCCTATGCCACTCACATATGGTGTATTCTTCTCCTATGCCACTTACATATGGTGTATTCTTCTCCCATGCCACTTACATATGGTGTATTCTTCTCCTATGCCACTTACATATGGTGTATTCTTCTCCTATGCCACTTACATATGGTGTATTCTTCTCCCATGCCACTTACATATGGTGTATTCTTCTCCTATGCCACTTACATATGGTGTATTCTTCTCCCATGCCACTTACATATGGTGTATTCTTCTCCTATGCCACTTACATATGGTGTATTCATCTCCTATGCCACTTACATATGGTGTATTCTTCTCCCATGCCACTTACATATGGTGTATTCTTCTCCCATGCCACTTACATATGGTGTATTCTTCTCCTATGCCACTTACATATGGTGTATTCTTCTCCCATGCCACTTACATATGGTGTATTCTTCTCCCATGCCACTTACATATGGTGTATTCTTCTCCCATGCCACTTACATATGGTGTATTCTTCTCCCATGCCACTTACATATGGTGTATTCTTCTATGCCACTTACATATGGTGTATTCTTCTATGCCACTTACATATGGTGTATTCTTCTCCTATGCCACTTACATATGGTGTATTCTTCTCCTATGCCACTTACATATGGTGTATTTTTCCGGTACCGGTATCTATTTAAGGGGAGATTTCTACTTGAGGGATTTTTGTCTTGACTCCTTTGTCCCTCATGTTTAGCCCTATTGCTTTTCTAGTTTTAAGACGTTCGCCCCCATCATTTTGACGATTTTAAGAACTTTCTACCCATTTCTGTCAATTTTAAGACCTTTCGTGCCATTTAGGGATCGATTTTATCCTGGCGAGCGATAGCGAGTCTGTAATTTAAGAGGAACCGGCTTTCAGCCGGGAAATTTTTCTACCGAAAAATGTACAAATTTATCTTGAAAGGGGCTCAAGGGGGTGTAATCTTAAGCTTGATGGATATCTAGAGACCAAACTAAAACCCTCCCTTAAGATATGTCAATACTATATTGTTTGTACTGTAGTTGTTCTAGTGGTTCGCGTTATGTCAGTCACTTAAAGGTTTTGTATATTGGTAGTGATAAACCCATCTTATACCAATTATAAACCCACCTTATACCAATTATAAACCCACCTTATACCAATTATAAACCCACCTTATACCAATTATAAACCCACCTTATACCAATTATAAACCCACCTTATACCAATTATAAACCCACCTTATACCAATTATAAACCCACCTTATACCAATTATAAACCCACCTTATACCAATTATAACACCTTATACCAATTATAACCCACCTTATACCAATTATAAACCCACCTTATACCAATTATAAACCCACCTTATACCAATTATAAACCCACCTTATACCAATTATAAACCCATCTTATACCAATTATAAAGTCAAATCACTATCATTATACAGTACCCAATGACCTTATACAGTATATACTTTGTTCATATACCCTATTCATACCCTCGATTTTCAGAGTGTGCAGGAAGGGCATACGGGGATAGGAAAATGGGAATCTGCAGTTGGCTTACTCAAACCTATTTTGCCATATCCCTTTCCTGTTTATATAGCTCAGTTAAGTGGGGGGGGGAGGTATTTAGTTTGTTCCCTAGACCTCCAACAAGCTTAACATTACTCCCCCTTGACCTCCTTACAAGATATATTTGTACATTTTTCGGTAGAAAAATGTCCCAGCCGAAGGCCGGTTCCTCTTAAATTACAGGCTCGCTATCGCTCGCCAGGAAAAAATCGACACCATAATGGCATGAAAGGTCTTAAAATTGACAGAAAGGGAGCGAAAGTTCTTAAAGTCGACAAAATAATGGGGTGAACGTCTTAAAATCTTAAAAGCAATCGGGCTAAACATGACGGAAAAAGGGGTCAAGAAAAAAATCCCTCGAGTGGAAATCTCCCCTTAAGCCGGTATCACACGAGAGCTTTTATAGTCAACATTCGATAATCAAAAATGTTCTGCCAACATTTATGGAATACTTTGCACTGGTATCAGAAACTAGACTGGTGATAGATGAAGTTAGGTAGCAAAAATATGATAAATGTTGACCTCATAAGCTGCCAGACCAGTGTTAAGGATAAATGTTAAGGGGAGATTTCCACTTGAGGGATTTTTTTCTTGACTCCTTTCTCCCTCATGTTTAGCCCCATTGCTTTTAAGATTTTAAGAAGTTCGCCCCATTATTTTGTCGATTTTAAGAACTTTCGCTCCCTTTCTGTCAATTTTAAGACCTTTCATGCCATTATGGTGTCGTTTTTTCCTGGCGAGCGATAGCGAGCCTGTAATTTAAGAGTAACCGGCCTTCGGCCGGGACATTTTTCTACCGAAAAATGTACAAATATATCTTGAAAGGGGGTCAAGGGGGTGACAATTTAAGATTCCTGGAGGAGTAGTAAGCAAACTAAAAACCTCCCCTTAAATTCAGTGAAAAAGTGCTCGTGTGATACCGGCATAAGCACCTTGTTTATTTCCACCTGACGATCAATTAAGCCCGTAGCAGCTAATTGATCGATTCTTAAGAGGGGTCACCGGATTATTTTGTTTATCGTTCTCTCTCTCTCTTTCGCTGGCTTGTATCCATTCGGCCCCATTCAGCCAACTGTTTTAAGACGTTTATCCCCATCCAGGTGTCGATTTCTTCCTGGCGAGCGATAGCGAGCCAGCATTGTATGGAGAAATCCGGCTTGCTGGAGAAATTTTTCTATCGAAAAATTTACAAATTTAGCTTGCTTTCAAAACAAAAACATATATGCTGGCTCGCTACCGCTCGCCAGGAAAATATTGACACCGGGATGGGGGTAAACGTCTTAAAACAGTAGGCTGAATGGGGCCGAATGGATACAAGCCAAAGAGAGAGGGAGAGAAAGATAAAAAAAAAAAAAAAAGCTAGGTGGGCTCCCTTAATGGCAAAATATGAAGCTACTATGTCTCTGCCTCGCATGAAGACCAAGTTTATATATTATACAGTAAATTAGCACCTTATTTAACTGCAACATCTTCAAATTAACTGACAAATCTTGATGGATACTTTGCAATTTACCGTCAGTTGAAAACAAATAAAAAATAAACTAAAAATAAAGACCCATCGTGCCTTACCTAATGTACTGTACAGTCGGTCTATTAGGGGGAGGTTTTTAGTTGATTCCCTAGACTTTCATCAAGCTTAAAATTACTCCCCCTTGACCCCCTTTCAAGACAAATTTGTACATTTTTCGGTAGAAAAATTTCCCGGCCGAAGGCCGGTTCCTCTTAAATTACAGGCTCGCTATCGCTCGCCAGGGAAAATCGACACCTAAATGGCACGAAAGGTCTTAAAATTGACAGAAATGGGTCGAAAGTTTTTAAAATCGTCAAAATAATGGGGCGAACGTCTTAAAATTAGAAAGGCAATGGGGCTAAACATGAGGGAGAAAGGAGTCGAGAAAAAAATCCCTCAAGTGGACATCTCCCCTTAAGTGATGTCTCGGCACCAAGTATATTTATGTCAATAATTGGTATCAGCAATATCTAAACTCGATATATTCATTTCGCGAGTGATATACAAACAATCATGTTCCTACATTTAACCACCATCTTAAACATCTGACAGACATTAATACAGCACATAGCTAGCCAAACACAATGACAGCCCAGACATGACTTATTAGCGCCACCGTACAGTAATGGCTAACCCCAAAAATCCCTTACATTATCAGCTAGAGCCATCATATCTTACACTGCATAATACATCATAGGCAGTGTCCACCATCCTTTAACTGTCTTCGTGGTGCGATGCATAAGGTGTTGATTTTCGGTGTGAGCATCCTGGGTTCGAATCCACGGACTGCCACATGTGTTTGTAAATTTCATTAATCGATTTTAGGAGTATAGTTGGTTGTTGGAAGGAACATAATAATAACTTAGTATAGTTGGTTGTTGGAAGGAACATAATAATAGCTTAGTTAACTAAAATATACCCACACATGAATTAGAGCCATCATATCTTACCTAATATAATGTATGTATGTGTGTATGTATGTGTCTATATATGTATGTATGTACTCAGGCACATACCCAATAGCTGAGGGTGGCCGACTCGAGACAGAGCCCGAACAGACTGGGACCACTTTCACATTCCCTCGCCCCTTACTCTGTCTCGTCCAGTAGATGCATTTTTACAAGGGGAGGAAGATTCCTAGCCCCCTGCCCCCTAAAATATATCCACACATGAATTAGAGCCATTATATCTTACCTTAGGTGCTTATGTTCTGGGTGTAGTGTCCCGAGTTCGAATCCCGGGAGGACCATATGCTTTCATTGGTTTATTCAAGTACATTGGGGTTTGTAATTGATGATTATGTTGGGAACGGGGTGTTACTTATTTCTATGGGTTCAGGAATTAGTATAGCGAGGCCGGTCCTTAGTGATCTTGGCCCCATTCTATGTTCTTTCCTCTCACTAAAACATTACGCTATCCATAATGCAGTTGGGTCTGAGTACATGATTAGATTGATATCCAAAATTCGAAATTGGATATTAATCGTGATCGTGTACTCAACCTTTAACTGTGTTGGTGGTGTAATGGTTTAGGTGCTTATTCTCTGGGTGTGGTGTCCCGAGTTGGAATCCCGGGAGGACCATATACTTTCATTGGTTTATTCAAGTACATTGGGGTTTGTAATTGATGATTAATGTTGGGAACGGGGTGTTACTAATTACTAATATAATAGTTACCTATAATATATATACACTGGTAAATACTATAGCTTTGCCAGCCAATATGATACGCTAGTTGTTGTTATTGCAATGAGAAGTAATGTAATGTTATAGAGTACTCTCATTATAAT
>CM064564.1:11632879-11652879 GCA_032716605.1 Paralithodes platypus | reverse complement strand
AGTAGTAGGGGTAGTAGTCAATCAATCAGTCAATCACTCAATTATATTTCGTAATAAATCCCATATATTGAAGGGCAGGGAAACAGGTTAAATTAGTATTACTTATATAAGCTACTTAGAAAGTTAGCCTAAGGTTATACTTAAGACATAATACCACATACAAACAACATATATAGATAGCAAAAATAATGATAAAGAAACTTAAAAACAATGGTTAAACATTAAAATGTATTGAAAATGTTAAACAAAATCCTGTGAATGAGGTTTTATCGCTAATAGAAGTAGCTAATGAATTATAAAATATAGTGAAGTTAATGGAGCTAAGCACAATGGTTTCAGGATAAACTAGTAGATTTTGAGTGATCAAACAACATTAAGGGCAGGTTTCTAGTGTGTTGCTTAGACCTCCATCAAGCTTAAAATTACATCCCCTAGACCCCCTTTCAAGATAAATATGTACATTTTTCGGTAGAAAAATGTTCCGGCCGAAGGCCGATTCCTCTTAAGTTACAGGCTCGCTATCGCTCGCCAGAAAAAATCGACACCTAAATGGCACGAAAGGTCTTAAAATTGACAGAAATGGGGCGAAAGTTATTAAAATCGCCAAACTAATGGGGCAAACGTCTTAAAATCTCAAAAGCAATGGGGCTAAACATAAGGGAGAAGGAAGTTTGAAAAAAAATCCCTCAAGTGGAGACCTCCCCTTAAGCAATACAAAATTTAAAGCAATATTCTAGCCGTTAAAAGGTAAAAATTTACACAAAATAATACATCCCTGTAAAGTATCTACGCAAATATATACAATATAAATATGTACAGTCGCGCTAATAAGTGATGTCTCGGCACCAAGTATGCTTGGATCAATAATTGGTATCAGCAATATCTAAGCTTCATTTCTTCATATCGAGTGAATTATACAAACATGTTCCTACACTTACCCACCCTAATTCAACATCTGACAGACATTAATACAGCACAGAGCAAGCCATACGTAATGACAGCTGGGCCTTGACTTATTAGCGCGACCGTACATGATATCTTAATACAAAATAAGATTGCGAATCCACACCATAAACATTTCTAAGAAGCTGTTTTGTATGCTAATAAGAATAGTCACACTGAAGAATATTTACACTGATGGTAAGAATAACCGATTGCATAATATCTTGCACATGTCATGTTTGAATAGCAACAAGTTACTTTTCTCTGCCACTTCAATGTTACTAGCGAAGGTTGGGCCTCCTGTCATCCGTTTCATTGCTTTGGCGTAAGCCACGTGACAGCGCGTAGCCGCAATCACTCTCCGACTCCACTCTGGTGGATCCCCCCCACGAGACCCCAGGCATTTGCCCGGCCCATGTCAAGTATCCTATCCCAAGATTGGTTGACTTGCCTGGGCCATGAGTTCCGTGGTCCTCCCCTTAAGGGGAGGTTTTTAGTTTTGTCCCTAGATATCCTTCAAGCTTAAAATTACACCTCCTTGAGCCCCTTTCAAGATAAATTTGTACATTTTTCGGTAGAAAAATGTCCCGGCTGAAAGCCGGTTCCTCTTAAATTACAGGCTCGCTATCGCTCGCCAGGATAAAATCGACACCTAAATGGCACGAAAGGTCTTAAAATTGACAGAAATGGGTTGAAAGTTCTTAAAATCGTCAAAATAATGGGGGCAAACGTCTTAAGATTAGAAAAACAACGAGGCTAAACATGAGGGAAAAAGGAGTCCAGAAAAAAATCCCTCCAGTGGAAATCTGTCTCCTCCACTCCTGGTTGTCCACTGCAGAGACCACCTGGTGAGCGGGGTCGGTCAGCGCATTATACAAGTGCGGGTGAGTCAGGCCAGGATGTCTATCGTGGCCTTGGCTTACCATATGGGGCTAGGGATTCGCTTATTAATTAACCCTCTCGCTATGGATTCACTCATTAAGGGGAGGTTTTTAGTTTGTTTCCTACTCCTCCAGCAATCTTAAAATTTCACCCCCTTGATCCCCTTTCAAGATAAATTTGTACATTTTTCGGTAGAAAAATGTCTCGGCCGAAGGCCGGTTACTCTTAAATTACAGGCTCGCTATCGCTCGCCAGGATAAAATCGACACCTAAATGGCACGAAAGGTCTTAAAATTGACAGAATGGGGCGGAAATTCTTAAAAACGCCAAACTCATGGGGCAAACGTCTTAAAATCTCAAAAGCAATGGGGCTAGACATGAAGGAGAAAGGGGTCAAGAAAAAAGTCCCTCAAGTGGAAATCTCCCCTTAACCCTGTCGCTATCCTGTGGACTCGGGGGTTGCCCTTTACCGTTCAGAGATAGAGTTCTCTCAATCTCATAATTACCTCTCCAAAATTAGATTTATGCTCACAGCTCACTCAAAGACAACTGCAGAGGTTGAAGTAACTAAACTAAAGGTGTTGGCAGTAGTGGTGGTGGTGGTGTTGGCAGTAGTAGTGGTGGTGGGGTTGGCAGTAGTGGTGGTGGTGGTGTTGGCAGTAGTGGTGGTGGGGTTGGCAGTAGTAGTGGTGGTTGTATTGGCAGTAGTGGTGGTGGTGGTGTTGGCAGTGGTGGTGGTGGTGTTGGCAGTAGGGGTGGTGGTGTTGGCAGTAGGGGTGGCGGTGGGTGTGGTGGTGTTGGCAGTAGGGGTGGTGGTGTTGGCAGTAGTGGTGGTGTTGGCAGTAGTGGTGGTGGTGGTGTTGGCAGTAGTGGTGGTGGTGGTGTTGGCAGTAGTGGTGGTGGTGTTGGCAGTAGTGGTGGTGGTGGTGTTGGCAGTAGTGGTGGTGGTGGTGTTGGCAGTAGTAGTGGTGGTGGTGTTGGCAGTAGTGGTGGTGGTGGTGTTGGCAGTAGTAGTGGTGGTGGTGTTGGCAGTAGTAGTGGTGGTGGGGTTGGCAGTAGTGGTGGTGGTGGAGGCAGTAGTAGTAGTGGTGGTGGTGGGGTTGGCAGTAGTAGTAGTGGTGGTGGTGTTGGCAGTAGTAGTGGTGGTGGTGGTGTTGGCAGTAGTGGTGGTGGTGGGGTTGGCAGTAGTGGTGGTGGTGGTGTTGGCAGCAGTAGTGGTGGTGGTGGTTGGGTTGTGGTGGGTGGTGGTGGTGGGTTGGCAGTAGTAGTGGTGGGGGTGTGGCAGTAGTGGTGGTGTGGTGTTGGCATAGTGTGGTGGTGGTGTTGGCAGTGTAGTGGTGGTGGTGTTGGCAGTAGTAGTGGTAGTGGTGGTGGTGTTGGCAGTAGTGGTGGTGGTGGGGTTGGCAGTAGAGTGGTGGTTGGTGGTGTTGGCAGTAGTAGTGTGGTGGGGTGGCAGTAGTAGTGGTGGTGGGGGTTGGCAGTAGTGGTGGTGGGGGGTTGGCAGTAGTGGTGGTGGTGGGTGTGGGCAGTAGTGGTGGTGGTGGTTGGCAGTAGTAGTGGTGGTGGTTGGCAGTAGTAGGTGGTGGGGGTTGGCAGTAGTGGTGGTGGTGGTTGGCAGTAGTAGTAGTGGTGGTGGTGGGTTGGCAGTAGTGGTTGTGGTGGTGTTGGCAGTAGTGGTGGTGGTGGTGTTGGCAGTAGTGGTGGTGGTGGTGTTGGCAGTAGTGGTGGTGGTGGTGTTGGCAGTAGTGGTGGTGGTGGGGTTGGCAGTAGTGGTGGTGGTGTTGGCAGTAGTAGTGGTGGTGGTGGGGGTGGTGTTGGCAGTAGTGGTGGTGGTGGTGGTGTTGGCAGTAGTAGTGGTGGTGGGGTTGGCAGTAGTGGTGGTGGTGGGGTTGGCAGTAGTGGTGGTGGTGGTGGTGTTGGCAGTAGTGGTGGTGGTGGTGTTGGCAGTAGTAGTGGTGGTGGGGTTGGTAGTAGTGGTGGTGGTGTTGGCAGCAGTAGTAGTGGTGGTGGTGGGGTTGGCAGTAGTAGTAGTGGTGGTGGTGTTGGCAGTAGTGGTGGTGGTGGGGTTGGCAGTAGTAGTAGTGGTGGTGGTGTTGGCAGTAGTGGTGGTGGTGGGGTTGGCAGTAGTAGTGGTGGTGGTGTTGGCAGTAGTGGTGGTGGTGGGGTTGGCAGTAGTGGTGGTGGTGGGGTTGGCAGTAGTGGTGGTGGTGGGGTTGGCAGTAGTGGTGGTGGTGGGGTTGGCAGTAGTAGTGGTGGTGGGGTTGGTAGTAGTGGTGGTGGTGTTGGCAGCAGTAGTAGTGGTGGTGGTGGGGTTGGCAGTAGTAGTAGTGGTGGTGGTGTTGGCAGTAGTGGTGGTGTTGGCAGTAGTAGTGGTGGTGGTGTTGGCAGTAGTGGTGGTGGTGGGGTTGGCAGTAGTAGTGGTGGTGGTGTTGGCAGTAGTGGTGGTGGTGGGGTTGGCAGTAGTGGTGGTGGGGTTGGCAGTAGTGGTGGTGGTGGGGTTGGCAGTAGTGGTGGTGGTGGGGTTGGCAGTAGTAGTGGTGGTGGTGGGGTTGGCAGTAGTGGTGGTGGTGGTGGTGTTGGCAGTGGTGGTGGTGTTGGCAGTAGTAGTGGTGGTGGTGTTGGCAGTAGTGGTGGTGGTGTTGGCAGTAGTAGTGGTGGTGGTGGGGTTGGCAGTAGTAGTAGTGGTGGTGGTGTTGGCAGTAGTGGTGGTGGTGGGGTTGGCAGTAGTAGTAGTGGTGGTGGTGTTAGTAGTTTTGATGGTGATGGCAGTAGTGGTGGTGGTGATGGCAGCAGTGGTGGTGGTGGGGTTGGCAGTAGTGGTGGTGGTGGGGTTGGCAGTAGTGGTGGTGGTGGTGTTGGCAGTAGGGGTGGTTGTGGTGGTGTTGGCAGTAGGGGTGGTTGTGGTGGTGTTGGCAGTAGGGGTGGTTGTGGTGGTGTTGGCAGTAGGGGTGGTTGTGGTGGTGTTGGCAGTAGTGGTGGTGGTGGGCTTGGCAGTAGTGGTGGTGGTGTTGGCAGGAGTGGTGGTGGTGGGGTTGGCAGTAGTGGTGTGGTGGGGTTGGCAGTAGTGGTGGTGTGGTGGGTTGGCGGTGGTGGGGTTGGCAGTAGTAGTGGTGGTGGTGGGGTTGGCAGTAGTGGTGTGGTGGTTGGCAGTAGTGGTGGTGGTGGGGTTGGCAGTAGTGGTGGTGGTGGGGTTGGCAGTAGTGGTGGGGTTGGCAGTAGTGGTGGGGTTGGCAGTAGTAGTGGTGGTGGTGGTGTTAGTAGTAGTGGTGGTGGTGTTGGCAGTAGTGGTGGTGGTGGGGTTGGCAGTAGTGGTGGTGGTGGGGTTGGCAGTAGTGGTGGTGGTGGGGTTGGCAGTAGTGGTGGTGGTGGGGTTGGCAGTAGTGGTGGTGGTGGGGTTGGCAGTAGTGGTGGTGGTGGGGTTGGCAGTAGTGGTGGGGTTGGCAGTAGTAGTGGTGGTGGTGGGGTTGGCAGTAGTGGTGGTGGTGGGGTCAGTAGTGGTGGTGGTGGGGTTGGCAGTAGTGGTGGTGGTGGGGTTGGCAGTAGTGGTGGTGGTGGGGTTGGCAGTAGTGGTGGTGGTGGGGTTGGCAGTAGTGGTGGGGTTGGCAGTAGTAGTGGTGGTGGTGGGGTTGGCAGTAGTGGTGGTGGTGGGGTTGGCAGTAGTGGTGGGGTTGGCAGTAGTAGTGGTGGTGGTGGGGTTGGCAGTAGTGGTGGTGGTGGGGTTGGCAGTAGTGGTGGTGGTGGTGGGGTTGGTAGTAGTGGTGGTGGTGTTGGCAGCAGTAGTAGTGGTGGTGGTGGTGTTGGCAGTAGTGGTGGGGTTGGCAGTAGTAGTGGTGGTGGTGGGGTTGGCAGTAGTGGTGGGGTTGGCAGTAGTGGTGGTGGTGGGGTTGGCAGTAGTGGTGGGGTTGGCAGTAGTAGTGGTGGTGGTGGGGTTGGCAGTAGTGGTGGGGTTGGCAGTAGTCAATCAATTAATCAACCAATCAATTTTATTTCATAATATACATAATCACTAATATATTACACGTCGGGTTACCTAATCAAGTAAGTAAGTAAGTAATTGCATAGTGGCGATAACTAATGTTGAGAATATAATTATTAAGAGGGTCACCGGCTTTGTTTATCTTTCTCTCCTTTTCTCTTTCCCTGGCTTGTATCCAGCCAACTTTTTTTAAGACGTTTAGCCCCATCCAGGTGTCGATTTCATCCTGGCGAGCGATAGCGAGCCAGCATTGTGTGGAGAAATCCGGCTTCGCCGGACACATTTTTCTATCGAAAAATGTACAAATTTAGCCTGCTGTCAAACAAAAATAAAAAATATGCTGGCTCGCTACCGCTCACCAGTAAGAAATTGACACCTGGATGAGGATAAACGTCTTAAAACAGTAGGCTGAATGGGGCCAAATGGATACAAGCCAGAGAAAGATAGAAAAGGAAAGAAGAAAAACAGGTCACCCCCCTTAACCCCTTCTGTACCGGTGACGTCCTTTTAACTCTCTTCTGGCAACTATTAGACGATTTTGTTCAGTTGACAAAAAGGCCTCCAGCAATTACCAGGCTTCGAACTATCTACCTTAATCCTTTTTACTACTACAGAGCCTTCTTAAACTGCTGAAAATAGACTTAATATAGTAAGATATATAATAAAAATAGACTTAATATAGTAAGATATTTAATAAAAGTACGTCATCGGTACAGAAGGGGTTCAATTGTAAGAAATAATAACTGAAAATAGAATAGGCAACACGTGAAATTGATAAGTGTTTACTATAAGTATATAATATTATAAGTAGAATATTAACAATACTACTACTAACCTCCTGTTGACTATAACAATAATAAACAGAACATTATGGTTATTAATTAATTGTACTGTACATACCATAGACTCCTCTACATATGTAAAGGGGTCTATGGTACATACAGTATAATGACTTCTTGGTTAATGTCTCTGAACCCAGTGTATCAGAGATGTTATTGTATTTAGACCATATTTTGATATGTCAATTGTATAAATGTTTTTAAATAACTTTAATACTGGTGTTGGCAGTAGTAGTGGTATTGATGGTGGTGTTGGCGGTGTTGGCAGTAGTCGTGGTGTTGGCAGTAGAGGTGGTGATGGTGGTGTTGGCAGTAGTAGTGGTATTGATGGTGGTGTTGGCAGTAGTGGTGGTGGCAGTAGAGGTGGTGGTGGTGTTGGCAGTAGAGGTGGTGGTGGTGTTGGCAGCAGTAGTGGTGTTGGCAGTAGAGGTGGTGGTGGTGTTGGCAGTAGAGGTGGTGGTCGTGGTGTTGGCAGCAGTAGGGGTAGTGGTGGTAGTAGTAGAGGTGGTGGTGGTGGTGTTGGCAGCAGTAGTGGTGTTGGCAGTAGAGGTGGTGGTGCTGGTGTTGGCAGCAGTAGGGGTAGTGGTGGTAGTAGTAGAGGTGGTGGTGGTGGTGTTGGCAGTGCACCTTTGACAACCTTACCCCTGACACACCTTTGCACACATCAACCTTAAAGCACTCTCTCTCTCTCACCACCTTGTATATACCCTACCGCCCTACCTCACATACATACAGTCACACACACACACGCACTCTCTCACACACACACGCAGTCACACACACACAGTCACTCACACGCACGTAGTCATAGTTACATACACACACACACATCACACTCATACACCGACACACACACAAACACATGTTATTGAATCTGTGGCAGACATTTCAACACATTCAGAACACTTAAGGGGAGGTATTTAGTTTGTTCCCTAGACCTCCATCAAGCTTAAAATTACACCCCCTTGAGTCCCTTTCAGGATAAATTTGTACATTTTTCGGTAGAAAAATGTCCCGGCCGAAGGCCGGTTCCTCTTAAATTACAGGCTAGCTATCGCTCGCCAGGATAAAATCGACACCTGAATTGCACGAAAGGTCTTAATATGGGGTGAAGGCTCTTAAAATCGCTAAACTAATGGGGCAAACGTTTTATATTATCAAAAGCAATGGGGCTAAACATGAGGAAGAAAGGGATCAAGAAAAAATTCCCTCAAGTGGAAATCTCCCCTTAACCCTTAGTGTACCGGCGACGTCTGTGTTATTGTATTCTATCTGTGTTTAGACGATATAATGCAGCTTAGGAAGGAGCTGGGGT
This sequence comes from Paralithodes platypus, assembly GCA_032716605.1. NCBI lineage: Eukaryota > Metazoa > Arthropoda > Malacostraca > Decapoda > Lithodidae > Paralithodes > Paralithodes platypus. The sequence continues at coordinate 11,644,925 of CM064564.1, read as the reverse complement.
AGTTAAAAGGGTTGGTTAAGGGGAGATCTCCACTTGAGGGATTTTTTTCTTGACTCCTTTCTCCCTCATGTTTAGTCCCATTGCTTTTCTAATTTTAAGACGTTCGCCCCATTATTTTGACGGTTTTAAGAACTTTCGACCCATTTCTGTCAATTTTAAGACCTTTCGTGCCATTTAGGTGTCGATTTTATCTTGGCGAGCGATAGCGAGCCTGTAATATAAGAGGAATCGGCTTTCAGCCGGGACATTTTTCTACCGAAAAATGTACAAATTTATCTTGAAAGGAGCTCAAGGGGGTGTAATCTTAAGCTTGATGGATATCTAGAGATCAAACTGAAAACCTCCCCTTAAGATAGTTTGAAACCTTATTATGGCTAGAGGTCCTTCCTAAGCTGAATACAATCGATTTATACTTACCAGAATATGTGATGAAAAGGAGTACCTCTCTCTCTCTCTCTCTCTCTCTCTCTCTCTCTCTCTCTCTCTCTCTCTCTCTCTCTCTCTCTCCAGATCCCATTTACGCTCAAATATTTCCACCCTTCTCCCTAATTTTGTACATTTTTCATGATCATTTTGATTACTGAGTTTGCCGAGGTACAGTCGGGCAAATAAGTGATGTCTCGGCACCAAGTATGTTTTGATCAATACTTGGTATCAGCAATATCTAAGCATGACTACTTCATTGCGAGTGAGATATACAAACATGTTCCTACACTTACCCGCCCTATTCAACATCTGACAGACATCAATACAGCACAGAGGGGGCCAAAGTAACGACAGTGAGGGGATAGTAGCTGTTTTATTGGTCTATCAATCCATTTACTCATTTAGTTATTAGGTGCCTCGCTAGACCTTCATCAAACTGTAAAAAAAAAACCTACATCCCCCTTCAAGATTAATCGGTACATTTTTCGGCAGAAAACGTCCTGGCCGAAGGCCTGTTACTCCTGAAATTACAGGCTCGCTATCGCTCGCCAGGGAAAAATCAACACCTAAATGACACGAAAGGTCTTGAAATCGCCAAAACAATGAAATGGGGTGTAAAGTCTAAAATCGCCAAACTAATGAGCCGAACGTCTTACAATCTAAACACTAATGGGGCTAAACACGAGGGAGAAGGGGGGGGGGGGGGGGGTAGAAAAGCGACCCATCCCCCCTTAATTATTGCGCGCGACTGTACCCACACACACAAGGCGGCCTACAGAGGACGCCTGAGATACCGGTTCCTCCTAACTTACAGGATCGCTATCGCTCGCCAGGACCCCCCCTCCCCCCCCACACACACCTAAATGGCACAACAGGTCTTGAAATCGCCCAAACTAATGGAGCAAACGTCTTAACATCTCAAAACTAATGGGGATTAAATGAGGGAGTATGGGGTCCAGAAAAAAAAAAAAAAATCCCCTTAACCCTATCTCTACCGGCGTGGTCTTATAACATTTTATTTTAGCTATATTTAGACGATGCTGTGCAGTTAGCGAAGGATCTGTGGTATTAAAAAGGGTTAAGTGAGATAGTTCCAAGCTGGTTAATTGCTGGAGGCACTTTTTTTAAACTGAATACAATCGTCTAATAGTAGCCAGAACAAAGTCAAAAGGACGTCACCGGTACAGAAGGGGTTAAGGGAGATATCCACTTGAGAGACTTTTTTCTTTACCCCCTTCTCCCTCATGTTTAGCCCCATTGCTTTTGAGATTTTAAGACGTTCGCCCCATTAGTTTGGCAATGTTAAGACCTTTCACCCAATTTATGTCACTTTTAAGACCTTTCGTCCCATTTAGGTGTCAATTTTTTCCTGGCGAGCGATAGCGAGCCTGCAATTTAAGATGAATCGGCCTTCGGCCGGGACATTTTTCTACCGAAAAATGTACAAATTTATCTTGAAAGGGGGTCAAGGGGGTGTAATTTCAAGCTTGATGGAGGTCTAGGAAACTCACTAAAAACCTCCCCTTAAGGGCAGATGGGGCTTATTTTTGGTATATTAATTCAGTGATTCCTTTATTTCTTCGCTAGACCTCCATCAAGCTTAGGAAAGGCCCCCTAGACCTCCTTCAATAAAATATCAGGATCGCTATCGCTCGTCGGGAAATAATCGACACCTAAATGGCACAAAAGGTCTTAAAATTGACAACGAAATGGGGCGGAAGGTCTTAAAATTGACAAACTAATGGGACAACCATCTTAAAATCTGAAAACTAATTCGGCTTAATTAACACGAGGAAGAAGGGGGTCCAGAAAAACAGGAGGTTTAGGAAAATACAAGTACTTCCCCTTAAATAGGTTATAGTCTTTTCACATCCCCCCCCCTCTCTCTCTCTCTGTCTCTTTATATCTACCTCTCTTTATCTCTCACTCTCTCTTTATCTCTCTCTCTCTCTCTGTCTTTATATCTACCTCTCTTTATCTCTCACTCTCTTTATCTCTCTCTCTCTTTATATCTACCTCTCTCTTTATCTCTCTCTCACTCACTATCTCTCTCTCTCTTTCTGTCTCTTTATATCTACCTCTTGTTATCTCTCACTCTCTATCTTTATCTCTCTCTGTCTCTGTCTCTTTATATCTACCTCTCTTTATCTCTCACTCTCTCTCTTTATCTCTCACTCTCTCTTTATCTCACACACTCTCTTTATATATCTCTCTCACACACTCTCTCTCTCTCTCTCTCTTCCTCCATGGTTTACACAACAAGACTGGTTCGATATTCCCCCCCCCCCCCCCTCCCTCTACCTATGGCCTTACTACTTCTTCTTGGACTATGCTATCCAGCTCTATTTAGTATGTTGGTGGAATGTGTAACTCTGGCACCACACACACACACACACATATACACACACACACACACACACACACACACACACACATATACACATACATACACACACACACATATACACATACATTCACACACACACACATATATACACACACACACACACACACACACACACACAACACTTAAGGGGAGATTTCCACTTGAGGGATTTTTTTCTTGACTCCTTTCTCCCTCGTGTTTAGCCCCATTGTTTTTCTAATTTTAAGACGTTTGCCCCATTATTTTGACGATTTTAAGAACTTTCAACCCATTTCTGTCAATTTTAAGACCTTTCGTGTCATTTAGGTGTCGATGTTATCCTGGCGAGCGATAGCGAGCCTGTAATTTAAGAGGAACCGGCTTTCAGCCGGGACATTTTTCTACCGAAAAATGTACAAATTTATCTTGAAAGGGGCTCAAGGGGGTGTAATCTTAAGCTTGAAGGATATCTACGGACCAAACTAAACACCTGCCCTTAATGGGGCTATTTGTGTGGTTATGTATTCAGTTATTCATTAATTGGTTAGTTTCTTCGCTATACCTGCATCAAATTTTAACACACAAAAATAAAAAAATAAATACAAATAAAGTTCAATTAAATAAATAAATCCTAGATCTGCCTTCAAGATATGTTTGTACATTTTTTTGGTAGAACAATGTCCGGCCGAAGGTTCCTCTTAAAATTACCGACTCGCTATCACTCGCCAGGAAAGAAAATCGACACCTAAATGGCACGAAGGGTCTTAAAGTTGACAACGGAAGGGGGCGAAAGGTGTCAACATCGCCAAACGTCTTAAACTTTCAAAACTAATAGGCTGAACACACATGGGGGAGAATTGGGTCCAAACTAACCAATCAGCCAACCCCTCTTTTACGTTAGATCATAAAAAAAAAAAAAAAAAAAAAAAATGATTATATAGAATAGAATAGAATCCAGGGTAATTGACTATCATTATATTCAACTTCATGTTACTGACCAATTTGAAACCTCTATAAATGGTCGTGTAGATACTATAAGAAGCTATCTTGCGTGCGCTACCTCCTAGTCCATCTTATAAATATTTTCCATAACCAAGCTAATCGTCCTTCCTCCTAATTTACACTAACGCTCTAAACATTCTGGAAGTGGGTCGAAATCTTATGATAATACCTCAACAGACGTTCGCTTCACCCGGTTCATTCCGTTCACACTTAGAGTATTTACAGCTCAACAGACCTACGTTTCACCCGGTTCATTCCGTTCACACTTAGAGTATTTACAGCTCACCAGATTGTTGTTTGGTCGACTGTACGATCGGGGGAACTAAGTGTTGTCATACATTCCACTGTTTTTCGCTCAACATTTTGTATTGGTTTCTTTATAGTTAATGGGAAAAGTGCTTATCCCTCAGAGTATTAGTCAGTGTCCGAAACTTTGTGAAATATCTGACAACACTTATTAAGGTTTCTTTTTTAGTTGATTCCCTAGACTTCCATCAAGCTTAAAATTACTCTCCCTTGACCCCCTTTCAAGATAAATTTGTACATTTTTCGGTAGAAAAATGTCCCGGCCGAAGGCCGGTGCCCCTTAAATTACAGGCTCGCTATCGCTCGCAAGGAAAAAATCGACACCTAAGTGGCACGAATGGTCTTAAAATTGACAGAAATGGGGCGAGGGTTCTTAAAATCGCCAAACTAATGGGGCATGCGTCTTTAAATCTCACAAGCAATGGGGCTAAACCTGAGGGAGAGAAAGGGGTCAAGAAAAAAATCCTCCATGTGGAAATCTCCCCTTAACCTCGACTGCACATTTACGGTGGTCTATGGTCTATTGTCTATTGTCTATTATGCCCCTGCGTCGATAATAATGGAGGAATATTATGATTGGTCGACTTCGTTGGTTGGTTGTTGTCGTTGTTTTGTAGTTTCTGTTAAGTGTTATATACAGTACAGTACAGTACATAGCCTTCTACAGTGTGTGTTGTTATTGATGATGCATGTTGGGTTGTCCACACTATTAAGGGGATAGTGTTTGTTACTTGCTCAATGTATTTATATATATATTATTATTATTATTATTATTATTAGTTACCTCTCTAGACCTCCAACAAGCTTAAACAAAAAACGGCCCCTAGATCCCCTTTCAAGATAATTTGAAAACATTTCGGTATAAAAATATCCCGGCCAAAGGCCGGTTCCTTTTAATGTTACAGGCTCGCTATCGCTCGCCAGGAAAACATCGACACCTAAATGGCATGAAAGGTTCTAATATTGACAAAGAAATGGGTCGAAAGGTCTTAAAAATCGTCAAACTAATGAAACGAAAGTCTTAAATCTCCAAACTGATATGCTAAACATGAGGGAGAAGGGGTTCAGATAAAGCGACCACCTCGACCATTAATATGTAGTCTATTCTACCGGTACCTTTAACTTACAAGAACCTCTCAATATCATTAATATTTGCTGAAGACGTACCACCAGCCAGGGTTTGGGTGTGGACATTAACAGCCTCTATTTGCTCTATTTCTTGTTTGAGTAATTAGATGTAACTAATGGTTCATTTATGGCCAAGCTATAGTGATTACAGTATAGTGTGCTGTGTATGGATTATCAGTATGGTGTCCAAAACCCTTCACATGTCAACAGTATTAGCACCAAGATTTGAGTTCGTTTGACAGGCATTTGTCTTGGTGGTGTAATGGTTAGAGTGTTTAAGATCTGTATGTGGTAACCCAGGTTCGAATCCCGGGAGGATCACATGCTTTCATTAAGGGGAGGGTTTTAGTGTGGTCCCTAGATATCCTTCAAGCTGAAAGATTACACCCCCTTGAGCCCCTTTCAAGATAAATGTGTACATTTTTCGGTAGAACAAAATTTCCGGCTGAAAGCCGGTTCCTCTTAAACTACAGGCTCGCTATCGCTCGCCAGGATAAAATCGACACCTAAATGGCACGAAAGGTCTTAAAATTGACAGAAATGGATTGAAAGTTCTTAAAATCGTCAAAATATTGGGGCGAACGTCTTAAAATTAGAAAAACAATGGTGCTAAACATGAGGGAGAAAGGAGTCGAGACAAAAATCCCTCAAGTGGAAATCTCCCCTTAATTTCCTTGTGAGGTGTTTGGTGTTGGGAGTGAAATAGACAAATAATGGTGGTACCGGCTGGCCATTAAAGGGGGGGGGGGGGGACCGGTTTTCTGGACCACTTTCTCCCTCATGTTTAGCCCCATTAGTTTTCAGATGTTAAGATGTTTGCCCCATTAGTTAGTCGATTTTAAGACCTTTCGCCACATTTCTTCGTCAATACTTAGACCTTTCGTGCTATTTAGGTGTCAATTATTTACATGCTAATGATCATGTAATTAATACATGCAAAAAATAATTAATACATGGAAAAAATAATTAATACATGCAAATTTAATACATGCAAAAAAATTAATAAAATTAATCTATAATTAATACATGCTAATTTTTTTTTTTTTTTTTAATTGAATTAATTCTAGGGAGGAAACTAGAAAAATAATTAATACATGCAAAAAATAATTAATACATGCAAAAAATAATTAATACATGCAAAAAATAATTAATACATGCAAAAAATAATTAATACATGCAAAAAATAATTAATACATGCAAAAAATAATTAATACATGCAAAAAATAATTAATACATGCAAAAAATAATTAATACATGCAAAAAATAATTAATACATGCAAAAAATAATTAATACATGCAAAAATCGCCCAAAAAGTGAACCATCCCCCCTAATATGTTATTGTTCTCCTTACAGGTAACAGACGAGAGAGCCTACCATCCACCTGTACCCACCTTAGGGTAATGTATAGTGTGTATTGTGTATAGGGACCCAAACACTGATGCAACAACACCTTTACGTCAATAACAAAACAGTGCATGTATTATTTATTTAGTTAGTTAATTAGTTAGTTAGGTAGATATTTAGTTAGTTAGTTAGTTAGTTAGTTAATTAGATAGTTAGTTAGTTAGTTAGTTATACCGGTATATATTTGGCTATATAGTATTATCATTTAAGTTTTTGTTTTCTTCCCCAGTGACTATTTATTTTCTCCCTGACCCACACTTTTATTTTGAGGCATCATTTAGAATTCTAACCGCGCCTCTGTCTTTGGAAATCACATTAGATATCCTCGACTTCGGCCTTTCTTATCCCGGCCTTACAATTTAACGGAGAGAGAGAGAGAGAGAGAGTGTGTGTGTGTGTGTGTGTGTGTGTGTGTGTGTGTGTGTGTGTGTGTGTGTGTGTGTGTGTGTGTGTGTGTGTGTGTGTGTGTGTGTGTGCAAAAACTTCGGCCTTTCTTATCCCGGCCTTACAATTTAACGGAGAGAGAGAGAGAGAGAGAGTGGTGTGTGTGTGTGTGTGTGTGTGTGTGTGTGTGTGTGTGTGTGTGTGTGTGTGTGTGTGTGTGTGTGTGTGTGTGTGTGTGTGTGTGTGTGTGTGTGTGTGTGTGTGTGTGTGTGTGTGTGTGTGTGTGTGTGTGTGTGCAAAAACTTCGGCCTTTCTTATCCCGGCCTTACAATTTAACGGAGAGAGAGAGAGAGAGAGAGAGTGAGTGTGTGTGTGTGTGTGTGTGTGTGTGTGTGTAAAAAAAACAGAGATGCAAGTAGGAGGTAGTAAAGTGGAAGGGTGAGAGAGAAAGATATATAGATAGATAGAGAGAAAAAATAGATAGATAGATAGATAGAGAGAGAGTAGTGTGAGTGTGCGTGTGTATGAGTGAGTGAAAAGAAGTAAAGCTAAGCATGATGAAGGAGAGAGAGAGAGAGAGAGAGAGAGAGAGTGAGAGTGAGTTAAAGAGGAAGGTGGGAGGCAAACCAAAGGCAACAGTAGAAGGAAGAGAAACACACCTCCAGGGTAGCCAAGTTTAGTCCGCTAGATTGTAAATAAGTGCCGAAAATTGCTAGAATAATGCCACAATCTCTCTAATATCACTTACAATGGCTGAAATGTGCAAAATGTCGCTAGAATTCATGCCGCTAGATGTAAAAAGTTGCCTCTAGATCGATGTAAATACCCCTAGATCTAGCGGGAAAGTGGCTAGATTGGCAACACTGCGCGGTGGCACCTCCTCCCCCGGCCTCAACCATAATAAACTCCCCCCTAGAAAATTAAATGGACTCGACCAGTGACACGGAAAAATGAACCATTAAAAAAATACACTTTAAGGGGAGATGGGTCGTTTTTCTGGTCCCCATTCTCCCTCGTGTTAAACCCCATTAGTTTAGAGATTGTACCACCTTTGGCCCCATTTCGTTGTCAATTTTAAGACCTTTCGTGCCATTTAGGTGTCGATCGTTTCCTGGCGAGCGATAGCGAGCCTGAAATCTTAAGAGGACTCGGCCTTCGGCCGGGACATATTTCTACCGAAAAGAGTAGCCTACAAATATATTTTGAAGGGGGTTCTAGGGGGTGTTTTTTCTAAGCTTGATGGAGGTCTAGCGAGGAAACTAAGAAATAAAGGAAAACATGAATCAATAGACCACAATAACGGTCCATGAAGGTGCCAAGAAAGGTGTATAAAGTAATTGGTTTATTGATCGGGATTTACCTTTATAACCCATATATAGTAAATAGATTGGTTGATGTTAAGGAGGTCACCGGCTTTTTGTTTGCTCTCCTTTTCTCTCTTTCCCTGGCTTGTATCCATTTGGCCCCATTCAGCCAACTGTTTCAAGACGTTTAACCCCATCCAAGTGTCGATGTCTTCCTGGCGAGCGATAGCGAGTCAGCATTGTATGGAGAAATCCGGCTTTGCCGGAGAAATGTTTCTATCGAAAAATGTACAGATTTAGCTTGCTGTCAAAACAAAAATATGTATATGCTGGCTCATTACCGCTCGCCAGGATAATATTGACACCTGGATGGGGGTAAACGTCTTAAAACAGTAGGCTGAATGGGGCCGAATGGATACAAGCCAAAAAGAGAGGGAGAGAGAGCGAAAACCAAAAAGCGAGGTGGGCTCCCTTAATATCCTACCTTTATAAGGGTCAATTATTATGGACACTTTAAATACCTATATCAAACCTTTTCTTTTATACCCATTGTTGACGGTGTATGTGGGTGCAATCATATCTGTCAGGGATATTAACCCTTTCAAGCTCGAATACTCGTTTCTGTTCTCTTTTCTGGCTACTAATAGACGATTTTCTTCAGATTAGTAACGGTATATGGAAGTCAAAGGGTTGATTGAGATAGTATTTACCCTTTTAATACCCACAGATTCTTCCTAAGCTGCATAAAATCGTTAGTATTTACCCTTTTAATACACACAGATCCTTCCTAAGCTGCATAAAATCGTTAGTATTTACCCTTTTAATACCCACAGATCCTTCCTAAGCTGCATAAAATCGTCTAAAGATAGCCAATATAAATTGCTAAAACGCGTCAGAGCTTCAAGGGGTTTAGCTATGTTGGAATATGTTGTGGGTTGCTCTTGCAGATCCAATCTTGTTGTCCCATATAATGATACTATAATAATTAACTCTTATAAAGGTAAGTTAAGGGAGCCCACCACGCTTTTTTCTCTCTTTCTTTCTCTCCCTCTCTCTTTGGTAGCGCCAACGAACTTGACAATATTCTTGACCCCTTCACTTCTTATAACTCGAAATGGATGAAAACAATCGGGCTGGTGTTTCTATAATTTGGGAAGAGTCCACCAGGAAATAGGTGTGGATATTTACAGCCAGTTTGCTCTAGGCCCTTTTGAGTAACAGATAGGTCAGGTACCAAGTTTATTGTCAAGTTGGTTGGCGCTACCTATAGTAATACATGATGTATAACAACGTCAGTTAAAGGGGAGGCTGGCCGTTTGTTTGGTCTATTAATTCATTTATTCATATATTTTTTTAGTTTCCTCTCTAGACCTCCATCAAGCTTAGAAAAACATCCCCTAGACCCCCCTTCAAAATAAATTTGTAAATTTTTCGGTAGAAAAATATAATTATGTCTACCGCTTTGCTTCCCAGAGATATTTCAAAAGCTGAGTCAAATCGTGTATTGTTAACCATTAACTACATAAATGTGGTGATGGTTTACAGAACGGGTTACATTCTCCCATTACCTTACCAAGAGCCTCTTATTGTTAACCATTAACTACATAAATGTGGTGATGGTTTACAGACGGGTTACATTCTCCCATTACCTTACCAGAGCCTCTATTGTTAACCATGTGTGGTGATGGTTTACAGAAGGGTTTTCTGCCATTACCTTACCAAGAGCCTCTTATTGTTAACCATTAACTACATAAATGTGGTGATGGTTTACAGAACGGGTTACATTCTCCCATTACCTTACCAAGAGCCTCTTATTGTTAACCATTAACTACATAAATGTGGTGATGGTTTACAGAACGGGTTACATTCTCCCATTACCTTACCAAGAGCCTCTTATTGTTAACCATTAACTACATAAATGTGGTGATGGTTTACAGAACGGGTTACATTCTCCCATTACCTTACCAAGAGCCTCTTATTGTTAACCATTAACTACATAAATGTGGTGATGGTTTACAGAACGGGTTACATTCTGCCATTACCTTACCAAGAGCCTCTTATTGTTAACCATTAACTACATAAATGTGGTGATGGTTTACAGAACGGGTTACATTCTCCCATTACCTTACCAAGAGCCTCTTCTTCAGGGGGTTCATATACAACTACTTAAACTCTAATATAACATATTGCAATATGAACTATAGTATTTTATTACTTTTAAAGGACGACCTACAAGAAGAGTCCTTGAACAGTAACTTATTGTAACCGTCTATACACTCACTCACTCATACACACACATACATACACACTATCTCTCTCTCTCTTTATTTATATATATATATATATATATATATATATATATATATATATATATATATATATATACAGAGAGAGAGAGAGAGAGAGAGATTCATGAAGAAGGGAGTGGTCCAGTGCCTAGCCTGACTCCACCCTACTCCCCCCCCCCCCCCCCCCCCCCTTCCTGCCCCCCCTACACGGTACTCTATTACTCTACACATACACACACGCATATACATACACAGAGGAACACACACACATACACACTAAAGGACACACGTATATGTACAAACACTCGGCTGGTTAATACTGGGGAGACAAATGCTTTTAGTCCATTGAGTTATTTGTTATTTCGGCTTTTATTATATGTATTATTATTATCATCACTTACATTATTACTATTATTATTAAATTATTATTATTGTTGTCTGTTGTTGTTGTTCCCCAAGCTGCCTGGCCAAACAGCCCAAAGGCCCCGAGCAAGGCCAAGGCAATAACTGAGCGCCCCCACAGAACCCTCCCTGCCGGCCACAATAAAGCCTGGGTGACCGAAGCCACTCCATGGCGGGGAGCTGGGGAGGGTGAGGAAACGCCCGGGAAACCGAAGCCCCACCCAGGGCCCTGTGCCCCTCAGCAATTATGAAGAGAAAGTTGAGGGGCAAAGGAAAAATTTGACGCTTTGGCTTCCAATCTTGGTAGATTGGGAGGTCAATCCACGGAAGAGACGCCGTCACTTGAGATCTAGAAAATATACAAGTAAAAGGAACAGTCAGAGTAAGCTATGGGTATGGCAGAGATCGCTCAGTTCTCACTCTGATAGACCAGCCCATCACCACATGACTAGAACCCAATCCTCTCAGCATCAGCTAGGAAAGGCCCTAGAAAGCCGCCTTTGGCTCCCCTATTTCAACCCTTTTCAGGGTTGCGCACCCGCCGAATTATTATTGTTATTGATATTATTATAACTAGTAGTAGTAGTAGTAGTAGTATATACCAGTTACAAACCAAACTTGGTAACCGCATTTGATTGAACCATTTTGACGCGCCCACGAAATCTTTTGAAACATTTCTCTTAATATACATATGGATATCCGTGTTTTCCCTCATTCATCGTTCACTGTGTCAAATGTATAATATAGTAATGTATTAGTTACCTGTGGGGGGGTTGTACAGTCGGGGACAACATTACAGTACTTGACCACCTCTTAAGGGGGAGGTCGTTGCTTTTCGGGACCCCCTTCTCCCTCATGTTTAGCCCCATTAGTTTTGATGTATTAAGATGTTCTCCCCATTAGTTTAGCGATTTTGAGACCTCTCGCCCCATTTCGTTGGCAATTTTAAGACTTCGTGCCGTTTAGGTGTCGATTGTTTCCTGGGGAGCGATAGCGACCCTGTAATTTTTTGAGGAACCGGTCTTCGGCCGGGAAA
>CM064564.1:11602879-11627879 GCA_032716605.1 Paralithodes platypus | reverse complement strand
TGTCCGGACATATTTTTGGGATCTTTTGCATTGGTATCAGAAACTAAACTGATTTTTTATTTTTTTATTTTTTTTTAGACTGAAGATAGATTAATTTAAGCATCAGCATAATTGAAAAGAAGGTTAGCGTAATGAGCTGCCAGACCAGTGTTGAGGATAAATGTTGAGGGGAAAGCACCCGTGTGATACCAGGTTCAATAACACTTCAATTATTAACATTATTTTGGGTTTTTATAATAATTGTGTCCATTGTGCAATATCTGCCTTGTGTCGTTATTACTGTGTTAGTGGACGCCGACACGTTATACACAACACACGTCCAGGCACGCACACACACGCAGTTACATACATAAACACACACAGTCACGCACGCACACACATACCCAGTCACGACCACATACACATTTACGCACACATACAGTCACGTACGTACACAGTCACATACAGGCATGCACACACATACAGAGTCACATTTAGTCACACACGCAGTCACACACGACCACGCGCGTGCACACACACACATAGATAGTTGTATATATTATATCTATGTCTATCTATCTATCTATCTATCTCTATCTCTCTCTATATATATATACGCACACAGTCATAGATATACAGTCCACACACACACACACACACAGATATAATTTTAAGCTCATGGCATAGAAGGGTGTTTGTTTCAATGTATTGAGAATGGCTAGACGGCCGTAAGTAGTGAGTAATAATAAATGGGAACACCTCGGACTGGAAAAATGTAACAAGTGGTGTGCTCCAGGGCTCAGTACTTGGACCTTGTTTGTGTTCTTGATTTACATCGATGGAGACCTTACATGTACAATTAATAAAATGTTCAAACTATACCAAAATTGCGAACATGGTAGTATCTCCCTTGCATGTTCAACAAATCCAAAATGATATAGATAACTTAGAGCAAATGGGGCTAAAACCTGGCAAATGAGTTTTACTACCGATAGATGTAAAGTACTGTATAAAGATTACAACAATGAACAATCCAACTACTCTAATGAATGGTAGTTAAGGGGAGGTTTCTAGTTTGTTTCCTACTCCTCCAGCAATCTTAAAATTTCACCCCCTTGACCCCTTTTCAAGATAAATTTGTACATTTTTCGGTAGAAAAATGTCCCGGCCGAAGGCGGATTACTCTTAAATTACAGGCTCGCTATCGCTCGCCAGGATAAAATAGACACCTAAATGGCACGAAAGGTCTTAAATTTGACAGAATGGGGCGGAAATATCTTAAAAATCACCAAACTAATGGGGCAAACGTCTTAAAATCTCAAAAGCAATGGGGCTAGACATGAGGGAGAAAAGGGATCAAGAAAAAAGTCCCTCAAGTGGAAATCTCTCCTTAACTCAAAAGCCCTGATAAAGAAAACAGACTTAAGGAGGAGGAGGAGTTGTTGTTAAAGTATCGAGCCATTGATTATATATAACCCGGCTAACTTTATGTACCGAGTTAGTTAAGGGGCAGACGTGGCGCTTTTCTAGACCACCTTCTCCCTCATCTTTAGCCCCATTAGTTTGGCGATTTTATGAACTTTCGCCCCATTTCTGTCAATTTTAAGATCTTTCCTGCCATTTAGGTGTCTATTTTTTCCTGGCGAGCGATAGCGAGCCTGTAATTTAAGAGGCACCGGCCTTCGGCCGGGAAATTTTTCTACCGAAAAATTTACAAATTTGTCTTGAATGGAGGTCTAGGGGGCGTCTTTTTAAGCTTGATGGAGGGCTAGGGGGCGTCTTTTTAAGCTTGATGGAGGTCTAGGGGGCGTCTTTTTAAGCTTGATGGAGGTCTAGGTGGCGTCTTGTTAAGCTTGATGGAGGTCTATCTAGGGGGTGTCACTTGAAGCTTGATGGAGGTCTATCTAGGGGGTGTCACTTGAAGCTTGATGGAGGTCTAGGGGGTGTGTTTTTAAGCTTGATGGAGGTCTACGGGTGTCTTTTTAAGCTTGATGGAGGTCTAGGGGGCGTCTTTTTAAGCTTGATGGAGGTCTAGGGGGCGTCTTTTTAAGCTTGATGGAGGTCTATGGGGCGTCTTTTTAAGCTTGATGGGGGTCTATGGGGCGTCTTTTTAAGCTTGATGGGGGTATATGGGGCGTCTTTTTAAGCTTAATGGAGGTCTAGGGGCGTATTTTTAAGCTTGATGGGGGTCTATGGGGCGTCTTTTTAAGCTTGATGGAGGTCTAGGGGGCGTCTTTTTAAGCTTGATGGAGGTCTATGGGGCGTCTTTTTAAGCTTCAAAAAATGGAGGTCTAGGAGGGTCTTTTAAGCTTGATACACATGTCTAGGGCGCGTCTTTTTAAGCTTGATGGATGTCTAGTGGGCGTCTTTTTAAGCTTGAGAGGTCTGATGTGGGTGCGCCTGTGATTGTGGAAATCTCCGATTTAAGGTTTTTCTCTGTAAGGTCTGGCGCGACTTTAGGTTAGGATGGCCTTGGTTGTGTTGTCACTCATGGGGTATTCTTACATTTAACACAATATAATGTGCTTGAGAATTATATGTTCGGATAGGTCTGGTGGGACCGGTAGTCTTTTTGAATGCGTTTAGCTGATTTGGGGGGGGTGCAATATATGTGAGAGCGTCTACAGCGTTTAAAGCACTTTTTTAATTCGATTACACTCACGTGGAGGTCTAGGAGGCGTCTTGCGTTCGTATATAAAAATACAGTTACTAGAGCGAGTGTTAGGTAAGTCGCTTTAATTGGGTACCGTCTTCTTGTCAAGTTAAGGAGCCATTAAGTTTTACTGTAGAGTTAGGGAAGATATGCTGTATAGCGTGAATGCTAGGACTGAGTCTAGGGTGAGGCGTCTACACTTTTAATTTTAAACTTTTGATGTGTAGGTGTAGTCGAGTGACCCAACTCAAAATAATAACAACTAAATGAAATCTCGACCAAAAATGTTCTTTGAGTATGCCCAGTATCGTCCGAAATTTGTCGATAAAAGCCTCCCTTCAACCCTGTGTGATACGCCATGACACATATCGCTGTATTACACCAAAGTCAAAGTTATATATACTTTAGTAAGTAGTGGCCAAGACTAATGGATTCTTCTTTTAAACAGCCGAGGTTCAAAGGCAATGGCATGTTCAGCATTCAGGATTTTATTGTCTACTTCAAATAGTTCTATACAATTTTCCTCCCTGGGGTTCAGAGATGAGGTCCAAAGGTTAGCAAAATTAATGGTGGATCCCCACGTTCACAAGTTAAACGCTTGCATCTTCAGGGAAGAGAGGTAATGATTATAATAGGGACAAAGCATCATTTTATACAAATTTCGAGGATCCAAGACCAATACAAACAAAACCACCATACTCGACAAAGAATCCAGTACCCCAGAAAGACCTCAGCTATTTTAGAATGCTCGATGTGTCAATGCCAACAAACTCATTAGACTCAAACAACGCACACCCCCAGTCATCCACAACCATACACAAGACCTTTCCAATTTCTGTCCTTCAGGCAAAGCGCTTACCGCGCAAGACTGCCGGGGGGTTACGGAACCCGCCTTCCATCTAGCACCTAGTATTCAATCGCTTCAAACTAGCCCTGTGCCCCCCTCCTGTACCGCTTCCTAGCAACCAACCTTTCCAGCGCAACTACCGCCGATCCTTCTATCCGCTGCATAATTCGCCCAATACAGAATCACACACTGACTAACACCAACCATCACTAACGCCCACACCCACGCTAAGCCCACCACGACAACGTAAGATCTTTAGTGCCACGTCTCGAGCAGAATAGAACTGCCTCCACCAATGAACAGCCACCACAGACCTTATCCAGTAGCTCCATCCCGGCCACTCTGCCCAGTCGGGGAATCCTCTGACGTTTGTGGTGATACAACTACCATAGGGCGTTTAAGGCTTTTGTCCGATTCTAGATACATGACTCGCCTTGCCCGGTATCTGATCGCAAATGATTTGTTTTTAGCGGTTGTGAAATCGTTGGATCCACCATGAATTTTGCCTATTACCCCTACCTTTCTCTGTTACCTCATCCTGAACGCCAGCAGGCAATCTTAAAAATGTCACCCCCTTGACGTCTCTCCTTAGTAAGGATACCTTTGGTATCAAGTTTTCGGTACTCGAAAAATGTCCCGCCCCGAAGGCCGCATTACCCTTGAAAAATTACAGCGGGTATCCAGTATACCAGACGCTCGCACAGGAATAAAATCGACTAGCACACTGAGATGGCCGAAAGGTCTTAAAATTGGGACAGAATGGGGCTGAAATTTTAAATTCACCGGCAACGAATGGGGCAAACGTCTTAAAATCCAAACGCATGGGTCTAGACATGATGGAGGAAAGGGGTTCAAGAAAAAAGTCCCTCAAGTGGAAATCTACCCCTAAGAAGTCAAGTATCATGATTGGTTCTCAGTGGCAGATCACAGGTTCGGAATAACACATCTAGCAATTTTGGTGTCCATCGTGTGGAACCCCTTCTTCAACGCAGCCATTTAACTGACATCTCTGTCATATATCTCGCACATGCCAGACGTCCTTAGCAAGACGAAATAGCGGCTTGTTTCTACTCACTCTTATATAAATTACCTGTTCTCCCAAAAAGTTAGCTTTGTATCTGTGCCCACAGCTAACGCAAGATACTGCAGGCGTGTGTGGAAGTAATAAACAAAGTGCGTTGCGTTCGCCTTTGATGACTAAGACCACCTGGGGGCGGAGGGAACAAAGGTTGTAACCCTCTCTGCATATGACGTGAGGTGTTTGGGAGCCTATTGGGGATACTTTAAAGCCTTTGTTACCATCAGGGGTATTTAGACATCTTTAGATTAGTTACTTCAACCTCGGCAGTTGTCTTTGAGTTAGCTGTGGGCAGAACACTAATTTTGGAGAGGTAATTATATAGTGACGAAACTTTTATTTCTTATTGCTAATCTGGCAACCTCTGCGTCATATGAGTCTGAAGGGGTTAAAGTATCCCCAATAGGCTCAAAATAGCGTCATACGTCGGAGAGGGTTAACAAAAGGACATAGATAAACTGAAGAGCAGACAGCGGAGAGTAACACAAATTATTCCTAGACTAAATAAAGAGTCATACGAAGATCGTCTAAGAGAGGTCAATCCTTTTAGTTTAAGGGGGCCCACCTTGTTTTTTTCACCCTCTCTCTCTCTCTGGGTTGTATCCATTCGGCCCCATTCAGCCTACTGTTTTTTAGACGTTTATCCCCATCCAGGTGTCGATTTTATCCTGGCGAGCGAAAGCGAGCCATAATTTTTTTTTTTTTTTTTTTTTCATCAGGCTAAATTTGTACATTTTTCGATAGCAAAATGTTTCCGGCGAAGCCTGCATTTCTCCATACAATGCTGGCTCGCTATCGCTCTCCAGGAATAAATCGACACCTGTATGGGGATAAACGTCTTAAAACAGTAGGCTGAATGGGGCCGAATGGATACAAGCCAGAGAAAAGTAGAGAAAAAAAGCAGGTGGCCCCCTTAACAAAGCGAAGGTTAAGAGAGGTCACCTAAGCCTAGTGTTGAACAGTATTTAAGGTATTGGCAATATGGATTTCAACAAATGCTTCACAATTGATCATTAACGACTACAGGAAATGGTTGTAAGATCATTGGAAAGCTTGTTAAGGGGAGATCTCTACTTGAGGGATTTTTTTCTTGACCCCTTTCTCCCTCATGTTTAGCCCCATTGCTTTTGATATTATAAAACGTTTTCCACCCCAAGATTTATAAGTTTTAGCGATTTTAAGATTTCACCCCATATGAAGACCTTTCGTGCCATTCACGTGTCGAGTTTCTCCTGGCGAGGCGATAGCGTCCTGTAATTTAAGAGGAACCGGCCTTTGGCCGGTACATTTTTCTACCGAAAAATGTACAAATTTATCTTGAAAGGGACTCAAGGGGGTGTAATTTTAAGCTTGATGGAGGTCTAGGGAACAAACTAAATACCTCCCCTTAACTCACACGAGGCAAAGGAATTCTTTTTCAATCGTGTAGTAAGCCTATGGAATGGACTACACTCAATTGTGTTCCAACTGATCATAAATTGAATCTCTTATTAGCTGATTTCTCGATACTTAATGGATACTTATGGCTGTGTGTCGTATTAATGCCAAGTGTTCATAATTAACCATCATATTTTGCTACAAAATCTACCTTATAGCTGAGTAACCAAGATAGTAACATGGCAATTTACCCTCGGCTGGAAACCAATGGACTAGACCTGGTAATGTCATTGAGTGTTGTGCTGTTTAAACTTTCAAAATCCGACGAGATCGATAGTTCGCTCTTAAGGGGGGTCACCGGCCTTTTTTTTTTATCTTTCTCTCCTTTTCTCTCTTTCCCTGGTTTTTATTCATTCGGCCCCATTCAACCAACTGTTTTAAGACGTTTATCCCCATCCAGGTTTCGATTTCTTACTGTCCAGCGATAGCGAGCCAGCATTGTATGGAGAAATCCGGCTTCGCCGGAGATTTTTTTCTATCGAAAAATTTACAAATTTAGCTTGCTGTAAAACAAAATTATATATATGCTGGCTCGCTACCGCTCGCCAGGAAAATATTGACACCTGGATGGGGGTAAACGTCTTAAAACAGTAGGCCGAATGGGGCCGAATGGCTACAAGCCAAAGAGAGAGGGAGAGAAAGAGACAAAAAGCAGGTCACCCGCCTTAACCCACGATTAACTGTGTTGACAAACGAATATCACCACTCTCAGCTGTGCTACCATCACCTTTCTTCACTTACCTTACCTTGTTACAAGCAGCCTTATACGGATCATTATATATGTTGTTGCTTGCTTTCCTTTGTACTCGTTTGTTCACACAGTCATACACGCAAACATAGTCTCACGCACACACACGTACGCACACATACATATAGCAACACTCACAGTTATACACAAACACACACACAGTCGTACAGTTACACACACAAACACCCACAGTCGTACAGTTACACACACAAACACCCACACAGTCGTACAGTTACACACACAAACACCCACAGTCGTACAGTTACACACACAAACACCCACACAGTCGTACAGTTACACACACAAACACACACACAGTCGTACAGTTACACACACAAACACCCACACAGTCGTACAGTTACACACACAAACACCCACACAGTCGTACAGTTACACACACAAACACACACACAGTCGTACAGTTACACACACAAACACACACAGTCGTACAGTTACACACACAAACACACACAGTCGTACAGTTACACACACAAACACCCACACAGTCGTACAGTTACACACACAAACACACACACAGTCGTACAGTTACACACACAAACACACACAGTCGTACAGTTACACACAAACACAGTCATACAGTTACACACACAAACACACACACAGTCGTACAGTTACACACACAAACACCCACACAGTCGTACAGTTACACACACAAACACACACACAGTCGTACAGTTACACACACAAACACACACAGTCGTACAGTTACACACAAACACACACAGTCGTACAGTTACACACACAAAGTCGTACAGTTACACACACAAACACCCACACAGTCGTACAGTTACACACACAAACACACACAGTCGTACAGTTACACACACAAACACACACAGTCGTACAGTTACACACACAAACACACACAGTCGTACAGTTACACACACAAACACACAGTCGTACAGTTACACACACAAACACACACAGTCGTACAGTTACACACACAAACACACACAGTCGTACAGTTACACACACAAACACACACAGTCGTACAGTTACACACAAACACACACAGTCGTACAGTTACACACACAAACACACAGTCGTACAGTTACACACACAAACACACACAGTCGTACAGTTACACACACAAACACACACAGTCGTACAGTTACACACACAAACACACACAGTCGTATACGGGTTAGGCTGGTCTAGTGTGGGTCGGGTTTGGTCTAGTGGTTTAAGGCGCCGGGGGCTGTCCGCGAGGTCGAGGCTTCAAGAATGTCCAGAATTCTAAAGTTTTTTTCAGCTATCTCGATGGAGAGGATTGTATCGTGGTCCGTCTTTAGCCAAGCTGTTCAACCATCAGCTAGCGTTAGCCTACACGTACTCTCACCAGTGCATGTGCGTGTGTACTATGGTGGGAACTTAGGCACCTCACGATCGCCAAAGGTCGCATGGAGTCGCAGAGTTTTTGTAGAATAGCGTTGTATTGTTCCCTGGTTAAGATTTGGTTTAGATTTTCCGCACACACACACACGCACACACATAAACCACTTATACGCCTACATTGAACCACACACAGTCATACACGTGCACACACACATACCTTTATACATGCATACACACACATAGTAATACACGCACACACACAGTCACACACATACATCGTCGTACACACACACACACAGTGCCACACATACACAGTCGTACACACGCACATACACAGTGGATTAACGGTGAGAGTGGCCAAGCGCACTAAGGCACTGTACTATATTGACTTGACTGGAGTAGCGTGGGGTTGACTCCCAGTGGCTGTAGGTGAGGTAGCCCTATCTGTCACCCCCCACACCCCCCTTCCCTCACCACCACCTCCTGGGGGTACCTACCTCACGCATACCCACCCAATAGTCATAGCTTGGCCCAGAACAGAGTATTATTATTATTATTATTATTATTATTATTATTATTATTATTATTATTACACCCACAATTAATCTCTCTCTCTCTCTCTCACTCTCTCACTTCAGCCGCTCTATATGTTCTCTCTCTCTCTCTCTAACTTCAGCCGCTCTTTATATTCTCTCTCTCTCACTCACTCACTCACTCACTCACTCACTCACTCACTCACTCACTCACTCACTCACTCACTCTCTCACTTCAGCCGCTCTTTATATTCTCTCTCTCTTTATATTCCCACTCTCTCTCTCTCTCTCTTTATATTCCCACTCTCTCTCTCTCTCTCTCTTTATATTCCCACTCTCTCTCTCTCTCTCTCTCTTTATATTCCCACTCTCTCTCTCTCTCCCTCTCTTTATATTCCCTCTCTCTCTCTCTCTCTCTCTTTATACCTCTCTTTTTGCTCTTCTCTCTCTCTCTCTCTCTCTCTCTCTCTTCGTCTCTTTCTTTCCTTTTACTCTCTCTCTCTCTCTCTCTCTCTCTCTCTCTCTCTATATATATATATATATATATATATTCCCACTCTCTCTCTCTCCCTCTTTATATTCCCACTCTCTCTCTCTCTCTTTATATTCCCACTCTCTCTCTCTCTCTCTATATATATATATATTCCCACTCTCTCTCTCCCTCTCTTTATATCCCCTCTCTCTCTCTCTCTCTCTCTCTCTCTCTCTCTCTCTCTCTCTCTATATATATATATATATATATTCCCACTCTCTCTCTCCCCTCATATTCCACTCTCGCTCTCTCTTTATATTCCCACTCTCTTCTCTCTCTCTCTCTTTATATTCCACCTCTCTCTCTCTCTCCCTCTCTTTATATTCCCACTTCTCTCAGCTCTCTTCCCTTCATTTAATAATTCCCACTATCTCTTCTCTCTTTCTCTCTCTCTCTCCTCTTCTCTCTCTCTCTCTCTCTCTCTCTCTTCTCTCTCTCTCTCTCTGCCCCCTCTTTATTCATTTGCCCAATCTCTCTCCCCCTCTCTTTATATTCCCACACTCTTCTCTCCCTCTCCTTTATATTTTTCCCACTCTCTCTCTCTTGTATATTCCCACTCTCTCTGCTCGCTATCTCTTCTCTCGCTGCTCCGCTATCTCTCTCTATATCTCTCTCTCTACTCCTCTAACTCTTTATATTACCACTCTCTCTCTTTATAATATCCCTCTCTCTCCTCTCTCTCTCTCTCTCTCTCTCTTTATATTCCCACTCTCTCTCTCTCTCTTCTCTCTCTCTCTATCCTCTTTATATTCCCCTCTCTCTTCTGCTTCTCTTATATTCCCACTCTCTCTCTCTCTTTATATTCCCACTCTCTCTCTCTCTCTCTCTCTCTCTCTCTCTTTATATTCCCACTCTCTCTCTCTCTCTCTCTTTATATTCCCACTCACGATCTCTCTCCTTCATTGCTCCCCACACCTTCTATCGGGACACTTTCACCAACCCATTTTCTTTACAGTGGCAATGTCGTTGAGAGGGGTCACCGGCTATTTTATATTTCTCTGCTTTTCTCTCTTTCTCTGGCTTGTATCTATTCGGCCCCATTCAGCCAACTGTTTTAAGACGTTTATCTCCATCCAGGTGTCGATTTCTTCCTGGCGAGCGGTAGCAAGCCAGCATTGTATGGAGAAAACCGGCTTCGCCGGAGACATTTTTCTATCGAAAAATGTACAAATTTAACTTGCTATCAAAACAAAAATATATATATGCTGGCTCACTACCGCTCGCCTGGAAGATATTGACACCTGGATGGGGGTAAACGTCTTAAAACAGTAGACTGAATGGGGACGAATGGATACAAGCCAAAGAGAGAGGGAGAGAAAGAGAAAACAAAAAGCGAGGTGGGCTCCCTTAATACTCTTACCAATAATGGGCCTACTGGTGTTACAGGTGTTATAGGTGTTGTGGTAACGTGGGGCGGTATCTTTAGCGATTTTGAGATATTTCACCCCATACGGTTTATCCTCGTTACTGTTTCTCCTCATTAGTTTAGCGATTTTGAGATGTTTCACCCCATTCAGTTGTCGGGGGGGTTTTCCTGGTGAACGAGAGTGCACCTGTAAGTTAGGAGAAAAGGTTTTTGACTAGGACATTTTATCTACCGAAAAATTTACAAATTTAACTTGAAAGGTGTCTGGGGTGGCGCTATGGTTGAGGTTAATTTGAGTCCAGGGTGGAAATTTAGGGGGGTCACCGGCCTTTTTTTTTTATCTTACTCTCCTTTTCTCTCTTTCTCTGGCTTGTATCCATTCGGCCCCATTCAGCCAACTGTTTTAAAACGTTTATCCCCATCCAGGTGTCGATTTCTTCCTGGCGAGCGGTAGCGAGCCAGCATTGTATGGAGAAATCCGGCTTCGCCGGAGACATTTTTCTATCGAAAAATGTACAAATTTTGCTGTCAAAACAAAAATATATATATTCTAGCTCGCTACAGCTCGCCAGGAAAATATTATCACCCGGATGGTGGGTGGTTTAAACCGTCTATTTTTTTAAAACAGTAGGTCTGAATGGGGGCCAGCGATGGCCGTGGGCCGAAGGGGATTACATGCCAAAGCGAGAGGGCAGAAGAAAAGAGAGGAAAAAATCAAAAAAACGAGGTGGGGTCCCTTAAGGGGGGTGGGGGTTATTTTGTCGTCTATTTATCCATTCATTGTTATATTTTATAGTGTCCTTGCTATATGCCTCCATCAAGCTTCAAAAACAACCCCTTCAAGATAATATTGTACATTTTTCGGTAGAAAAATTTCCCGGTAAGGCTGATTCCTACCAGAATTACGCTCGCCACGACCAAATCGACACGTAAAAGGGACGAATGGTCTTTACATTGACAGAGAAATGGGGTGAAAGGGTTTTTTAACTCGCCAAATTTATGGAACGAACGTCTTAAAATCTCAAAGGTAGTGGGGCTAAACATGAGGGATGAATAGCGACTACCCCCCCCCCCCTACCACTGTACCCTACTGTACCGCCATGTTGTATACCTAACATGGGGGTTGATGATGACTATTGAGCAGTTATGTGTGGTCCGTTGGTTGGTTATAAGGGGAGACATGGGGCGTTATGTTGGTCACCCTTCGTCCCCGTCTTTAGCTCCATTAGTTTATAGATGTTAAGACTTTGGGGGATTTTAAGACCTTTCGCCTCATTTCTTTGTTGATTTTGTCCTGGCGAGCGATAGCGAGCCTGTAATTTAAGAGGAATCGGGCTTCGACCGGGATAATTTTTTATCGAAAATATAAAAATTTATCTTGGGGTGTGTTTGATGGAGGTTTAGGGAGGAAACTAATTAAATAATATGCAAATAGATACACGTACACACACACACAACACACACACACACACACACACACACACAGACACCCATTAAAGAGATATACCACCACACACAGGGGTTGAGGCGGGACAACATTTGCCTGGTGGTGGTGACACACACACACACACACACACACACACACACACACACACACACACACACACACACACACACACACGGTATAACGCTAATACATCAATGTAGGTCACAGTTAACACACCCACCTCGCTTTTGGTTTATCTTTCTCTCCCTCTCTCTCTTTGGCTTGTATCCATTTGACCCCATTTAGCCAACTGTTTTAAGACGTTTACCCCCATTCAGGTGTCACTATATTCCTGGCGAGCGGTAGCGAGCCAGCATATATATAATTATGTTTTGACACCAAGCTAAATTTGTACATTTTTCGATAGAAAAATGTCTCCGGCGAAGCCCGATTTCTCCATACAATGCTGGCTCGTCTTCGCTCGCCAGGGAAGAAATCGGACCACCTGGATGGAGGAATTGTATAAAACAGTTGGCTGAATGGGGCGGGCCGATATGGATACCAAGCCAGGGAAAGTCGAGGGAAAGAGAAAAAAGGAGAGAGAGATTAAAAAAAAAAAAAAAACGGTGACCCCCCTTAACCCTTTCAGTACTGCGTCACCACATTGACATCATACTCTGGCTGCTGGTTGACGATTTTATTCAGCTTAGGCAGGACACACTTGGAACTATCTTAATTAACCCTTTTCACTACCACAGATCTTGCATAAGCTACACAAAATCGTCTAAATGCAGCCGGTACAACAGGGGTTAATTTATTGTTATATATATATATATATATACGGTATATATATATATATATATATATAATTTTTTTTTTTTTTTTTTTTCCATTCTTAGTAGATTCGACACTCCTTAAGGGGGATGATCTTTTTTCTTCTTCCTCGTGTCTAGCCCCTTTAGTTTGGCGATTGTAAACACTTTTTACCCCATTTCTTTGTCAATATTAAGACCTTTCGTACAATTTATTTGTCGAATGTATTTCATTCTGTGACGCGATTAGCGAAGCCTGATTTAGTGATTTTAGTGGTAACCGGACATTATACTCTATCCCCCCCCCCCGAAAACTGAAGGACATTTTATCTTGAGGAAAAAGGGGGGTCGTTGGGTGTGTGTGTGATTTTTTTTATTTTTTATATCAACTTGATGGATGCCTGGGGACGAAACTAAAAAACCTATTAATAAATATTAATAAATAAGCAAATAACCACACCCAGGTGCCCAACCCCCTATTAAACGTTCCTGCATACGAGAGAGTCATATTTGCCGTGAGCCCCCCGCAGGTACATTGGGCGTCAGATGTGGTGCCGGGGAGCACAGAAGCCGGGAGAGTGAGAGGGGTGATGAGGAGCGAATGGGTAGATTAACGAGCGGGAGACCGCACAGATGGAAGAGAGAGAGAGAGAGAAGGAGAGAGAGATCTGATGAGAGGAGAGAGATGAGAAGACGATGAGAGAGAGTGGAGGGAGATGAGTAGAGAGAGAGAGAGAGAGAGAGAGAGAGATGGGTGGGATATAGTAAGAGTGAGTGTGTGTGTGTGTGTGTGTGTGTGTGTGTGTGTGTGTGTGTGTGTGTGTGTGTGTGTGTGTGTGTAGTAAGAAAGCCACCCCATAATGAGTCATCGATTATCTTTCTTCTTTGGACATAAATATTTGAGTGACGTTTCCAACTTAGCGCAATGACGACCTGTGGGCTATATTAACCCTCTCAGTGCCGGTGCTGGCCTTTTTTCCTTTTTTCTGGCTACTACTAGACGATTGTATTCAGTTTAAAAAGGGCCTCCAGCCATTAACAGGCCTCGAACTATCACACTTAACCCTCTTTACTACCACAGATCCTTTTTAAACTGCGCAAAATCGTCTAGATATAGCTAGAATATATTTAAAAAGACGACGTCGGTACAGAAGGGGTTAACAGCCTTCAAACCATCTCTCGTAACCCTTTGTTTACCACCACACATCCTTCTTAAGGGGAGGTTTTTAGTTAGTTCCCTAGACTTCCATCAAGCTTAAAATTACAACCTCTAGACCCCCTTTCAAGATAAATGTGTAAATTTTTCGGTAGAAAAATTTCCCGGCCAAAGGCCGGTTCTTCTTAAATTACAGGCTCGCTATCGCTTGCCAGGAAAAAAACCACCTGAATTGCATGAAAGGTCTTAAAATTGACAGAAATGTGGCAAAAGTTCTTAATTATGGGGCGAACGACTTAAAATGTCAAAAACAATGGGGCTAAACATGAGGGAGAAAGGGCTCCAGAAAAAAATCCCTCTAGTGGAAATCTCCCCTTATGATTAACCTTTTCAGTAGCAGCGACGTGTGTTATATATGTGTGTGTCTAGCTATATTCAGCTTAGGAAGGATCTGTGGTCGGGGAAAGGTTTGGTGGAGAGAGTTTGAAGCCTCGGTTATGGCTAGAGGTCCTTCCTAAGCTGGATAAAGCCGTCTAATAATAGTTTGAAGCCTTGGTTATGGCTAGAGGTCCTTCCTAAGCTGAATAAAGCCGTCTAATAATAGTTTGAAGCCTCGGTTATGGCTACAGGTCCTTCCTAAGCTGGATAAAGCCGTCTAATAATAGTTTGAAGCCTCGGTTATGGCTAGAGGTCCTTCCCTAGCTGCAATAAAGCCGTCTAATAATAGTTTTGAAGCATCGGTTAGGGCTACCAGGTCCTTCCTAAGCTGGATAAAACGCAGTCTAATTAATAGTTTGAAGCCTTGGTTATGGCTAGAGGCCTTCCCCTAAGATGGATTTTTAAAGCCGTCTAATAATAGTTTGAAGCCTCGGTTATGGCTACAGGTCCTTCCTAAGCTGGATAAAGCCGTCTAATAATAGTTTGAAGCCTCGGTTATGGCTAGAGGTCCTTCCTAAGCTGGATAAAGCCGTCTAATAATAGTTTGAAGCCTCGGTTATGGCTAGAGGTCCTTCCTAAGCTGGATAAAGCCGTCTAATAATAGTTTGAAGCCTTGGTTATGGCTAGAGGTCCTTCCTAAGCTGGATAAAGCCGTCTAATAATAGTTTGAAGCCTTGGTTATGGCTAGAGGTCCTTCCTAAGCTGGATTAAAGACGTCTAATAATAGTTTGAAGCCTTGGTTATGGCTAGAGGTCCTTCGTAAGCTGGATAAAGCCGTCTAATAATAGTTTGAAGCCTCGGTTATGGCTAGAGGTCCTTCCTAAGCTGAATATAATGTCCGGTCGCGCGAATAAGTGATGTCTCGGCACCAAGTATCTATTGATCAATAATTGGTATCAGCAATATCTAAGCTTGGTTTCTTCATATCGAGTGAAATATACAAACATGTTCCTACACTTACCCACCCTACTCAACATCTGACAGACATAAATACAAGCACAGAGTAGAGCCAACACGTAATTGGACAGCTGGGACATGACTTATTAAGCGCGACCGTACATGCTCAGATTAATATGCAGGATTCGAAACTGCATAATAAATCGTAGGCTTGTCCATATTTCTTTAACTGTCTTGATAACGTAATGCATAGTGCGAGGAATTTCGTTTAAGTATCCTGGGTTCGAGGAGTGCCACATGTATTTGTTGATTTCACTAATTGAGTTTAGATGTGAAGTTAGTTGGTGTAAAAAATAATAATATATATATATAGCTATAATATAATTAGAAAGACGTCACCGGTGCAGAAGGGGTTAAGTGGTTATGTGGATCAGTGGAAGGTATAGGTGGATTACGGTGTGCTGTAGGTTAAGGGAGCCTACTACGCTTTTTGTTCTCTTTCTCTCCCTCTCTCGTTGGCTTGTATCCATTCGGCCCCATTCAGCCTACTGTTTTAAGAACGTTTTACCCCATCAGGTTGTTCAATATTTTCCTGGCGAGCGGTAGCGAGCCACAATATATATTTTATTTTTTACAGCAAGCTAAATTTGTACATTTTTCGATAGAAAAATGTCTCCGGCGAAGCCGGATTCTCCATACAATGCTGGGTCGCTAACCGCTCGCCAGGAAGAAAATAGGACACCTGAAGGGGGATAACCGTCTTAAAACAGGTGGCGGAATGGGGCCGAATGGATACAAGGCACAGCAAGAGAGATAAAGGGCAGAGAAGATAAAAAAAAAAAAAAAAACGGTGTGACCCTCCCTCTTTTTTCAAGTCAATACAACTTGCAGGATGCGTTTATACATGTTTCTATACATATATTATATACTGTATATATTTCTGTGTGTGTGTGTGTATTATGGGTGTGTGTGTGGTGTGTGTGTTGTGTGGTGGATGTGTGTGTATGGGTGTGTGTGTGTGTTGTGTGTATGTTATTGTATTTGTTGTTTTACATGCTCCTTTGTGTGTTGTTTTTTGTTTTCCTGTTTATAATATGAGTTGATATCGTTTATTTCGGCCCCAGGGTTAAGGGGGAGGACATGGCCGTTTGTTTGGTCTATTTATTCAGTTTAGCATTATATATTTTTTAGTTGCCTCCCTCTAGACCTCTATCAAGCTTAGTTTAAAATACCCTCTAGACCCCCCTGCTAGATAAATTCTGTTACATTTTTCGGTAGAAAAATGGCCGATTCATCTTAAAAATTGCAGGCTCGCTATCGCTCGCCAAGAATAATCGACACCTAAACGGCACGAAAGGTCTTAAGATTGACAACGAAATGGTTCGAACAAAGGTGTTTTAAAATCGCCAAAAAACTAATGGGCCGAACGTCTTATAATCTCAAGAACTAGTGGGGGTAAACAGTAAGGAGAAGGGGGTTCCAGGAAAAAAACGGTCTGACCTCACCCTTAATGGCGGTATCACACGTAGCGATTTTATAGTGAACATTCCGATGATCAAAAAAAAAAATTCTGGCAAAACATTATGGGCATATTGGACACGAGTAATCACGGAAACCAGAATGATGGTAGATGAATTTAGGTGACCGAAGATAGAATACACGTTGACCTCACAAGCTGCCAGGACCAGTGTTGAGGATAAATGTTGAATTGTGAAAAAGCGCGTCGTGTGATACCGGCTTTAATACCCTGCCACGACATGCAACTAGAGCAATGGAGGAGATGGCGGGGGGGGAGGGGGGGGGGGGGGGGGGGGGGAAAAATACCTAAAATGTGGCTCTTTAAGGGGGGTCACCTGTTTTGGTTCGGTCCTTCTCTATCTTGCTATGGCTTGATATCCATTTGGGCCCCATTCCAACCTATGTTGTAAAGATGTTTATCCCCATACAGGTGTCAAATTTTTGATGTGTGCAGCCGGTAGCGAGCAGCATATTTTATATTTTTGTTTGAACAGCCAGGCTCAAATTTGTACATTTATTCGATAGAAAAATGTCTCCGGCGAAAGCCGGACTTCTTCATATAATGCTGGCTCGACTATCGCTCCGCCAGGAAGAAATCGACACCCTAGATGGGGATAAAAAGTCTCTTAAAATAGTGGGCTGAAGGGGGCCGAATGGATTACCAAGCCAGCAAAAAGAGAGAAAAGGACCAGACAATAACAAAAACTCAAGTCACCCCCTTAATGGTAAATACCACATGGTGAAAACGATTATATTAGAAGCTGCAATGAATGCAAAAAAGTGAATGTTGATCCTAGCACACACACACACACACACACACACACACACACACACACACACACACCACACACACACACCACACACACCACACACCACACACACACACACACACCCACACACACAAACCCAACAAAGCTACACTTCGCTGTATTACATTGACCCGAGAAACACACTCTCTCTCTCTCTCTCTCTCCTCTCTCTCTCTCTCTCTCTCTCTCTCTCTCTCTCTCTCTCCTCTTCCTCCACTATGCATATGCATATATCTAAAGGTCATAAGTCATTATCTCCCTTTTAAGGTGAGCCCACCTCGCTTTTTTACTCTTTCTTCGCCCTCATCTCTTTGGCTGTTATCCATTCGGCACCATTCAACCTACTGCTTTAAGGACGCTTCCCCCCATATACAGGTGTCAAATATTTTCCTGGCGAGCGGTTTAGCGAAGCCAGTCATATATACAGTATATCTATATGTTTTGCTTACAGCAAGCTAAAATTTGTAACATTTTTCGATAGAAAAATGTCTCTTGCCAAAGCTGGGATTGTTCCATACATTGCTGGCTCGCGACGCTCGCCAGGGAAAGAAATCGACACCTGGATGGGGGTAAATGTCTTAAAACAGTGGGAGCATGGGGTCCATGGATACACACACGCCAGAGAAGAAAGAGACGAAAAGAGAGAGCAAGACAAACACAAGGCAGGTGAGCGTTTTATTATGTGTGTTAACGTGCGCGTGTTTGATAGGACTCCCGGTTGAGGATTTGATGGTGATAGAATTGGTGATGGGATCTTCTACACACACCCACACACACAACAACACACTCACAAACACACACACACACACCAAACTTTACTGAACTTCTCCCAATATCCACAAATTATCGAGAGGACTGGCTGCACTGCAAGATAATCGCCTATTTAAGTGTGGCATTCTCTATTGTGATCGTGTAAGAGAAGGACCGGTATAAGGGGGAGGGAGATTTCCACCTTGAGGGATTTTTCTGGACCCCTTTCTACCCTCAAGTTTAGCCCCATTGCTTTTGAGATTTTTAAGTTTGTTCGCACCATTAGTTGGGTAATTTTAAGAACTTTTGTTCCATTTCTGTCAATTTTAAGACCTGGTCTGTGCCAATTTAGGTTGTAGGTTGTTGCCTGTAATTTAAGAGGAAAGCCGAACTTCGGCCCCCGGGGAGGGGCTGCCACCACCTTAATTAAAAAATCTTGAATAAATCTAACTTATTTATCCACCGGAATATGAAAAACTAATTTAGGTTAAAGAGGGTCGAGGGCTAGGGGCGTGTGTCTGTTACAGCGGTGATGGAGGGGCATAGCGAGGGTGTGTTGTTAACGGGGAGGTTTTTAGTTGGATTTCCTAGGACTTCCATCAAGCTTGAAATTACACCCCCATGACCCCCTTTCAATATAAATTGTGTACATTTTTCGGTTAGAAAAAATGTCCCGCGGCCAATGGCCGGTTCCTCTTAAGATTACAGGCTTCGCTATCGCTCGCCAGGATAAAAATCCGACACCTGACTTGGCATGAAAGGTCTTAATATGGGGTGATGAAAGTTCTTAAAATTGCTAAACCTAATGGGGGTTTATTTTTTTTCTTTTCTTTCTTTGGGCGAACGTTTTATTGTATCAAAAGCCTGGGGCTAAACATGATGGGAGAAAGGGTGTGTCCAAGAAAAAAAAAATCCCTCAAGTGGGAGATCTCCCCTAAGCTGATGGAGGGCTAGCGCAGGCAAACTATACAATAAATAAATAAATATAATAGGACCCAAAAATAACCATATACCCCCTTAAGCCGAGTCTCCACCTACCTGGAACTAATTCTTGCTGCTAAGATAAACCACTTACCCCCCGTAATGGAAGGTTTCTAGTTTGTTTCCTACTTCCTCCAGGCAATCTTAAAATGTCACCCCCCCTTGAGCCCCTTTCAAGATACTTTTGTACATTTTTCGGTAGAAAAATGTCCCGGCCGAAGGGCCGGTTAATATTAAAGTACAGGTACGCTGATCGCTCGCGCACAGGATATTAAAATCGACACTCTAAATTGCACGAAATGGTCTTAAAATTGAACGAATGGGGCGGACATTTCTTAAAGATCACCAAAATAATGGGGCAAAACGTTTTAATATCTCAAAAACAATGGGGCTTTCTAACCATGAGGAGGGAAAGGGGTCAACAAAAAAAATCCTCAAGTGGAGACCTCCCCTTAAGCTGAGTCTCAACAACGTGAGATATTCTTGCGGCTAAGATAATCATAATCCTACCAACCACCACCACCACCCCCACCACCACCACCACCACCGTTAGAACTACTCCACAACCTGCTACTATATATACCTATGCTGGTAACCTACTCCACACCTTCTTATACCATATACCTAGTGCTGGTAAATACTCCACACCTTCTATCTATATACCTATGCTGGTAACTACTCCACACCTTCTATATATATACCTATGCTGTGTAACTACTCCACACCTTCTATATATCTATACCTATGCTGGTAACTACTACACACCTTCTAATATATATACCTATGATGGGAACTACTCCACACCTCTTATAGATATTAGACCTAGGCTGGTAACTACTCCACACACCTTCTATATATCTACCTATGCTGGTAACTAATCCACACCTTCTATATATATACCTATGCTGGTAACTACTCCACACCTTCTCTATATATACCTATGCTGGTAACGAATCCACACACTTCTATATATAATAACCCTATGCTGGTAACTACTCCACACCTTATATTTATATACCTATGCTGGTAAATACTCCACACCTTCTATATACTAAATCTGCTAGGATAAATACTCCACACCTTCGATATATATACCTATGCTGGTAACTACTGAACACCTTCTATCTATATACCTATGCTGGTAACTACTCCACCCTCTTATATATATAAACCTATGCGAGTAACTACTCCACAACTTAAATATATATACCTATGCTGGTAACTCACCTTGTAGCTATTAGTAACTAGAGCCACCACATCTCTTAGTAACTAGAGCCATCACATACTATTAGTCCTAGAGCCACCACATCTATTAGTAACTAGAGACAAAACATCTATTCGTAACTAGAGCACCCACATCTTAGCGATTCTTCGTAACTACAACCGTTAAGGGGACAGTGGCCGTTTGTTGGGTCTATTAATTCATTTATTCATTATATGTTTTTGAGTTTCTTTCCCTAGACCTTCATCAAGCTTAGAAACCCCCCCCCCCCCACCCCCCCCCACCCCCCCCCTTAAAGATAGATTTTTAAAATTTTTCGTTTATATAGAACAATGTCCTGGCCAAAGGGCCGATTCATCTTAAATTACAGGCTCGCTTTCGCTTGCCATGAAAAAAAAAATCGACAATAAATGGCACGATAAGTCTTAAGAATCAATAACGAATTGGGCCAAAAGGTCTTAACACAATCAGTTGCCAAACAAATGGGACGAACGTCTAAAAATATAAAAATAATGGGTCTAAACACAGAGGGAGAAAGGGAGACCAGGAAAAACGGTCCGTCTACCCTTAAGCTTAGAAGGTCCGAGGTCGCGGTTCTTGTCTTTGTTTGTTGGGGGATTATTAGCACATTGTCATCAGATTAGTATGAGCATAGGGAAGGCGGAGGATTAAGGGTAGAGGGTTTTAGTTTGGTCCGTAGATATCCTTCAATGCTTAAGATTACACCCCCATGAGCCCCTGTCAAGATTAAATTTGTACCTTTTTCGGTAGAAAAATGTCCCGGCTGAAAGCCGGTTCCTCTTAAATTACAGGCTCGCTAGCCTTAGCCAGAGATAAAAGGCGACACATACATGGCACGAAAGGTCTTAAAATTGACAGAAATGGGTTGAACGTCTGTAAAAACCGGTCAAAATAATGGGTGCGAAACGTCTTAACATTAGGAAAACAATGGGGCTAAACCTGAGGGATGAAAGGAGTCAAGAAAAAAATACCTCAAAGTGGAAATCTCCCCTCTTAACACTATCTGGTGCAAACGTCTTGGGGGTTTATTCTGGCATTGGGGTTTAATTATTATTGAAGTGTTTATTTGTGTTAGCCATTTTCGAACAATGTGTTTTTAGTTTACCCGCCACGACTTGGAAAAACGCCTCTCCAAACCCCCTTCTAAACTAAAACAAACGGCCCCAAGATCCCCTTCAAGCTAAATGTGTACATTTTTCGGTTAGAAAAATTTCCCGGCCACGGGTTGGTTTTCTTCTTCCCAAATTGTGGAAACAAAATCGAAACCCTTTATTGGGTTTGAAGCCTAATATAATCGCCAAAATAGGAGAAGAAACGTCTTAAAATCTCCAATGCTAATGGAGTAAAAAAAACTGGGAGGCTCCAATATTGGGCCCCGTCCTGCACCTTTAATTGGGACCTAATGGAGTTACTCCCACTTACCCTTATCATTCCCACAGATCCTTCCTAAAACCCCCCGGGATTAAATCCTTCAAATGATGGCCAGAATGTACTGTCAAAATGCGGTCCAAAATCATCAAAGGGTTAAGGGGAGACCTCCACTTCAGCGATTTTCTTCTTGACCTCGTTCTCCCATGTGTAGCCCCATTGCTTTTGATATTATGAAAAGTTTGCCCCATTAGTTTTTAGCGATTTTATGACCTTTCTACCCATATTAAGACCTTTCGGGTGCAATTTCAGTGGTCGATTTGTATCCTGGCGAGGAGCGATAGCGAGCCTGTAATTTAAGAGGAACCGCCATTCGGCCAGGACATTTTTCTATCCGAAACATGTACAAATTTATCTTGGAAAGGGGGACTCAAGGGGGTTTGTATTTGTAAGCTTGATGGAGGGGTCTAGGGAACAAACTAAATCCCTCCCCTTAACTGTTGAAAATACCGCACGTGCATAAAAACGATACAGGAACAATACTTTCACAAACAAAAACAAATATTGGGGTCAAGTTTGCTAGTGGATCCTTATGGGGTTTGTTTCCCACCAACCAACTTCAACTATAAACTCAATTAAGTGGATGTTTTTCGTTTGTACCCTAGACCTCCATCGAGGCTTTTAAAATTACACCCCCTTGAGTAACCCCTTCAAGATTAAATTTGTACATTTTCGGTAGTAAAAATGTCCCGGCCGAAGGACGGTTCCTCTGAAATTACAGGCTCGCTATCCCGCTACGCCAGGATAAAATCGACACTTTGAATTGCACAAAAGGTATTACTATGGTTGGAAAGTTCTTAAAATCGCTAAACTAACGGGGCAAACGTTTTATAATTATCAAAAGCAAGGGGGCTAACCATGAGGGGAGAAAGGGGTCAAGAAAAAATTCCCTCTAGTGGAGATCGACTTAATGAAATCAACCAATACATGCTGGCACTCCCGGGACTCGAAACCAAGGATTACTAACATCGAAATTCCGGCGCACTATGCATTACGCTATCAAGACTAATGAATAGTTAAGGGTGAGATTTACACTTGAGGGATTTTTTTCTGAACCTCTTTCTCCCTCATGGTCTAGCCCCATTGCTTTTGGAGATTCTTAAGGACGCTTGCCCCATTAGTGTGGTATTATTTTAAGAATTTCCGCCCCATTCTGTCAAAGTTTAAGTTAAAAAAAAAAAAAATTGACAGAAAAAAAAAAAAAAAAAATTTTTGAAAAACAAACCAAAAAACATTAAAAAAAAAAAAAAAAAAAAAAAACACAAAGACCTTTTCGTGCCATGTAGGTGTCGATGTTCTTCTGGCGAGCGATAGCGAGCTCTGTAATTTATGAGTAACCGGCCTTCCCCCCCCCCGGAGGGACATTTTCTTTTTTTACCCCGAAAATTGTACAAAATTGATCTTGAAAAGGGGTCAAGGGGGTGAAATTTTTAAGATTGCTGGAGGAGTTAGGAAACAAACTAGAAACATCCCCTTTTAAAAGGGGGGCCAGTATATATTTGGCTACAGTTGACTTTCAACGGAAAATAGTACAAGCCAGGAATACATTAAGGGGAGATCTCCACTCGAGGGATTTTTTTCTTGGACCCTTCTTCTCATGGTTTAGCCCCAGTGCTTTTGAGGAATTTAGGACGTTCGCCTCATTATTTTGGGGACTTATAAAGAACGTTCGCCCCATTTATGTCAACTATTAAAGACCTTTCGAGCCATTTATGTGTCCAATGTTTTCCTGGCGAGCGATGAGCGAGTCTGTAATTTAAGAGGATGTCGGCCTTCGGCCGAGAAATTTTGTCTACGGGAAAATGTACAACCTTATCTTGATAATGGGGTCACGGGGTTGTAATTATAAGATTGACGGAAGCCTAGGGAAACAAATTACAAAAACCTGGCCTTAATGTGAGCTCCGGTGTTAGTCTGACCAGGAGGACTGTGAGGTACCAATATGGGGGTCACATTACGGTTCATTAGGATCCCTGGCTCTAATGCTCTGGGGTATTGAATTTATATAGCAGGTTATCTAGGTTAACACCTTCTATCCGGGTGACCGTCGCTTTGATTATTATTCTTGCTATATTTAGACGATTATGTGCAGTTTAACCCTTTCACGAATTTATGGACGCAGAGGTTGCCAGGATTTAGTAGCAATAAAGAATAGAGTTCTCTCACTCTTATAAGTACCTCTCCAAAATTATGGGTTTTCTGCCCACAGCTATACTAAAAGACAACGGCACGAGGTTGTAAGTAACTAAACTAAAGGTTTATAAATACACCTAATGGGTAACAAAGGCTTTAAAGTGACCCCAATAGGCTCAAAATCGCATCATATGTCGGAGAGGGTTAAGTCCGATCTGTGGTAGTAAAAAGGGTTAAGTGAGCGAGTTCGAAGCCTTCATAATTGCTGGAAAGCCCTTTTAAAACTGAATATGTAGGAGAGGGTTACGTCCGATCTGTGGTGAGTAATAAAAGGGTTAAGTGAGCGAGGTTAAGCCTTCATAATGGCTGGAACGCCCGGTACACAAGCATCTAATTGTAGTCCAGGCTAATACTAAACATACGTCAGCGGTATACTGAAGGCGTTAATGGAGTGGACCGCCACGTGACAATCTTAGTATGTTGCTCATCATGTCACTGTTTAGGACACACAATGTGATATTAATAGTTGTGAAGGCAAAAATAGGCGTAGAAGTGAGAGAGAGAGTGGAGAGTATATTAATCCTTGTGACGGCCAATATAGCGTAGAATTGAGAGAGAGAGAGAGAGAGTTGAGGCTATAATTAATACTTGTGAAGGCAATCTAGCGTAGAATTGAGAGAGAAGAGAGAGAGGAAGTTGAGCGATAGTAATAGTTGTGAATGGCAAATATAGCGTAGAATTGAGAGAGAGAGAGAGAGAGAGTTGCCTATGATAATACTGTGAAGGAAATTATAGCAGTAGAATTGAGAGAGAGAGAGAGCGTTGTGCTATATTAATAGGTTAATTGTGAAGGCAATATAGCGTTAGAATTGAGAGAGAG
>CM064564.1:11593328-11602779 GCA_032716605.1 Paralithodes platypus | reverse complement strand
CCCTTTCAAGATAAATTTGTGCATTTTTGGTAGAAAAATTTCCTGGCCAAATGCCGGTTCTTCTTAAATTACAGGCTCGCTATCGCTTGCCAGGAAAAAAACCACCTGAATTGCATGAAAGGTCTTAAAATTGACAGAAATGTGGCAAATTGTCTAATTATTGTGCGAACTGACTTTAAAATGTCAAAAACAATGGGGCTAAACATGAGGGAGAAAGCGGCGTCCAAAGGAAAAAAAAATAAAATCCCTCCAGTGGAAATCTCCCCTTATGATTAACCTTTTCAGTAGCAGCGACGTGTGTTATATATGTGTGTGTCTAGCTATATTCAGCTTAGGAAGGATCTGTGGTCGGGGAAAGGTTTGGTGGAGAGAGTTTGAAGCCTCGGTTATGGCTAGAGGTCCTTCCTAAGCTGGATAAAGCCGTCTAATAATAGTTTGAAGCCTTGGTTTATGGGCTAGTAGGTCCTTCCTAAGCTGAATATAATTATATTTAAAATCAAGCCGTCTAATAATTAGTTTGAAGCCTCGGTATAAAATGGCTACAGGTCCTTCCTAAAGCTGGAATAATAAAGCCGTCTAATAATAGTTTTTGAAGCCTCCGCTTCGCTAGGTTATGGCTATGAGGTCCTTCCTTAAGCTGAACTAAAGCCGTCTAAGTTAATAGTTTTGAAGCCTCCTTGGTACGGTTGATGGCTACAGGTCCCTTCCTAAGCTGGATATATAACAGGCCGTTTCTAACTTAATAGGTTTTGTAAGCCTTGGTTTTATGGCTAGAGTAGAGGTCCCTCTAAGATGGGATTGTATTATTTGATTATAAGCGTTAATATATGTCAAGCCTCGGTGGATCGACAGGTCCCTTCCACTCAAGCTGGATGTGATTAAAGGCCATGTCCTAATAATAGTTTTTTTGAAAGCTCTCGGTTATGGCTTGTACTGGTCCTTCCCTATAAGCTGGGATATAAATTATTTAAATTAAAGCCGTTCGTTATAATACTAGTTTGAAAGCCTCGGTTGGCTAGAGAGTCCTTCCTTAAGCTGGAAAATAAAGTAAAGCTTCGTCTAATAATATTTTTGAAGCCTCGGTTATGGCTGTTTAGAGGTCCTTTCCTAAGATGGATCAAATTTATTTTAAAGCTGTTAGCTAATAATAGTTGTTGAAGCCTTGGTTATGGCTTAGAGGTCCTTCCTAAGCTGGATAATTTTCTTATAATAAAAAGCGCGTTTCTCTCTAATAATAGTTTTGAAAGCCTTGGTTTTATGGTCTAGAGGTCCTTCCTAAGCTGTGATATAAAAGCCGTCTACTAATAGTTTTGAAGCCTTGGTTATGGCTAGAGTCCTTCGTAAGCTGGATAAAGCCCGTCTAATAATAGTTTTTGAAGCCTCGGTTATGGCGCCCTTTGAGGAGGTCCTTCCTAAGCTGAATGTAAATAATAATCTATATAATAAATGTCCAGGTTCCCGGGTCGCGGCGCGGAACATAAGAGTGATGTCTCGGCCACCAAGTATCTATTGGATCAATAATTGGGTGATCCGCAATATCTAAGCTTGTTTTCTTCATATCGAGTGAAATATACAAACATGTTCCTACACTTAACCATCCCTAATCAACATCTGACCGACATTAAATAAGCCCAGAGAGAGCCAAACGTCAAGACAGCTGGTGATGACATGTAGCTTTATTAGCGCGAACCGTTACATGCGCAGATTAATATGCCAGGATTCGAAAACAACTGCATAATAAATCGTAGGGCGTTGTCCCATATTTCTTTAACTGTCTTTGATAACGCGTAATGCATAGTGCGAGGAAATTTTCGTTTTAAAGTATTCCTGGGTTCGAGGGGAGTGTGTGCAGTGCACATGTATTGTGTTGATTGCCACTAAGTTGAGTTTAGAGTTGAAGCTTAGTTGGTGTGTTGTAAATAAGAAAAATAATAATAACTATATTTTATATAGCGTTAATTATAATTAGAAAAGGACGTCACGGTGTTTTTTGCAGAAGTGCAGATGTGCAGAGGTGGGGTTTAATTGGGTTATGTGGATCAGTGGAAGGTATAGGTGGATTACGGTGTGCTGTAGGTTAAGGGAGCCTACTACGCTTATATTGTTCTTCTTTCCTCCTCCCGTCTCTGGTCGTTGGTGTGTATCCATTGGGCCCAATTGTCAGATCATAATGTTTTTAAGGACGTTTAAAATAATACCCCCATCCAGGTGTCAATATTTTCCTGGCGAGCGGTAGCGAGCCACAATATATATTTTATTTTTTACAGCAAGCTAAATTTGTACATTTTTCGATAGAAAAATGTCTCCGAAGCCGGATTTCTCCATACAATGCTGGCTCGCTATCGCTCGCCAGGAAGAAATCGACACCTGAATGGGGATAAACGTCTTAAAACAGGTGGCTGAATGGGGCCGAATGGATACAAGGCACAGCAAGAGAGAAAAGGGGAGAAAGATAAAAAAAAAAAAAAAAACGGTGACCCTCCCTTTAAGTCAATACAACTTGCAGGATGCGTTTATACATGTCTTATACATATATATATACTGTATATATTTCTGTGTGTGTGTGTGTATATGGGTGTGTGTGTGTGTGTGTGTGTGTGTGTATGTGTGTGTATGTGTGTGTGTGTGTGTGTGTGTATGTTATTGTATTTGTTGTTTACATGCTCCTTTGTGTGTGTTTGTTTTCCTGTTTATAATTATGAGTTGTATCGTTTATTTCGGCCCAGGGTTAAGGGGAGACTGGCCGTTTGTTTGGTCTATTTATTCATTTATTCATATATATTTTTTAGTTGCCTCCCTAGACCTCTATCAAGCTTAGTAAAATACCCCCTAGACCCCCCTGCTAGATAAATTTGTACATTTTTCGGTAGAAAAATGCCGATTCCTCTTAAAATTGCAGGCTCGCTATCGCTCGCCAGGAAATAATCGACACCTAAAAGGCACGAAAGGTCTTAAGATTGACAACGGAATGGTTCGAAAGGTGTTAAAATCGCCAAACTAATGGGCCGAACGTCTTATAATCTCAAAACTAGTGGGGGTAAACAGTAAGGAGAAGGGGGTCCAGAAAAACGGTCTGCCTCCCCTTAAGGCGGTATCACACGAGCGATTTTATAGTGAACATCCGATGATCAAAAAAAAAATTCTGGCAACAATTATGGCATATTGGACACGAGTATCGGAAACCAGAATGATGGTAGATGAATTTAGGTGACCGAAGTAGAATACACGTTGACCTCACAAGCTGCCAGACCAGTGTTGAGGATAAATGTTGAGTGAAAAAGCGCTCGTGTGATACCGGCTTTAATTACCCTTCCATGAATGCAACTAGAGCAATGGAGGACCTGGAGGACCTAAATGTGCTTTTAAGGGGGGTCACCTGTTTTGGTTCGGTCCTTCTCTATCTTGCTCTGGCTTGTATCCATTTGGCCCCATTCAACCTACTGTTTTAAGATGTTTATCCCCATCCAGGTGTCAATTTTTTGCTGGTGAGCGGTAGCGAGCCAGCATATTTTATATTTTTGTTTGACAGCAGGCTAAATTTGTACATTTTTCGATAGAAAAATGTCTCCGGCGAAGCCGGACTTCTTCATATAATGCTGGCTCGCTATCGCTCGCCAGGAAGAAATCGACACCTAGATGGGGATAAACGTCTTAAAATAGTTGGCTGAATGGGGCCGAATGGATACAAGCCAGAAAAAGAGAGAAAAGGACAGAAATAACAAAATCAAGTCACCCCCCTTAATGGTAAATACACATGGTGAAAAGATATATTAGAAGCTGCAATGAATGAAAAGTGAATGTTGATCCTAGCACACACACACACACACACACACACACACACACACACACACACACACACACACACACACACACACACACACACACACACACACACACACACACACACACACAAGCTAACTTCGCTGTATTACATGACCGAAACACACTCTCTCTCTCTCTCTCTCTCTCTCTCTCTCTCTCTCTCTCTCTCTCTCTCTCTCTCTCTCTCTCTCCACTACTGCATATGCATATATCTAAAGGTCATAAGTCATTATCTCCCTTTTAAGGGAGCCCACCTCGCTTTTTTCTCTTTCTCGCCCTCTCTCTTTGGCTTTTATCCATTCGGCCCCATTCAACCTACTGCTTTAAGACGCTTACCCCCATACAGGTGTCAATATTTTCCTGGCGAGCGGTAGCGAGCCAGCATATATACAGTATATATATGTTTTGCTTACAGCAAGCTAAATTTGTACATTTTTCGATAGAAAAATGTCTCTTGCAAAGCTGGATTTTTCCATACATTGCTGGCTCGCTATCGCTCGCCAGGAAGAAATCGACACCTGGATGGGGGTAAATGTCTTAAAACAGTTGGCTGCATGGGGTCCAATGGATACAAGCCAGAGAAAGAGAGAAAAGGAGAGCAAGACAAACACAAGCAGGTGAGCGTTTT
Source organism: Paralithodes platypus (assembly GCA_032716605.1). Classification (NCBI taxonomy): domain Eukaryota; kingdom Metazoa; phylum Arthropoda; class Malacostraca; order Decapoda; family Lithodidae; genus Paralithodes; species Paralithodes platypus. The sequence goes on along the minus strand of CM064564.1, from coordinate 11,598,329 downwards.
ATTATGTGTGTACGTGCGCGTGTTTGATAGACTCGGTGATGATGATGGTGATAGAATTGGTGATGATGATCTTCTACACACACACACACACACACACACACACACACACACACACACACACACTTTACTGAACTTCTCCAATATCCACCAATTTCGAGAGACTTGGCTGCACTGCAAGATAATAGCCTATTTAAGTTGGCATTCTCTATTGTGATCGTGTAAGAGAAGGAGGTATTAGGGGGAGATTTCCACTTGAGGGATTTTTTCTGGACCCCTTTCTCCCTCAAGTTTAGCCCCATTGCTTTTGAGATTTTAAGGTGTTCGCACCATTAGTTGGGTAATTTTAAGAACTTTTGTCCCATTTCTGTCAATTTTAAGACCTTTCGTGCCATTTAGGTGTAGGTTTTTGCCTGTAATTTAAGAGGAAGCGACCTTCGGCCGGGACATTTATCCACCGAATATGAACTAATTTATGTTAAAGAGGGTCTAGGTCTAGGGGGTGTGTCTGTTAAGCGTGATGGAGGGGCTAGCGAGGGTGTGTTTGTTAAGGGGAGGTTTTTAGTGAGTTTCCTAGACTTCCATCAAGCTTGAAATTACACCCCCATGACCCCCTTTCAATATAAATGTGTACATTTTTCGGTAGAAAAATGTCCCGGCCAATGGCCGGTTCCTCTTAAATTACAGGCTCGCTATCGCTCGCCAGGATAAAATCGACACCTGAATGGCATGAAAGGTCTTAATATGGGGTGAAAGTTCTTAAAATTGCTAAACTAATGGGGCGAACGTTTTATTGTATCAAAAGCAATGGGGCTAAACATGAGGGAGAAAGGGGTCAAGAAAAAAATCCCTCAAGTGGAGATCTCCCCTTAAGCTTGATGGAGGGCTAGCGAGCAAACTATACAATAAATAAATAAATAAATAGACCCAAAAATAACCACTACCCCCTTAAGCCGAGTCTCCACACCTGACCTATTCTTGCTGCTAAGATAACCACTACCCCCCCTTAATGGAAGGTTTCTAGTTTGTTTCCTACTCCTCCAGCAATCTTAAAATGTCACCCCCTTGAGCCCCTTTCAAGATAAATTTGTACATTTTTCGGTAGAAAAATGTCCCGGCCGAAGGCCGGTTACTCTTAAATTACAGGCTCGCTATCGCTCGCCAGGATAAAATCGACACCTAAATTGCACGAAAGGTCTTAAAATTGACAGAATGGGGCGGACATTCTTAAAATCACCAAACTAATGGGGCAAACGTTTTAATATCTCAAAAACAATGGGGCTAACCATGAGGGGGAAAGGGGTCAACAAAAAAATCCCTCAAGTGGAGACCTCCCCTTAAGCTGAGTCTCCACACTTGACATATTCTTGCGGCTAAGATAATCATCATTCCTACCAACCACCACCACCACCACCACCACCACCACCACCAGTTAGAACTACTCCACACCTTCTATATATATACCTATGCTGGTAACTACTCCACACCTTCTATATATATACCTATGCTGGTAACTACTCCACACCTTCTATATATATACCTATGCTGGTAACTACTCCACACCTTCTATATATATACCTATGCTGGTAACTACTCCACACCTTCTATATATACCTATGCTGGTACTACTCCACACCTTCTATATATATACCTATGCTTAACTACTCCACACCTTCTATATATACCTATGCTGGTAACTACTCCACACCTTCTATATATAATACCTATGCTGGTACTACTCCACACCTTCTATATATATACCTATGCTGGTAACTACTCCACACCTTCTATATATATCCTATGCTGGTAACTACTCCACACCTTCTATATACCTATGCTGGTAACTACTCCACACCTTCTATATATACCTATGCTGGTAACTACTCCACACCTTCTATATATATACCTATGCTGGTAACTACTCCACACCTTCTATATATATACCTATGCTGGTAACTACTCCACACCTTCTATATATATACCTATGCTGGTAACTCACCTTGTATCTATTAGTAACTAGAGCCACCACATCTATTAGTAACTAGAGCCACCACATCTATTAGTAACTAGAGCCACCACATCTATTAGTAACTAGAGCAACCACATCTATTAGTAACTAGAGCCACCACATCTTAGCTATTCTCGTAACTACAACCTTAAGGGGACAGTGGCCGTTTGTTGGGTCTATTAATTCATTTATTCATATATTTTTTTTTAGTTTCTTCCCTAGACCTCCATCAAGCTTAGAACCCCCCCCCCCCCCCCCCCCCTTCAAGATAGATTTTTAAATTTTTCGGTAGAACAATGTCCTGGCCAAAGGCCGATTCCTCTTAAATTACAGGCTCGCTATCGCTTGCCATGAAAAAAATCGACACCTAAATGGCACGATAAGTCTTAAAATCAATAACGAATTGGGACAAAAGGTCTTAACAAATCATGCCAAACAAATGGGCCGAACGTCTAAAAATATAAAAATAATGGGTCTAAACACGAGGGAGAAAGGGGACCAGAAAAACGGTCCGTCTCCCCTTAACTCTTAGAAGGTCCGAGGTCGCGTTTCTTGTCTTTGTTTGTTGGGTATTATTAGCACATTGTCATCAGATTAGTAAGAGCATAGGGAAGGCGGAGGATTAAGGGGAGGGTTTTAGTTTGGTCCGTAGATATCCTTCAAGCTTAAGATTACACCCCCTTGAGCCCCTTTCAAGATAAATTTGTACATTTTTCGGTAGAAAAATGTCCCGGCTGAAAGCCGGTTCCTCTTAAATTACAGGCTCGCTAGCGCTCGCCAGGATAAAATCGACACCTAAATGGCACGAAAGGTCTTAAAATTGACAGAAATGGGTTGAAAGTTCTTAAAACCGTCAAAATAATGGGGCGAACGTCTTAACATTAGGAAAACAATGGGGCTAAACATGAGGGAGAAAGGAGTCAAGAAAAAAATCCCTCAAGTGGAAATCTCCCCTTAACACTATCTGGTGCAACGTCTTGGGGGTTATTATGGCATTGTGTTTCATTATTATTGAAGTGTTTATTTGTGTTAGCCATTTTCGAACAATGTGTTTTTAGTTTACCCGCCAGACTTGGAAAAACGCCTCTCCAAACCCCCTTCAAACTAAAACAAACGTCCCCCAGATCCCCTTCAAGCTAAATGTGTACATTTTTCGGTAGAAAAATTTCCCGGCCAAGGGTTGGTTTCTCCCAAATTGTGGAAAAATCGACACCTTATTGGGTTGAAGCCTAATATAATCGCCAAAATAATGCGAAGAAACGTCTTAAAATCTCCCAAGCTAATGGAGTAAAACTGGGAGGCTCCAAATTGGCCCGTCCTGCACCTAATTGGGAAATGGAGTTACTCTTTACCCTTATCATTCCCACAGATCCTTCCTAAACTGGATAAAATCTTCAAATGATGGCCAGAATGTACTGTCAAAATGCGTCCAAATCATCAAAGGGTTAAGGGGAGATCTCCACTTCAGGGATTTTTTTCTTGACCCCTTTCTCCCTCATGTTTAGCCCCATTGCTTTTGATATTATAAAAAGTTTGCCCCATTAGTTTAGCGATTTTATGAACTTTCACCCCATATTAAGACCTTTCGTGCAATTCAGTTGTCGATTGTATCCTGGCGAGCGATAGCGAGCCTGTAATTTAAGAGGAACCGGCCTTCGGCCAGGACATTTTTCTACCGAAAAATGTACAAATTTATCTTGAAAGGGACTCCAGGGGGTGTAATTTTAAGCTTGATGGAGGTCTAGGGAACAAACTAAATACCTCCCCTTAACTGTTGAATACCGGCAGTGCATAACGATACAGGAACAATACTTCAAAACAAAACAAAATATTCGGGTCAAGTTTGCTAGTGGATCCTTATGGGGTTTGTTTCCACCAACCAACTTCACCTCTAAACTCAATTAAGGGGAGGTATTTAGTTTGTTCCCTAGACCTCCATCAAGCTTAAAATTACACCCCCTTGAGTCCCTTTCAAGATAAATTTGTACATTTTTCGGTAGAAAAATGTCCCGGCCGAAGGCCGGTTCCTCTTAAATTACAGGCTCGCTATCGCTCGCCAGGATAAAATCGACACTTGAATTGCACAAAAGGTCTTACTATGGGGTGAAAGTTCTTAAAATCGCTAAACTAATGGGGCAAACGTTTTATAATATCAAAAGCAATGGGGCTAAACATGAGGGAGAAAGGGGTCAAGAAAAAAATCCCTCTAGTGGAGATCGACTTAATGAAATCAACCAATACATGTGGCACTCCCGGGACTCGAACCCAGGATACTCACATCGAAATTCCGCGCACTATGCATTACGCTATCAAGACTAATGAATACTTAAGGGGAGATTTCCACTTGAGGGATTTTTTTCTGAACCTCTTTCTCCCTCATGTCTAGCCCCATTGCTTTTGAGATTTTAAGACGCTTGCCCCATTAGTTTGGTGATTTTAAGAATTTCCGCCCCATTCTGTCAAATTTTAAGACCTTTCGTGCCATTTAGGTGTCGATGTTATCCTGGCGAGCGATAGCGAGCCTGTAATTTATGAGTAACCGGCCTTCGGCCGGGACATTTTTCTACCGAAAAATGTACAAATTGATCTTGAAAGGGGGTCAAGGGGGTGAAATTTTAAGATTGCTGGAGGAGTAGGAAACAAACTAGAAACCTCCCCTTTAAAGGTGGGCCATTATATATTTGGCTACAGTTGACTTTCAACGGAAATAGTACAAGCCATGAATACATTAAGGGGAGATCTCCACTCGAGGGATTTTTTTCTTGACCCCTTTCTCTCATGTTTAGCCCCATTGCTTTTGAGAATTTAGGACGTTCGCCTCATTATTTTGGTGATTATAAGAACGTTCGCCCCATTTATGTCAATTTAAAGACCTTTCGTGCCATTTAGGTGTCCATTTTTTCCTGGCGAGCGATAGCGAGTCTGTAATTTAAGAGGAGTCGGCCTTCGGCCGAGAAATTTTTTCTACTGAAAAATGTACAAATTTATCTTGAAAT
>CM064564.1:11525828-11588328 GCA_032716605.1 Paralithodes platypus | reverse complement strand
GGGCCGAATGGATACAAGCCAGAGAAAGAGAGAAACGGACAGAAATAACAAAAAGCAGGTCACCCCCCTTAAGCCGGTATCACACGAGCGCTTTTTCCCTCAACATTTATCCTCAACACTTAGTCTGGCAGCTTATGAGGTCAACATTTAAAGTATTTCGTGTACCTAAAGTCATCTACCATCAGTCTAGTTTCCTATACCCGGGCAAAATATTCTAAAAAATATACCAGAATTTTTTTGATCATCGAATGTAGACTATAAAAGCTCTCGTGTGATACCGGTTTTATCTCTTTCGGTCCTTCCTTCTACCCTTATATATCTATCTTTATATATATCTATCTATCCATATATATTTATCAAACCCTTTAGTGGTTTTGGACCGGTGTTTTTTTTGTTTTTTATAATTTCTGGTGGTTAGGCTAGTACTATTAGCTCTCGATATTATAACTAGGTTGTTTTGGCTGGGAGACCGAGAACCATTATAGTGAATTAAAAGCAACAAGCAGTATTTTATTTACGGGTATATCTATATTACTCTCATTGGAATTAATCAATCAACTCATCAAGGGAAAAGTAACAATATATATATATATATATATATATATATATATATATATATATATATATATATATATATATATATATATATATACTGTATATATATTGAACACTTGGTCATGGGTGAGTGTGAAGTTTGCGATCCTTTCACGATATGTCGCCATATGAATATATATTTCGGTGTGAGCATCCTGGGTTCGAATCCACGGACTGCCACGTGTGTTTGTAAATTTCATTAATCGATTTTAGGAGTATGGTTGGTTGTTGGAAGGAACATAATAACTAAGTAATCATCTAATGACACACACACACACACACACACACACACACACACACACACACACACACACACACACACACACACACACACACACACACACACACACACACACACACACACACACACACACACACACACACACACACACACACACACACACACACACAAGTCCTTTCAATCAGGAAAATGTTCACAAGAAATGAAACTTGCAAACCATTATAACCGCTCATAAAGGCGGCAACCCTAACGATGTCTCTAATTACCGCCCTAGGGTACTTCTATCCTATGTGCCACAAGGCCAATATAGCTCCACGTGCCAGGTACAACCACCTCATTGCTTGCCTGGAAAACAAAAGCAGTGCGTTCATCGATCCTCAGAGGGTTAAGGGGAGATTTCCACTGGAGGGATTTTTTTCTTGACGCCTTTCTCCCTCATGGTTAGCCCCATTGCTCTTGATATTTTAAGACGTTCGCCCCATTAGTTTGGCGATTTTAAGAACTTTCGCCCCATTTCTGTTAATTTTAAGACTTTTCGTGCCATTTAGTTGTCGATTTTTTCCTGGCGAGCGATAGCGAGCCTGTAATTTAGGAGGAACCGGCCTTCGGCCGGGAAATTTTTCTACCGAAAAATGTACAAATTTATCTTGAAAGGGGGTCAAGGGGGTGTAATGTTAAGCTTGATGGAAGTCTAGCGAACTAACTAAAAACCTAAGAATGTGAGTTGAGCTGATTTGATTGGATATGCTAGGTAAGGTGAGGTGAGGTCTGTGTGGATCAATTAGCTCAAGTCTGGGTGGCTTAAGGGAAGGTTTCCACTTGAGAGATTTTTTTTTCCGCACTGCCTTCTCCCTCATGTTGAGCCCCATTGCTTTTGAAATTTTAAGACGTTTGCCCCATTAGTTTGGCGATTTTAATAACTTTCGCCCCATTTCTGTCAATTTTAAGACCCTTCGTGGGGATATAATTTTAAGCTTGATGGAGGTCTAAGCAACACACTAGAAACCTCCCCTTAAGTTAGGATAGGTTATATGGTTCGTTAATTAAGGGGAGGTTTTTAGTTTGGTCCCTAGATATCCTTCAAGCTTAAGATTAAACCCCCTTGAGCCCCTTTCAAGATAAATTTGTAAATTTTTCGGTAGAAAAATGTCCCGGTTGAAAGCCGGCTCCTCTTAAATTACAGGCTCGCTATCGCTCGCCAGGATAAAATCGACACCTAAATGGCACGAAAGGTCTTAAAATTTACAGAAATGGGTCGAAAGTTCTTAAAATCGTCAAAATAATGGGGCGAACGTCTTAAAATTAGAAAAGCAATGGGGCTAAACCTGAGGGAGAAAGGAGTCAAGAAAAAAATCCCTCAAGTGGAAATCTCCCCTTAAGGTTAGGGTATGATATAAGGTAGACATGACCGTTTTTAAGGTAGACATGACCGTTTTTAAGGTAGACATGACCGTTTTTAAGGAGAGGCTCTTAAGTTGTAGTAAGTTAAGCTGTGATTGTTAGGTTAGCTTAAGTTAGTTTAAAGGCAGATTTTCTCTTAAGGGATTCTTTTTTCGAACCTCTTCATGTTTAGCCCCATTAGTTTCGATATTCCAAGACGTTCGCTTCGTTAGTTTTGGCGATTTTAAGACATTTCGCCCAATTTATAAAAATGTCAAGACATTTTAGTTTCATTTAGGTGTCGAATTTTTCCTGACGAGCGATAGAAAGCCTGTAATTTAGGAGGAATCGGCCGGGAAATGTTTTCAACCGAAAAATGTACATATATATATATATATATAGTGAAGGGGGTTCTTTTGGGGTATTTTTTAAAAGCTTGATGGGGGTCTTGGAAGCAAACTAAAAATCTCTATCAACTAAGGTATGTTGTGAAGTAGACAGGCGCTCGTGTTAAGGGGAGGTTTCCACTTGAGGGATTTTTTTCTTGACCCCTTTCTCCCTCATGTTTAGCCCCATTGCTTTTGATATTATAAAACGTTTGCCCCATTAGTTTAGCGATTTTAAGAACTTTCACCCCATATTAAGACCTTTCGTGCAATTCAGGTGTCTATTTTATCCTGGCGAGCGATAGCGAGCCTGTAATTTAAGAGGCACCGGCCTTCGGCCGGGCCATTTTTCTACCGAAAAATGTACAAATTTATCTTGAAAGGGACTCAAGGGGGTGTAATTTTAAGGTTGATGGAGGTCTAGGGAACAAACTAAATACCTCCTCTTAATATAGGAGTAGGTGTTAGTTATGTTCAATGTCTAGACTTTCTGGTGGGTTATGACACGTGGCAGACTGAACTGGGGGGGGGGGGGATTGATTTGACAGTGACAGACAGACAGACGCCTATACTGACCCACCTAGCAACCACTACCCTTGTCTCAAAACATCTGCTGCCAAACACGCATTATACTTCACTACTGGACCTCTACTACACCACCACCAGACCACCACCAGACCACCACCACCTTGCTTCACACCTACCAACACTGTACCAACCACCATCGTAGCTTAAAGGGTATTTTCATCTGGCACGACTTCCCGTTTTTTGTAGGACAGTTTACTACCGAAAAATTTACATATTTAACTAGGAGGTCTGGGGGGCTTTTTATAATATATATATATATATATATATATATATATATATATATATATATATATATATATATATATATATATTAAAGGCCTAACTACTTTGAGCCCTTTGACAAAATCCCATATTATCCGCCTTTGACTATTAATTTTAAGCATAATATACATAGGATAGTATATTAAGGGTCATAATATACATAGGATAGTATATTAAGGGTCATAATATACATAGGATAGTATATTAAGGGTCATAATATACATAGGATAGTATATTAAGGGTCATAATATACATAGGATAGTATATTAAGGGTCATAATATACATAGGATAGTATATTAAGGGTCATAATATACATAGGATAGTATATTAAGGGTCTCCTCAGGAATAACTGAAGGCCACCAGGATACTTCTCAGAATATACGGTAAGATGCTATACAATTCCTTCTTCCACGCATAATACACACCTACCAACGTTATAACAACACTGTACCAACCACCATCCTACACACCTACCAACGTTATAACAACACTGTACCAACCACCATCCTACAATCCTACCAACGTTATAACAACACTGTACCAACCACCATCCTACACACCTACCAACGTTATAACAACACTGTACCAACCACCATCCTACACACCTACCAACGTTATAACAACACTGTACCAACCACCATCCTACACACCTACCAACGTTATAACAACACTGTACCAACCACCATCCTACACACCTACCAACGTTATAACAACACTGTACCAACCACCATCCTACACACCTACCAACGTTATAACAACACTGTACCAACCACCATCCTACACACCTACCAACGTTATAACAACACTGTACCAACCACCATCCTACACACCTACCAACGTTATAACAACACTGTACCAACCACCATCCTACACACCTACCAACGTTATAACAACACTGTACCAACCACCATCCTACACACCTACCAACGTTATAACAACACTGTACCAACCACCATCCTACACACCTACCAACGTTATAACAACACTATACCAACCACCATCCTACACACCTACCAACGTTATAACAACACTGTACCAACCACCATCCTACACACCTGCCAGAACACAACTACACTACTGTTCTACCTGTATGCACACACCTGCTAAGTACACCTGTGAGCCATGCCAGAGGTGCACTTGTATGTATGTGTGTGTGTCTGTGTGTGTGTGTGATTGTGTGTATTTCTCTGCGTGTGTGTATATGTGTGCGTGTGTGTGTATGTATGTATGTATGTATGTATGTATGTGTGTGTATTTATGGGGGTGTATGTAGCCTATGTGTATACGGTATGTGTGTGTATGTATGTATGTATGTAAGGCAGTGTCAGCATTTTGTCTCAGTAGCTGCCCCCCACGACCTTCACTCACTGGTACACTACCCCTCCCTGCCTGCCTGACCCCCATCCTACTGTCCCTCCCTCCCTCCCTGCCTGCCTGACCCCCATCCTACTGTCCCTCCCTCCCTCCCTGCCTGCCTGCCCCCTCCCCCCCCCCCCCACCACCTACTGTCCCTCCCTCTCTGCCCCCCCCCCCCCTCTCTCTGTCAGCCCACCCCCCTCCTGCCTGCCCCCCATCCTACTATCCCTCCCTCTCTGTCAGCCCACCCCCCTCCTACTATCCCTCCATGTCAGCCACTTATCTCTTCCTCATACTCCTATTACCCCATTGTGTACCCTTCTTCACTTTGCCTTCACTACTTCACCCCTACCCTTCAAATCCCTCCTTCTAGCCATTCCCCCTCCTACCCCCTCCTGTTCTTTCCCCCCCACCCACCTTACATTGCACCCTGCCCCTACCTTTACCCACCCCAACATTCAACTCCTCCCCTCCCCCCTACACACTTCTCATCCATACTGTCCACCCTCTTTCTATCCTCACTCCCCGCTCTCACCTCCCCTCCCCCCACCTCACCCCTCGACCCCTCCCCCGCCTCTTGAAAACACTCTTCCACTCACCAAAAACAGAGGCCAAATCAAGCTCGGTAATACAACAAAAACTCCCACTCAACAACAAGTACCGCATTAGATCGTCGGGGACAAAACGTTTCAGCCGATTGAACTTCAAATCGTTCTACCACTGCTACTACCACACCAACACTACTACGGGGAAACGGTTGCAAAATTATTGGTAAATCTTTTAACTCGCACGAAGCTAAGAATTTCTTCTTCAATCGAGTTGTCAACTTGTGGAATGGGCTTCCCCGAAACGTTATAGACTGCATCACCGTTGATTCATTTAAACTCCGCCTAGACAAATATCTCTCATCAAACCCGCGACTGACTGCGTTTGTAAATGAATAACTTTATTTTATCCCCCCCTCAGTTACTAACCCATCTGTCCTCTACTAACTTCCAAATCCTGCCACGGACATTAGTTCCAGGGCAGTAATTCCCTTTCCAATGTTCCCTTACCCACTCTAAACCACTGTTTGGACACTTGATCCTCAGTGTTTTGGAGGACAAGCAACCTAGAAGAGTCACTAGATCTGTTGTTGCTTGATTTCCTTTGTACTCCTTTGTACTACTTCTGCCACCACCACTATCCCCACCACCAACACAACTACCACAGGTGTTGACTCGGGCTAGTAACACCACCACCACAACAACCACAGGTGATGGTTGTGGCTAGGACCATCACAACAACCACAGGTGTTGGTTGTGGCTAGGACCACCACCACAACAACAACCACAGGTGTTGGTTGTGTCTAGGACCACCACCACAATAACAACCAAAGGTGTTGGTTGTGTCTAGGACCACCACCACAATAACAACCAAAGGTGTTGGTTGTGGCTAGGACCACCACCACAATAACAACCAAAGGTGTTGGTTGTGTCTAGGACCACCACCACAATAACAACCAAAGGTGTTGGTTGTGGCTAGGACCACCACCACAATAACAACCACAGGTGTTGGTTGTGGCTAGGAACACCACCACAATAACAACCACAGGTGTTGGTTGTGGCTAGGAACACCACCACAATAACAACCACAGGTGTTGGTTGTGTCTAGGAACACCACCTAGCTGCTATAACTGTCATTATACAACAATGTATATACAGTAAGTGTGTCCCGGGGTTGAGGTAAGGGGTGGGGCTGTAAACAATGTATATACAGTAAGTGTGTCCCGGAGTTGAGGTAAGGGGTGGGGCTGTAAACGATGTATATACAGTAAGTGTGTCCCGGGGTTGAGGTAAGGGGTGGGGCTGTAAACAATGTATATACAGTAAGTGTGTCCCGGAGTTGAGGTAAGGGGTGGGGCTGTAAACGATGTATATACAGTAAGTGTGTCCCGGGGTTGAGGTAAGGGGTGGGGCTGTAAACAATGTATATACAGTAAGTGTGTCCCGGGGTTGAGGTAAGGGGTGGGGCTGTAAACGTGTGACACAGGTATACACACAGGGGGCTTCACTAGGTCGTTCTAGAGACTCTCTGTCGCCTATATCCTACTTTTACCCGCCAGTAGTTGCAATAATTATGACCCGACATACTCGCCACACTGCGTCATTTTAGAATCTAACTCCCATTTTGCTTGCTATACTCCTCTCACAAACTGATGCTCTGTTACCTGACTAACTGCTATAGATATGCGCATAGATGAGTGTAAGTGATGTAAGATACTAATGGTATGTAAGTGAGTATGAGGAAGGGTTGAGTGTGTTATGAGGAAGGAGGAGGTGCAGACATGAGGACGCCGCCGCCACCACCGACCGCACCCTCTAGCCGCAGTGAACCACCACGCTGCCAGGTGTACGATAACCACACCCATCACGTCATACCCACACTAACACCCCGGGAACCAAACACACCTCATTATGTGCAGTAGACAGGAGGGTTTGGGGGCTTTGGGGTCTGGGTTTGGTACTGGGGTCTGGGGATTTAAGTGGTTATAGACCTAGGTGGGACTGGTTGGGGGTGTTGCTTAAAATCGTCGAACATGGATCTAGTATCGTCCAGTCCCAATCCTACCCCCCCCCCCCCCATCTCTCTCTCTCTCTCTCTCTCTCTCTCTCTCTCTCTCTCTCTCTCTCTCTCTCTCTCTCTCTCTCTCTCTCTCTCTCTCTCTCTCTCTCTCTCTCTCTCTCTCTCTCTCTCTCTCTCTCTCTCTCTCTCTCTCTCTCCTACCTCCCCCTCTCCTCTCTCTCTCTCTCCCTCTCCCGTGAACATAACACGCAAGCAAGTATACACGCTCTTTGCTCATCTACACACGCACACACATACACACACACATCCATACACCAGTGGACATTCTAAACTATCGGTATTAGGCTACTGAAACACATGTGGAGGGAAAACAATATATTTTTATCAGAAAACCTTCACCAAAAATAATAGCAAGACACTACTGACCGTTATAACCCAGAGAGAGAGAGAGAGGGGGGGAGGGGGGCGGGAAGGGGGGGAATGTTCGTTTTACCGGATGAATGTCAGCTGCTGCCAGTACCTATGGTGACGTGTACACACACACACACACACATATTCTCGCACACACACATAGTCACCCATTCACACACACACACACACACTTACCCATTTACACGCACACTCATTCACATACACACACTCCTTCGCAAACACCTCATTCACGCAGATAATCACTAATTCAAACACACACACACACACACACACACTTACCCATTTACACGCACACTCATTCACATACACACAAGCACACTCCTTCACGCAGATAATCACGAATTCAAACACACACACACACACACACACACACACACACACACACACACACACACAGTTGTCGCAGCCAGCCTTGTTAAAATATGCACATAAGTGATCAATTCTTACCCAAGGTAGGTCCCCGATTCCGGGAGCTAATAGATAGTTAAATGTGGTGGGGTCCAACCGTAGAGTTGTTTATACAGTACTCTCTCTCTCTCTCTCTCTCTCTCTCTCTCTCTCTCTCTCTCTCTCTCTCTCTCTCTCTCTCTCTCTCTCTCTCTCTCTCGTATTAAGCAGTATTGCATAATGTTTAAACTAGTATGGGAGTTGAATGAGACAGAGTTAAATATATGTATAAGCCTATAGTGTGACACAGTGGCTTAGGCAGATTGGTCCATGGTGAGGTGGCTTATGCGGTGAGGCAGGGGGAATGAGACACGGACCATGAATCATAGTCAGCCTGGATGAATCATGGTGGGGACAGTGTATTAATCATAGTGGGACAGTGTATGAATCATAGTGGGACAGTGTATTAATCATAGTGGGACAGTGTATGAATCATAGTGGGACAGTGTATGAATCATAGTGGGACAGTGTATTAATCATTAGGACAGTGTATTAATCATAATGGGACAGTGTATGAATCATAGTGGGACAGTGTATGAATCATAGTGGGACAGTGTATTAATCATTAGGACAGTGTATGAATCATAGTGGGACAGTGTATTAATCATAATGGGACAGTGTATGAATCATAGTGGGACAGTGTATGAATCATAGTGGGACAGTGTATTAATCATTAGGACAGTGTATGAATCATAGTGGGACAGTGTATTAATCATAGTGGGACAGTGTATTAATCATAGTGGGACAGTATGAATCATAGTGGGACAGTGTATTAATCATAGTGGGACAGTGTATGAATCATAGTGGGACAGTGCATTAATCATAGTGGGACAGTGTATTAATCATAGTGGGACAGTATGAATCATAGTGGGACAGTGTATTAATCATAGTGGGACAGTGTATTAATCATAGTGGGACAGTATGAATCATAGTGGGACAGTGTATGAATCATAGTGGGACAGTGTATGAATCATTAGGACAGTGTATTAATCATAGTGGACAGTGTATGAATCATAGTGGGACAGTGAATGAATCATAGTGGGACAGTGCATTAATCATAGTGGGACAGTGTATTAATCATAGTGGGACAGTGTATGAATCATAGTGGGACAGTGTATTAATCATAGTGGGACAGTGTATGAATCATAGTGGGACAGTGTATGAATCATAGTGGGACAGTGCATTAATCATAGTGGGACAGTGTATTAATCATTAGGACAGTGTATTAATCATAGTGGGACAGTGTATTAATCATTAGGACAGTGTATTAATCATAGTGGGACAGTGTATTAATCATTAGGACAGTGTATTAATCATAGTGGGACAGTGTATGAATCATAGTGGGACAGTGTATTAATCATTAGGACAGTGTATTAATCATAGTGGGACAGTGTATTAATCATAGTGGGACAGTGTATGAATCATAGTGGGACAGTGTATTAATCATTAGGACAGTGTATTAATCATAGTGGGACAGTGTATTAATCATAGTGGGACAGTGTATGAATCATAGTGGGACAGTGTATGAATCATAGTGGGACAGTGTATTAATCATTAGGACAGTGTATGAATCATAGTGGGACAGTGTATTAATCATAGTGGGACAGTGTATTAATCATAGTGGGACAGTGTATGAATCATAGTGGGACAGTGTATGAATCATAGTGGGACAGTGTATTAATCATAGTGGGACAGTGTATTAATCATGGTGGGGACAGTGGATGAATCATAGTGGGACAGTGTATTAATCATAGTGGGACAGTGTATGAATCATGGTGGGGACAGTGGATGAATCATAGTGGGACAGTATGACTCATAGTGAGACAGTGTATGAATCAGTGGGACAGTGTATTAATCATAGTGGGACAGTATGAATCATAGTTGGGACAGTGAATGAATCATAGTGAGACTGAATCATATTGGGACTATGAATCATAGTGGGACAGTGTATGAATCACAGTGGTACTGTATGAATCATAGTGGGACTATGAATCATAGTGATACAGTGGATGAATCATAGTGGGGACAGTGTATGAATCATAGTGGGACAGTGGATGATTCATAGTGATACAATGGATGAATCGTGGTGGGACAGTGTATGAATCATAGTGGGGACGGTGGATGAATAATAGTGATACAGTGGATGAATCGTAGTGGGGACAGTATGAAT
This sequence comes from Paralithodes platypus, assembly GCA_032716605.1. NCBI lineage: Eukaryota > Metazoa > Arthropoda > Malacostraca > Decapoda > Lithodidae > Paralithodes > Paralithodes platypus. The sequence goes on along the minus strand of CM064564.1, from coordinate 11,577,907 downwards.
CATAGTGGGACAGTGGATGAATCATATTGGGACTGGATGAATCATAGTGGGACAGTGGATGAATCATATTGGGACTGGATGAATCATAGTGGGGGCAGTGTATGAATCATAGTGGGACTATAAATCATAGTGGGACTGAATCATAGTGGAACAGTGTATGAATCATAGTGGGGCAGTGGATGAATCATAGTGGGGCAGTGGATGAATCATAGTGGGACAGTGGATGAATCATAGTGGGACAGTGGATGAATCATAGTGGGGACGGTGTATGAATCATAGTGGGACAGTGTATGAATCATAGTGGGGCAGTGGATGAATCATAGTGGGACAGTGGATGAATCATAGTGGGGCAGTGGATGAATCATAGTGGGGCAGTGGATGAATCATAGTGGGACTGTATGAATCATGGTGGGGACAGTGTATTAATCATAGTGGGACAGTGTATGAATCATAGTGGGACAGTGTATGAATCATAGTGGGACAGTGTATTAATCATTAGGACAGTGTATTAATCATAGTGGGACAGTGTATGAATCATTAGGACAGTGTATTAATCATAGTGGGACAGTGTATGAATCATAGTGGGACAGTGAATGAATCATAGTGGGACAGTGTATTAATCATAGTGGGACAGTGTATTAATCATGGTGGGGACAGTGGATGAATCATAGTGGGACAGTGTATTAATCATAGTGGGACAGTGTATGAATCATGGTGGGGACAGTGGATGAATCATAGTGGGACAGTATGACTCATAGTGGGACAGTGTATGAATCAGTGGGACAGTGTATTAATCATAGTGGGACAGTATGAATCATAGTGGGGACAGTGAATGAATCATAGTGAGACTGAATCATATTGGGACAGTGTATGAATCATAGTGGGACAGTGTATGAATCACAGTGGTACTGTATGAATCATAGTGGGACTATGAATCATAGTGATACAGTGGATGAATCATAGTGGGGACAGTGTATGAATCATAGTGGGACAGTGGATGATTCATAGTGAGACAGCGTATGAATCACAGTAGGACAGTGGATGTATCCTAGTGAGACAGCGTATGAATCATAGTGGGACAGTGGATGTATCATAGTGGAACAGTGGATGTATCATAGTGGGACAGTGGATGTATCATAGTGGAACAGTGGATGTATCATAGTGGGACAGTGGATGTATCATAGTGGGACAGTGGATGTATCATAGTGGAACAGTGGATGTATCATAGTGGGACAGTGGATGTATCATAGTGGAACAGTGGATGTATCATAGTGGGACAGTGGATGTATCATAGTGGAACAGTGGATGTATCATAGTGGAACAGTGGATGTATCATAGTGGGACAGTGGATGTATCATAGTGGAACAGTGGATGTATCATAGTGGGACAGTGGATGTATCATAGTGGGACAGTGGATGTATCATAGTGGAACAGTGGATGTATCATAGTGGAACAGTGGATGTATCATAGTGGAACAGTGGATGTATCATAGTGGAACAGTGGATGTATCATAGTGGGACAGTGGATGTATCATAGTGGAACAGTGGATGTATCATAGTGGAACAGTGGATGTATCATAGTGGGACAGTGGATGTATCATAGTGGGACAGTGGATGTATCATAGTGGGACAGTGGATGTATCATAGTGGAACAGTGGATGTATCATAGTGGAACAGTGGATGTATCATAGTGGGACAGTGGCTGTATCATAGTGGAACAGTGGATGTATCATAGTGGAACAGTGGATGTATCATAGTGGAACAGTGGATGTATCATAGTGGGACAGTGGATGTATCATAGTGGAACAGTGGATGTATCATAGTGGAACAGTGGATGTATCATAGTGGAACAGTGGATGTATCATAGTGGAACAGTGGATGTATCATAGTGGGACAGTGGATGTATCATAGTGGAACAGTGGATGTATCTGTGGGGACAGTTAACATTTCATAGTGGAGTCAGTGGATGAATCATAGTGAGACAATGGATGAATCGTAGTGATACAGTGAATGAATCATAGTGGGGACAGTGGATGAATCATAGTGAGACCGTGAATTAATCATAGTGAGACTGGATGAATCATATACAGTTAATTAATCATAGTGAGACAGTGAAACATAGTGAGACAGCGAATGAATCATAGAGACAAAGTGAATCATAGTGAGACTGGATGAATCATTCAGTGAATTAATCATAGTGAGGTAGAGTGAATCAATCATAGTGAAACAGAGTGAGCGAGACTTGGTGAGGTAGAGTGAATGAGACAGTGTGGTAGAGTGAATGAGACAGTGTGGTAGAGTGAATGGGACAGTGAGGTAGAGTGAATGAGACAGTGTGGTAGAGTGAATGAGGCAGTGTGGTAGAGTAAATGAGGCAGTGTGGTAGAGGAATGAGACAGTGTGGTAGAGTGAATGAGACAGTGTGGTAGAGTGAATGAGGCAGTGTGGTAGAGTGAATGGGACAGTGTGGTAGAGTGAATGAGACAGTGTGGTAGAGTGAATGAGACAGTGTGGTAGAGTGAATGGGACAGTGAGGTAGAGTGAATGAGACAGTGTGGTAGAGTGAATGAGGCAGTGTGGTAGAGTGAACGAGGCAGTGTGGTAGAGTGAAGGGGACAGTGAGGTAGAGTGAATGAGACAGTGTGGTAGAGTGAATGAGGCAGTGTGGTAGAGTGAATGAGACAGTGTGGTAGAGTGAATGAGGCAGTGTGGTAGAGTGAACGAGGCAGTGTGGTAGAGTGAATGGGACAGTGAGGTAGAGTGAATGAGACAGTGTGGTAGAGTGAATGAGGCAGTGTGGTAGAGTGAATGGGACAGTGAGGTACAAAGGAGTACAAAGGAAATCAAGCAACAACAGATCTAGTGACCCTTCTAGGTTGCTTGTCCTCCAAAACACTGAGGATCAAGTGTCCAAACAGTGGTTTAGAGTGGGTAAGGGAACATTGGAAAGGGAACTACTGCCCTGCCACTAACGTGGCAGGACTAGGAAGTTAGTAGGGGACATATGGGTTAGTAACTGAGGGGAGGATAAAGTTATTCATTTACAAACGCAGTCAGTCGCGGGTTTGATGCGAGATATTTGTCTAGGCGGAATTTAAATGAATCAACGGTGCTGCAGTCTATAACGTCTCGGGGAAGCCCATTCCACAAGTTGACAACTCGATTGAAGAAGAAATTCTTAGATTCGTGCGAGTTAAAAGATTTACCAATAATTTTGCAACCGTTTCCCCGCGTGTAATTAGATTGGTCGATAGTGAAGTACTTACTACAGTTCATATTGTCGATGCCTTTGATGATTTTGAACACTTGAATTAAGTCGCCTCTTAATCTGCGCTGGGTTAAAGGAAATAGATTTAATTCTCTAAGACGCTCTTCGTATGGTTTGTTCTTTAGGCTAGGTATCATTTTGGTAACTCTACGTTGAACTCGTTCTAGCTTGTTTATATCTTTTTGGTAATAAGGGCACCAGGATTGAACGCAGTATTCCAGAAGAGGGCGGACTAAGGAATTGTAAAGGGTTAGGATAACTTCTTTGGATTTATGCTCAAATGACCTGCCTATAAAGCCAATTATTTTGTTTGCCTTCTTAACAACTTCTGAACATTGTTGACTCGGTTTTAGGTTACTCGATATTGTTACTCCCAGATCAGTTTCTCTGTTTACATTCTTAAGCTGAGTGCCATTCATCGAATAGTTTGCTTTCTCATTTAGGTATCCGACATGTAGTACTTTACATTTATCCGCATTGAAACTCATTTGCCAAATTTGGGCCCAACATGACAATTTATCTAGATTGTGTTGCATATCGTCAACTTGTTCTTTTGAGAGTACGCTATTTGCAATTTTTGTATCGTCAGCAAATTTTGAGATTGTGCAGGTGAGACCCTCATCTATGTCGTTGATGTAGAGTGAGTGAGGTAGAGTGAATGAGACAGTGTGGTAGAGTGAATGAGGCAGTGTGGTAGAGTAAATGAGGCAGTGTGGTAGAGGAATGAGACAGTGTGGTAGAGTGAATGAGACAGTGTGGTAGAGTGAATGAGGCAGTGTGGTAGAGTGAATGGGACAGTGTGGTAGAGTGAATGAGACAGTGTGGTAGAGTGAATGAGACAGTGTGGTAGAGTGAATGGGACAGTGAGGTAGAGTGAATGAGACAGTGTGGTAGAGTGAATGAGGCAGTGTGGTAGAGTGAATGAGGCAGTGTGGTAGAGTGAACGAGGCAGTGTGGTAGAGTGAATGGGACAGTGAGGTAGAGTGAATGAGACAGTGTGGTAGAGTGAATGAGGCAGTGTGGTAGAGTGAATGAGACAGTGTGGTAGAGTGAATGAGGCAGTGTGGTAGAGTGAACGAGGCAGTGTGGTAGAGTGAATGGGACAGTGAGGTAGAGTGAATGAGACAGTGTGGTAGAGTGAATGAGGCAGTGTGGTAGAGTGAATGGGACAGTGTGGTAGAGTGAATGGGACAGTGAGGTAGAGTGAATGAGACAGTGTGGTAGAGTGAATGAGACAGTGTGGTAGAGTGAATGAGACAGTGAGGTAGAGTGAATGAGACAGTGTGATAGAGTGAATGAGACAGTGTGGTAGAGTGAATGAGACAGTGTGGTAGAGTGAATGAGGGTGGAGGCAACTATTCTCAGAAATAATTTGAGCTCCACAGCCCTGATCGATACCTCCACCACAACTTCTTCCACCAACACTACCTCCACCTCCACTACCTCCACCTCCACTACTACCACCACTACCACCTGTATTACTATCACCTCCACCACTACCACCAACACTACCTCCACCTCCACCACCTCCACTACTACCACCACCACCATCACCTCCAATACTACCTATCACCTCCACTACCACCTCCACTACCTATCATCACCACCACCACCACCTCCAATACTACCTATCACCACCACTACCACCTCCACTACCTATCTTCACCACTACTACCACCACCACCACCTCCAATACTACCTATCACCACCACTACCACTACCACCATTGCCTCCACCTCCACTACCTATCATCACCACTACTACCACCACCACCACCACCACCTCCTCCAATACTACCTATCACCACCACTACCACTACTACCACAACCACCTACACCACCACCTCCACCACTACCTATCATCACCCCCACTACCATTATCACCACCACCACCAGTACCTATCATCACCACTACCACCACCACCACCACTCCTACTACCACCACCTACCATCACCACTACCTACCACATCAACTATTACCTCCGACCTCCACCATTTCTACCACTACCAAACTCACAACCTCCACTTCCACCATAACCACCAGTACCATCAGCACCACTATCACCACCACTATCATCAACTCCACCGCTTCCACCATCCCCACCACTTCAACCACCACCATAAATGACACGAAAGATCTTACTATTGACAAAGAAATGGGACGAAAGGTCTTAAAATCGACTAACTAATGGGACAAACATCTTAACATCTGAAAACTAACGGGGCTAAACATGAGGGAGAAAGGTGACCAGAAATCCGGCCTATGTCCCCTTAAGGTAGATACTATTTATCCTGCTCACCATTATCGTAGTCACCCTCACTATCATCACCATATTCTTCAGGAGACTTGGGTACCTAGATAAACTTTATGTATTATTGAGCTGACCCGTTATATATTAGAGTGCGCGTGTGTACAGTATATGTGTGTACGCTCCTATGTGTATTGTATATGTACTGTATGTGTGCAATTGTGTGTGTGTATGTTATATGTACGTATGTGTGTGTGTGTGTATGTGTAGGTGTGTGTGTGTGTGGTTTTTTTTTTGTGTAGGTGTGTGTGTATATTTTATGTAGGGGTGTGTGTGTACGTGTGTATAGCGAGGACAAGTAAAGAAGGTGTAAAGGCTGGTGGTACACTCGGATGTCATAATAGTGTCTAGGCCTCTCATAATATTCAGGAGCAATTATATCAAGGCCTTCCCGAAGGTTAAGGGGAGATTTCCACTTGAGGGACTTTTTTCTTGACTCCTTTCTCCCTCATGTTTAGCCCCATTGATTTTGATATTATAAAACTTTTGCCCCATTAATTTAGCGATTTTAAGAACTTTCACCCCATATTAAGACCTTTCGTGCCATTCAGGGGTCTATTTTTTCCTGGCGAGCGATAGCGAGCCTGTAATTTAAGAGGAACCGGCCTTCGGCTGGGACAGTTTTTTTACCGAAAAATTTACAAATTTATCTTGAAAGGGACTCAAGGGGGTGTAATTTTAAGCTTGATGGAGGTCTAGGGAACAAACTAAAAACCTCCCCTTAAGTGCCCCATTAATTACTCCTTCCATTCGTCTATACATTAGGCTACCATAGCGCAGTTGGAATATATGTACATGCTCAGATTAATATACAGGATTTGAAACTGCATAATAAATCGTAGGCTGGTGCATATTTCTTAACTGTCTTGATAGCGTAATGCATAGTGCGTGGAATTTCGATGTGAGTATCCTAGGTTCGAGTCCTTGGAGTGCCACATGTATTTGTTGATTTCATTAATTGAGTTTAGAAGTGAAGTTGGTTGGTGGACAAAATATAAAAATATAATTTTTTTTTTTTTTTTTTTCCCAACTTACTTCCTCTCGGGCATAGGCTGAGAGCCTTAACATTCACCGCTTTACAATGAACAGTGAAGCCCGTGAGGTCTTGTTCCAGTCTAGGGAGTGAGACATGTGAAGCACGTAGAGTACAACGAGCACCTGCCATCTTGCCTTCACATGAGGCACGGTGCTCACTCATGGCCCGAAACGACCCCATCTCTGAAGCCACCTCGTTCCCGTGCTTCACTGTCTCACCCCCTACACTCGGACTCTCACACTTACACACACACACAACGCCACCTGTTGAGCAGATAACTCACCAGGCATTACACCCCTATAGCATATTTTGAATATGGGAATATTCATACAGTGCTATTTAATCAGGGAACAATGAGGGTATTTTATTGACGTTTCGGTGGGCTTGTGGTAATGCACTGATACCTAGGTACAACACAAATTCCATCCCAATAATATCTTCCCATTGATACATCGGGATTTGAACCCGGGACATTTGGATTACCAGGCCAGTGGCAAGACCACTCCACCACACTTATACTTATATAATAGATATACTTAGATATACTTACGGAAGTATATCTCTGGAAAGTAACATAAATTCGTTTACATAATATCATTTTCTATACATCAACTAGAAACAATATACACTCTTAATTGAAAAGCAAGTTCTCTAAAAAAATCAATCCAGCTAATCATGATTGCATAAAGTAAAACAAAGGGTGTCCAGGAATGCATACGAGTGAGGTAGACTATACTATGGCACCCGACTGTACATTCCAGGGTGCGGCTGGGTTGAGGGACTACTGTATATCCTCCACCACCTCCTACACCCATCATATCCTCCACCACCTCCTACACCCATCATATCCTCCACCACCTCCTACACCCATCATAACCTCCACCACCTCCTACACCCATCATATCCTCCACCACCTCCTACACCCATCATATCCTCCACCACCTCCTACACCCATCACACCTCCATTTACACCCATCATATCCTCCACCACCTCCTACACCCATCATATCCTCCACCACCTCCTACACCCATCATATCCTCCACCACCTCCTACACCCATCATATCCTCCACCACCTCCTACACCCATCATATCCTCCACCACCTCCTACACCCATCATATCCTCCACCACCTCCTACACCCATCATATCCTCCACCACCTCCTACACCCATCATATCCTCCACCACCTCCTACACCCATCATATCCTCCACCACCTCCTACACCCATCATAAACATAGGTTAAGGCCAGCTAGGTCGTTTTTATGGACCCCCTTCTCCCTCAAGTTTTACCCCGTTAGTTTTGAGATTTTAAGACGTAATTTGTTTGTTGATTTAAAGACCTTTCGTCCCATTTCTTTATCAATATCAAGACCTGTGCCGTTTAGGTGTCGATTTTTTCGTGACGAACGATAGCGAGCGTGTAATTTTGGAGGAACCGGCCCTTGGCCGGCACATTTTTCTGCTGAAAAATGTACAAATATATCTCGAGGGTGGGTCTTGGGGGTGTTTTTAAAGCTTGATGGAGGTTTCGGTAGCAAACTAATAGTATAGTATATAAAATAATATATCGACCAATAAATATACCCTTCCTTCCTCTATTCGGTATCACATGAGTTATTTTTCCCTCGTTAAGGGGGGTGACCTGTTTTGGTTCTGCCCTTTTCTATCTTGCTCTGGCTTGTATCCATTTGGTCCCATTCAGCCTACTGTTTTAAGACGTTTATCCCCATCCAGGTGTCAATTTTTTACTGGTGAGCGGTAGCGAGCCAGCATATTTGTTATTTTTGTTTGACAGCAGGCTAAATTTGTACATTTTTCGATAGAGAAATGGCTCCGGCAAAGCCGGATTTCTTCATATCATGCTGGCTCGCTATCGCTCGCCAGGAAGAAATCGACACCTAGATGGGGAAAAACGTCTTAAAATAGTTGGCTGAATGGGGCCGAATGGATACCAGCCAGAGAGAGAAGGACAGAAATAACAAAAAGCAGGTCAACCCCCTGAACACTGATTTGACAGCTAATGGAGAACACTTTTCCATCATTGTGGCACTTAAATTAATCTATATGCAGTCTAGTTTTTGATACCAGCGCAGCTCACAAAGTGTTACCAGGATAAGTGGTTTGAACCCCCTTTATAAACCCCTTCAGTACCGGGGACGTCCTTTTATTAACTTTATTCTGGCTACTATTAGACGATTGTATTCAGTTATAATAAAAGAGCCTCTAGCAATTAACGGGCTTTGAACTATCTCCCTTAACCCTTTTTTACTACTTCAGATCCTTCTTAAAATGCACAAAATCGTCTAAATATAGCTGGCATTAAGTTAAAAAGGGGGTAACTGCAATCTCTGCATCGTGATTAACTATTATCATCATCATCAGCAGCAGCAGCAGCAGCCGCATTGCCTAACAAGCTTCTGTTCCTGTACTATTAATTGCATTGACTGAATTTTACCCTTACTCCTTAACTTCCTTCCTTCCTTCCTTCCTTCCTTCCTTCCTTCCTTCCTCATTATTTAGTTCGTATATTTTCCTTCCTTCCTTATAATTTTCCACTTTCACTCCCTTCCTCTCTCCTTCCATTCATCCACCAGTTCCTCCTTCTCTCTATCCTTCCCTCCCACCATCACTCCATTCATCCACCCACCTATCTCTCCCTCCATCTACCTGTCTCTCCCTCCATCCATTCATCCACCCACCTATCTCTCCATCCATCTACCTGTCTCTCCCTCCATCCATTCATCCACCCACCTATCTCTCCCTCCATCCATCCACCTATCTCTCCCTCCATCCATCCACCCACCTATCTCTCCATCCATCCATCCACCCACCTATCTCTCCATCCATCCATCCACCCACCTATCTCTCCATCCATCCATCCACCCACCTATCTCTCCATCCATCCACCCACCTATCTCTCCATCCATCCACCCACCTATCTCTCCATCCATCCATCCACCCACCTATCTCTCCATCCATCCATCCACCCACCTATCTCTCCATCCATCCATCCACCCACCTATCTCTCCATCCATCCACCCACCTATCTCCATCCATCCATCCACCCACCTATCTCTCCATCCATCCATCCACCCACCTATCTCCCCATCCATCCATCCACCCACCTATCTCTCCATCCATCCATCCACCCACCTATCTCTCCCTCCATCCATCCACCCACCTATCTCTCATCCATCCATCCACTATCTCCCCATCCATCCATCCAATACCTATCTCTCATCCATCCATCCCCACCTATCTCCCATCCCACCCACCTATCTCCCCATCCATCCATCCACCCACCTATCTCTCCATCCATCCATCCCCACCTATCTCTCCATCCATCCACCCACCTATCTCTCCATCCATCCATCCACCCACCTATCTCCCCATCCATCCATCCACCCACCTATCTCTCCATCCATCCATCCACCCACCTATCTCCCCATCCATCCATCCACCTACCTATCTCTCCATCCATCCATCCACCCACCTATCTCTCCATCCATCCATCCACCCACCTATCTCTCCATCCATCCACCCACCTATCTCCCCATCCATCCATCCACCTACCTATCTCTCCATCCATCCATCCACCCACCTATCTCCCCATCCATCCATCCACCTACCTATCTCCATCATCCATCCCCACCTATCTCTCCATCCATCCACCCTCCTCTCTTCCATCCATCCACCCACCTATCTCCATCATCCATCCACCCACCTATCTCTCCATCCATCCACCCACCTATCTCTCCATCCATCCATCCACCCACCTATCTCTCCCTCCATCCATCCACCCACCTATCTCTCCCTCCATCCATCCACCCTATCTCCCATCCATCCACCCACTCTCTCCATCCATCCATCCACCCACCTATCTCCCATCCATCCATCCACTACCTATCTCTCCATCCATCCACCACCTATCTCTCCATCCATCCATCCACCCACCTATCTCTCCCTCCATCCATCCACCCACCTATCTCTCCCTCCATCCATCCACCCACCTATCTCCCCATCCATCCATCCACCCACCTATCTCTCCCTCCATCCATCCACCCACCTATCTCTCCCTCCATCCATCCACCCACCTATCTCCCCATCCATCCATCCACCCACCTATCTCTCCATCCATCCATCCACCCACCTGTCTCTCCATCCATCCATCCACCCACCTATCTCCATCCATCCATCCACCCACCTATCTCCCCATCCATCCATCTACCCACCTATCTCTCCATCCACCCACCTATCTCTCCATCCATCCATCCACCCAACTATCTCTTCATCCATCCATCCACCCACCTATCTCCCCATCCATCCATCCACCCACCTATCTCTCCCTCCATCCATCCACCCACCTATCTCTCCATCCATCCATCCACCCACCTATCTCCCCCTCCATCCACCCACCTATCTCTCCATCTATCCATCCACCCACCTATCTCTCCCTCTATCCATCCACCCACCTATCTCTCCATCCATCCATCCACCCACCTATCTCTCCCTCCATCCATCCACCCATCTCTCCATCCATCCACCCTTCTCTCCATCCATCCATCCACCTATCTCCTACATCCATCCACCCATTATGTCTACATACACACACCAACCTATCTCTCCCTCCATCCATCCACCCATTATCTCTCCATCCATCCACCCACCTATCTCTCCCTCCATCCATCCACCCACCTATCTCTCCCTCCATCCATCCACCCACCTATCTCTCCCTCCATCCATCCACCCACCTATCTCTCCATCCATCCATCCACCCACCTATCTCTCCCTCCATCCATCCACCCACCTATCTCTCCATCCATCCATCCACCCACCTATCTCTCCATCCATCCACCCACCTATCTCTCCCTACCTTTATTCATCACTCCTGCCTTCCTTCCTTCGTTAATTCTCCCCCCTCCCTTATTTTCATTATCCCTCCCTCCCCCTCTATCATCCCTCCCTCTCCCTCTCCCCCTGTCACCCCTCCCCCCTCCCTCTCCCCTATCGTCCCTCCCTCCCCCTTCTCCCTCATCCATCCCCATAACTCATCCCCCAAGCCTTCCTATTGCCAAGTCAAAGCCCTCTAGTGGGAGAGTCGCTACCGCCAACTATTTACAGTATAGCGGTCATGTTGCACCCCTAAATTATCTTCATTATAACGAGTCTAGGAGTGGTATTCTTAAGGGAGCCCACCTCGTTTTTTTTTTCTCTTTCTCTCCTTCTCTCTTTGACTTGTATCCATGCGGCCTACTGTTTTAAGACGTTTACCCCCATCCAGGTGTCAATATTTTCCTGGCGAGCGGCAGCGAGCCAGCATATATATATATGTTTTTGACAGCAAGCTAAATTTGTACATTTTTAGATAGATTTTTTTTGGATTTCTCCATACAATGCTGGCTTGATATCGCTCGCCAGGAAGAAATCAACACCTAGATGGGGATAAACGCCTTAAAACAGTTGGCTGAATGGGGTCGAATGTATACAAGCCAGGGAAAGAGAACAAAGGAGAGATAGATAAAACAAAAAACGGTGACCCCCCCCCTTAAACAATTATTTCCCTTCGCAGAGCCGCTAATGGACGAAATAACATGACAAATAACGTTAGCTTGAGAAACAGGAGTGGTAATCCGTGTATTCTCTGTAAACAACACTCTTTCCCAAAATGTTCGATCGATATTAGACATGTTTAAGAATACCCCCCTAGAATTCCCGACCTCTAGCCTCGTACAACTCAAAAAGGAGTTGAGGAATCGAGCTGCCATTTGGGAAGATTCAAACAGGAATTATATGTTTATAAATAAGGCCCGTTTGCTAGGCACATATTATTAACCCCTTCAGTTGGTCAAATAAGTCATGTCGTGGCACTAAGTATTTTTCGATCAATAATTGGTTTCAGCAATGTCTAAAACTTGATTTATTCGTTTCGAGTGAGATATACAAACATGTTCCTACACTTATCCACCTTATTAAACATCTGGCAGACATTAATACAGTACACAGCGAGTGAGTCAAACGTAATGACAGCGGCGATACGACTTATTTGGCCAACTGTACAGTCGCGCTAATAAGTCATGGCCCAGCTGTCATTACGTTTAGCTTGCTCTGTGCTGTATTAATGTCTGTCAGATGTTGAATAGGGTGGGTAAGTGTAGGAACATGTCTGTATATTTCACTCGATGTGAAGAAATGAAGCTTAGATATTGCTGATAGTAATTATTGATCAAAACATACTTGGTGCCGAGACATCACTTATAATGTTTTGATCAATAATTGGTATCAGCAATATCTAAGCTTCATGTTTTCATATAGAGTGAGATATACAAACATGTTCCTACACTTACCCACCTTATTCAACATAAGAACATAAGAACATAAGAAAATGGGAGTCTGCAGAAAGCCGATTGGCCCAAGCAAGGCAGATCCCTGTCCCACACAACCCCAATTACAAAGCCCAATTATAGGCTCAACACTCTAATACCCTGAGGATCATCTTACCAAACCGGTTAGAGATTAACGCAGGATTACGGGGGTCTGCAGAGCGCTGATTGGCCCAACCCGGCTGATCCCCCTTCACACCCAACCCTTCTCGTCCATATGCTTATCCAATTTTTTCTTAAAGCTCCCTATCGTTCTTGATCCCACTATATCACTTGGTAGCCTATTCCACCCATCTACAACTCTGTTACCAAACCAATATTTGCCTATATCTTTTCTGAAACGAAATTTATCTAATTTGAAACCATTGGTAAGAGTTCTTTCGCTATCACTGAGCTTTAGTACATTTGTCATGTCCCCTTTGTTAATCCCACTAACCCACTTGAACACCTCTATCATATCCCCTCTAACTCTGCGTGTCTCTAACGAATGTAAACCTAATTTCTTCAACCTTTCTTCATACGGAAAATTTCTAATATTATGGATCATTTTTGTCATTCTACGCTGAATTCTCTCCAATGAATCTATGTCCATTCTGTAATAAGGACACCAAAATTGGACAGCATAATCCATATGGGGTCTCACTAATGACAAGTAAAGTTTTAAGATAACATCAGCAGTTCTGTTACTCACACTCCTAGAGATGAACCCGAGAATCCTGTTTGCCTTATTACGAACGCTTATACACTGTTTTCTAGGCTTCAAATCATTGCTAACAAACACACCTAGATCTTTCTCGCAGTCTGAATTTTCTAATTCTAAATTAGCTAGTTTATATTTAACATTTGTTTGCATCTTCCCTATCTTTAATACCTTGCATTTGTCAATGTTAAACTTCATCTGCCAATTTACTGACCATTCATGTAAGGTATCTAGATCCCTTTGGAGGCACTCTATATCGCTATCTGAATCAATTGATCTCCCCATTTTAGTATCGTCTGCGAATTTACTTATCCTACTAGTTATACCTAAATCTAGGTCATTTATGTATATAAGAAACAACAGGGGACCTAATACCGATCCCTGGGGGACACCACTTTTGACTGCTCCCCACTCTGACTTGGTACCATTTATGCTGACTCTCTGTTTCCTACCAATTAGCCATGACCTAATCCATCCCAACAACGACCCTCCTATTCCATGTGCCTCAACCTTTCTCATCAATCTCTCATGAGGGACTCTGTCGAAAGCTTTACTGAAATCTAAATATATAATATCATATGACTTGTCACTATCTACTGCTTCATATACCTCTGAGAAAAAGCTAAGCAAATTAGTAAGGCACGAACGTCCCTGAGTGAATCCATGCTGAGAAGAATTTATTAAGTTAAATTTTACTAAGTGGCTTCTAATTTTCCTAGCAATAATAGACTCTAGCAACTTTCCTATGATTGATGTGAGACTAATGGGACGGTAATTGGATGCTATCGATTTATCACCTTTTTTGAAGATCGGAACTACATTTGCAAGCTTCCAAGCTTCTGGAACTAAACCTGTTTCTAATGACTTGTTAAATATAAATGCTAATGGACTACTTAACTCATCTCTGCATTCTTTTAATACTCTAGCATATACCTCGTCAGGACCAGGCGATTTTTGAGGTTTCAGTCTGTCAATTTCCTTAAGCACATCATTTCTACTTATACTAACTGTACTTAACATATTTTCTATACTATCACTATATACCATATTGACTTCTGGAATCTGTGCCAAATTTTCATTAGTGAAAACGGAAAGAAACTGACTATTTAATGTACTGCACATTTCTAAATCATTTTCTGTTATTTCTCCTATTGAAGTTTTTAGGGGGCCTATTACATCTCTAACTTTAGATTTATATAGTTGGTAAAAAGCTTTAGGGTTATTTTTTGAGTCGCTGGCTATCCTTATTTCATAATTTCTTTTTGCTTTCCTGATTTCCTTTTTGACCTGTCTTGATAGAGTCTGATAGTATATACGTAAATGATTGTCACCTTTCTTTATTTTTCGATATATTCCTTTCTTTTTTCCTATAAGATCTATTAGCTTATTAGTCATCCATTTTGGTTGGTTCTGCGTCGATCTAAATCTTCTTTTAGGGATATATTTATTTTGAGCATTGTGGAGTGAAGCAATAAACTAGTTATATGTAGGTGGCAAGTTTAACTCTGGCATATCCTGACTTAATCGCTTAACAATAGGGTCCACCCTTAAGTCTCTTCTTAGCCCACCATAATCGGCTTTTCTGAAATCTGGGATAAGTGTCGTATTCTCTTTAGCATTCCCTGTCCATTGTATATTAAAATAAATAGATTTATGATCGCTATGTCCTAGGTGGTCACCAATCTCTACATTATTTATCATATGTTCATTGTTACTGAAAACTAAATCAAGAATATTAATACCTCTAGTCGGCGTATCTATGAATTGAAATAAAAAACTATCTTGTACTACCTCTATAAACTCTACTGAATCGGAGTCGCCTATTTGGTGCTGCCAATCAATGTTCGGAAAATTAAAATCCCCCATAATGCACACATTGCTAAACCTTGATGCTATTTTAATTTCCTCCCATAACGATTTTCCGCCATTTCTACTCATATTAGGCGGTCTATATATAACTCCAATAACTATGGTCTCCAATAACTATGGTCTCACATCTGACAGACATTAATACAGCACAGAGCGAGTCAAACGTATAGCAGCGACACGACTTATTTGGCCAAGTGTACCAGCGACTTATTTGGCCAAGTGTACCAGCGACTTATTTGGCCAAGTGTACCAGCGACTTATTTGGCCAAGTGTACCAGCGACTTATTTGGCCAACTGTACCAGCGACTTATTTGGCCAACTGTACCAGCGACTTCATTTAAACTTTATTCTGGCTACTATTAGGCGATTATATTCAGTTTCAAAAGGCCCTCCAACAACTAACAGGCTTTGAACTATCATTATTAACCATTTATACTACTACAGATCCTTCTTAAGCTGCATAAATTCGTCTAAATAGAGCTAGAATGAAATAAAATAGACGTCGCCGGTACGGAAGGGGTTAATGGTCAGCCCAGGTGGCTTTTTTTCTGGACCCCTTTTTCCCTCTTGTTTAGCCCCATTATTTTGTTCAGATTTTAAGACGTTCGGCCAATTAGTTTGGCGATTTTAAGACCTTTCAACCCATTTTTGTTTCAACATTAAGACTTTTCGTATCTTTTAGGTGTCGATTTTTATTCCTGGCGAGCGATAACGAGCCTGTAATTAAGGAGGAATCGGCCTTCAGCTGGCATATTTTTCTACCGAAATTTGTATAAATATTGTATATCTAGATGGCAGATCTTGGGGATTATTATTGTTTTGTTTTTATGTCTAGGGAGGAACTACCGTAATCAATATATTAAATGTTGTTCTTTTTGGGGAACATGAGGTCAGCTGTGGATAAGACAATATTAGTTTGATACCGAATGGGGATTTGAAAGGTAAATAGGTATCAGTTATGGACAGATCCCTGTGTATATTATGTTGCATAAGAATGATGCAACCCAATTCTTGCCCCGTCTTCAAGCTAACAAATTGCCCCCCACTCCACCCCCTTTCATTTAATTTGTATACTTTACGGTAGATATATGCTTCGGCCAAAGGCCAGTTTCTCATAGAGTACGGGCTTGCTATCGCTTGCAAGACAAATCGACACCTGAATGGGGCGAAACTTTGTATAATCCCAAAGCTAATATGGTGAAACAGAAAGCTTCCAAGATAGACCAGCCTCGGTTATATACAGTAAAGTACAGAATGTGGGGTTTATTAGTGGTGTAAGTAGAGGTACTCTCGCCACAGATGTCGGTGTCTGCTATTACGGGTGTAGGTAGCGGTAGTCTCCCTACATATGTCAGTGTCTGTCATTGGTTTTGTAGGTAGCGGTAGTCTCCCTACAGATGTCAGTGTCTGCCATTACCAAGTTGGTGATGTAGGTAATGGTAATCTCCCTACAGATGTTGGTATCTGCCATTGGTTTTGTAGGTAGCAGTAGTCTCCCTACAGATGTCCGTTTCTGTCATTGCCAAGTCAGAACCCCTTATAATCTGGCGTCTCAGGGGGCGTATACCCCCATCTCAACTTGGTCACTATCATCATAACTACCAATATATCATTACTATTATTGTTACTATCATCATAACTACCAATATACCATTACTATTATTGTCACTATCATCATAACTACCAATATATAATATTGTTACTATCAATATACTACTATCATCATAACTACCAATATATCATTATTAATATTGTTACTATCATCATAACTACCAATATATCATTACTATTATTGTCACTATCATCATAACTACCAATATATCATTATTAATATTGTTACTATCATCATAACTACCAATATATCATTACTATTATTGTCACTATCATCATAACTACCAATATATCATTATTAATATGTTACTATCATCATAACTACCAATATATCATTACTATTATTGTCACTATCATCATAACTACCAATATATCATTATTAATATTGTTACTATCATCATAACTACCAATATATCATTACTATTATTGTCACTATCATCATAACTACCAATATATCATTATTAATATTGTTACTATCATCATAACTACCAATATATCATTATTAATATTGTTACTATCATCATAACTACCAATATATCATTATTAATATTGTTACTATCATCATAACTACCAATATATCATTACTATTATTGTCACTATCATCATAACTACCAATATCATTATTAATATTGTTACTATCATCATAACTACCAATATATCATTACTATTATTGTCACTATCATCATAACTACCAATATATCATTAATATTGTTACTATCATCATAACTACCAATATATCATTACTATTATTGTCACTATCATCATAACTACCAATATATCATTATTAATATTGTTACTATCATCATAACTACCAATATATCATTACTATTATTGTCACTATCATCATAACTACCAATATATCATTATTAATATTGTTACTATCATCATAACTACCAATATATCATTACTATTATTGTCACTATCATCATAACTACCAATATATCATTATTAATATTGTCACTATCATCATAACTACCAATATACCATTACTATTATTGTCACTATCATCATTTCTATCAATATACCATTAATATTATCATTATCACTAACATTACCAGCAACACCATTAACCCCTTCTGTGCCGGCGACGTCTTTATAATTTAATTTCTGCTACATTTAGACGATTTTATGAAGCTTAGTAAGGATCTGTGGTGGCTAAACAGATTTAAATGAGATACTCTGTATGTAGCCTTTTAAGGGGAGATATCCACTTGAGGGACTTTTTTCTTGACTCCTTTCTCCCTCATGGTTAGCCCCATTGCTTTTGAGATTTTAAGACGTTTGCCCCATAAGTTTGGTGATTTTTAAGAATTTCCGCCCCATTCTGTCAATTTTAAGACCTTTCGTGCCATTTAGGTGTCGATTTTATCCTGGCGAGCGATAGCGAGCCTGTAATTTAAGAGTAATCGGCCTTCGGCCGAGACATTTTTCTACCGAAAAATGTACAAATTTATCTTGAAAGGGGGTCAAGGGGGTGAAATTTTAAGATTGCTGGAGGAGTAGGAAACAAACTAGAAACCTCCCCTTAAATTGTCGTGTGTCTGAATATGATCGTCTAATGGTTGTCCGTCACCGGTACTCAATGGGTTAAACATATCATATCATTACAACTCATCACATCAATACTGTTTGCATAACCATCGTCACCAATATTGTATAGTAAATGACTTCATCATCATCATCATCATCACTATTATTGTCAACATTATTACTACTATCATATCATTACTATCATAGCCAACATTATTACTACTATCATATCATTACTAGCATATCATTAACTATCATCACTACTATCATATCATTAACTATCATCACTACTATCATATCATTAACTATCATCACTACTATCATATCATTACTATCATAGGCAACATTATTACTACTGTCATATCATTACTAGCATATCATTAACTATCATCACTATCATATTAACTATCATCACTACTATCATATCATTAACTATCATCACTATCATATCATTAACTATCATCACTACTATCATATCATTAACTATCATCACTATCATATCATTAACTATCATCACTACTATCATATCATTAACTATCATCACTACTATCATATCATTACTATCATATCATTAACTATCATAATTACTATCATAGGCAACAGTATTAGTATGATCATATCATTACTATCATAGCCAATAGTATTAGTACTATCATATCATTACAATCATAGCTAGCATTATTACTACTATCATATTATTAACTATCATCACTACTATCATATCATTAACTATCATCACTAGTATCATATCATTAACTATCATCACTACTATCATATCATTAACTATCATCACTACTATCATATAATTAACTAGCATCAGTACTATCATATAATTACTATCATATAATTACTATCATCGTTACTATCATAGCCAACATTATTAGTACTATCACCATTACTATCATAGCCAATGTTATTATTAGTACTAGCATATCATTACTATCAGCATTATCAGCCCTCATAGCCAGACATACAGGGTGGGGTGGGGGGGGGGGGGGGCACAGTTAATGAAGGAGGGGGTGGGGGGGGGGGTTTGCTGGCCCCCCTTCTCCCTCATGTTTAGCCCCATTAGTTTTTAGATTCCAAGACGTTCTGCTCATTAGTGTTGGTGATTTTAAGACCTTTTGTCCCATATATTTGTCAGTAATTTGAACTTGTGTGTCCTTTATGTGTCAATTGTGTTCCTGGCGAGCGATAGCGAGCCTGTTTGTTTGGAAAAAACCGGCCTTCAGCTGAGACATTTTTCTACCGAAAAATGTACAAATTTATCCAGAATTGAGGATGTTTTTTTAAAGCCCTGATGGAGGCCTAGGGAGGAAACTAAAAACATTATTAAATAAATAAATAAATAGAGACCAGTAAATTCACCCTTCCTCCCTTTAAGTAGAATAGAACAACAAAAACAAAATATATGAAATGTGCTAATCTGCTTTAAGGGGAGATGGGCCGTTTTTCTGGAACCCCTTCTCCCTCATGTTTAGCCCCGTTAGTTGGGACATTTTAAGACGTTCGTTCCATTAGTTTGGCGATTTTCAGACCTTTCACCCCATTTATTTGTGTATATTAAGACCTTTCGTGCCATTCAGGTGTCGATTTTTTCCTGGCGAGCGATAGCGAGCCTGTAATTTAAGAGGAACCGGCCAGGACATTTTTCTACCGAAAAATGTACAAATTTATCTTGAAAGGGGGTCAAGGGGGTGAAATTTCAAGCTTGATGGAAGTCTAGGAAATACACTAAAAACCTCCCCTTAAGTGGTGGCCTGGTACTGACGGGGTTAACTTGGGGTGGAGGAACTCATCACGCTACACCTATAGTCTGTTGGTCTACGGCTGGCGGTAACTTAAAGGGGGTCACCGGCTTTGTTTTTATCTTTCTCTCCTTTTCTCTCTTTCCCTGGCTTGTATCCATTCGGCCCCATTCAGCCAACTGTTTTAAGACGTTTATCCCCATCCAGGTGTCGATTTTTTCCTGGCAAGCGATAGCGAGCCAGCATTGTATGGAGAAATCCGGCTTCGCCGGAGAAATTTTTCTATCGAAAAATGTATAAATTTAGCTTGCTGTCAAAACATAAAATATATATATGCTGGCTCGCTGCCGCTCGCCAGGAAAATATTGACACCTGGATGGGGGTAAACGTCTTATAACAGTAGGCTGAATGGGGCCGAGTGGATAAAAGCCAAAGAGAGGGAGAGAAAGAGAACAAAAGCTAGGTGGGCTCCCTTAAGTTTGTGTGTAACTTTAAGGAGAGATTATTAATGTGCTTCCTAGACCCCCATCAAGCCTTAAAACATAAAAAAACAAAAAAACACACAACGGTCATATGGGCGAGTGGCCAAAAACTCTCGTAGGAACTTATTGAAATCGCTCAGAAATAAGTTAATGACACGATTTGCGTCATTTGAGCTCCGTAAATTAGGTAAGGTAGATCAGAATCTGTCGGTTACTGGCAACCCCAAATTCCTCGGACTTCTAACGGCCCCTCAGTGTGAAAATGAGTGTTGTGACGGGAATACTGGGCGCGCGGGCAGGCAACCCCTAACTTTCGTAAGTTAATATTTCTGGGGGGGGTAATTAATTAATGAATGACCCTCAAGACCCCCCTTCGATATCAATTTGTATATTTTTCGGTAGAAAGATGTTCCCGGCTGATGACCGGTTCGTCCTAATTTACAGGCTCGTTATCGCTCGCCAAGAAATAATCGACACCCAAATGTCACGAAAAGTCCTAAAATTGACAGAAATTGAGCGATATACTGTATCTAAAAATCACCAAACTAATGGGGCGAACGTCTTAAAATGTCAAAACTAATGGGGCTAAACATGAGGGAGAAGGAGGTTCGAAAAAAAATATCCCTTAAGGGGAGATTTCCACTTGAGGGATTTTTTTCTTGACCCCTTTCTCCCTCATGTTTAGCCCCATTGCTTTTGATATTATAAAATGTTTGCCCCATTAGTTTAGCGATTTTAAGAACTTTCACCCCATATTAAGACCTTTCGTGCCATTTAGGTGTCGATTTTATCCTGGCGAGCGATAGCGAGCCTGTAATTTAAGAGGAACCGGCCTTCGGCCGGGAAATTTTTCTACCGAAAAATGTACAAATTTATCTTGAAAGGGACTCAAGGGGGTGTAATTTTAAGGTTGATGGAGGTCTAGTGAACAAACTAAATACCTCCCCTTAAGTGAAAATCTCCCCTGACGTGACGTGACATCCATTTCATTATATTCTGGCAACTGTTAGACGATTTTATTCAGTTTAAAAAGGACCTCCAGCAATTATATTCAGTTTAAAAAGGACCTCCAGCAATTATATTCAGTTTAAAAAGGACTTCCAGCAATTATATTCAGTTTAAAAAGGACCTCCAGCAATTATATCAGTTTAAAAAGGACCTCCAGCAATTATATTCAGTTTAAAAAGGACTTCCAGCAATTATATTCAGTTTAAAAAGGACCTCCAGCAATTATATTCAGTTTAAAAAGGACCTCCAGCAATTATATTCAGTTTAAAAAGGACTTCCAGCAATTATATTCAGTTTAAAAAGGACCTCCAGCAATTATATTCAGTTTAAAAAGGACCTCCAGCAATATTCAGTTTCATAAGGACCTCCAGCAATTATTCAGTTTCATAAGGACCTCCAGCAATATTCAGTTTCATAAGGACCTCCAGCAATTATTCAGTTTAAAGAGGACCTCCAGCAATTATATTCAGTTTAAAGAGGACCTCCAGCAATTATATTCAGTTTAAAGAGGACCTCCAGCAATTATAGTCAGTTTAAAGAGGACCTCCAGCAATTATATTCAGTTTAAAGAGGACCTCCAGCAATTATATTCAGTTTAAAGAGGGCCTCCAGCAATTATATTCAGTTTAAAGAGGGCCTCCAGCAATTATATTCAGTTTAAAGAGGGCCTCCAGCAATTATATTCAGTTTAAAAAGGACTTCCAGCAATTATATTCAGTTTAAAAAGGACCTCCAGCAATTATATTCAGTTTAAAAAGGACTTCCAGCAATTATATTCAGTTTAAAAAGGACCTCCAGCAATTATATTCAGTTTAAAAAGGACCTCCAGCAATTATATTCAGTTTAAAGAGAGCCTCCAGCAATTATATTCAGTTTAAAAAGGACCTCCAGCAATTATATTCAGTTTAAAAAGGACCTCCAGCAATTATATTCAGTTTAAAAAGGACTTCCAGCAATTATATTCAGTTTAAAAAGGACCTCCAGCAATTATATTCAGTTTAAAAAGGACTTCCAGCAATTATATTCAGTTTAAAAAGGACCTCCAGCAATTATATTCAGTTTAAAGAGGACCTCCAGCAATTATAGTCAGTTTAAAGAGGGCCTCCAGCAATTATATTCAGTTTAAAGAGGACCTCCAGCAATTATATTCAGTTTAAAGAGGACCTCCAGCAATTATATTCAGTTTAAAGAGGACCTCCAGCAATTATATTCAGTTTAAAGAGGACCTCCAGCAATTATAGTCAGTTTAAAGAGGACCTCCAGCAATTATATTCAGTTTAAAGAGGACCTCCAGCAATTATAGTCAGTTTAAAGAGGACCTCCAGCAATTATAGTCAGTTTAAAGAGGACCTCCAGCAATTATATTCAGTTTAAAGAGGACCTCCAGCAATTATATTCAGTTTAAAGAGGGCCTCCAGCAATTATATTCAGTTTAAAGAGGGCCTCCAGCAATTATCTTCAGTGTAAAGAGGACCTCCAGCAATTATAGTCAGTTTAAAAAGGACCTCCAGCAATTGTATTCAGTTTAAAAAGGCCCTCCAGCAATTATATTCAGTTTAAAAACGACCTCCAGCAATTATATTCAGTTTAAAAAGGACCTCCAGCAATTATATTCAGTTTAAAGAGCCTCCAGCAATTATAGTCAGTTTAAAGAGGGCCTCCAGCAATTATATTCAGTTTAAAAAGGACCTCCAGCAATTATATTCAGTTTAAAAAGGACTTCCAGCAATTATATTCAGTTTAAAAAGGACCTCCAGCAATTATATTCAGTTTAAAAAGGACCTCCAGCAATTATATTCAGTTTAAAAAGGACTTCCAGCAATTAAGATTCAGTTTAGAAAGGACTTCCAGCAATTAAGATTCAGTTTAGAAAGGACTTCCAGCAATTAAGATTCAGTTTAGAAAGGACTTCCAGCAATTAAGAGGCTTAGAACGATCTCACTTGACCCCTTTTACTACCTCGGGATACTTCTTAAGGGGAGATGGTCTGTTTTTCTGGACACCCTTCTCCCTCATGCGTAGCCCCATTTGTTTTCAGATTTTAAGACGTTCGGCCCATCAGTTTGGCGATTTTAAACCTCTCGCCCCCTTTTCTTTGTCAATATTAAGACTTTTCGTCCCATTCAGTTGTCGATTTGTTTTTGCTGACAAGCGATAGTGAGCCTGTAATTTTAGAAGGTAAGGCCGGGACATATTTACACATTTATCTTGAAAGATTGTGTAGGGGGTGTTTTTAAAAGTTTGATTGTGGTCTTGAGAGGAAACATAATAATAATAATAATAATAATAATAAATAAATAAAACACAATCCTCCAAAACTGTAAGAAATCGTTTAAATCCATCAATAATAGAATATAAAGGAGGTCACAGGTCACAGGTACATAAGGGGTTAAGAATGACTAATGGTACCCAGACGGAACCAGGCTAGACGTTGACCAGGGCTAGGAGGTTATGGTCACGTTATGTAGACCAGGCATACATACATACACACATATACACTGATACTCTAACACTCACACACACACACACACACACGGTTACATACACAAACACACACACATACACATACAGACACGCACACACATACACACAGACACACACACAGACATACACACACACGGTTACATACACACACACATACATATACAGACACGCACACACATACACACACACACACACACACACACACACACACACACACACACACACACACACACACAGGTGCGTGCCCGTTCAGTACCGGTGCCGTCCTTTTAACTTTACTCTGGCTACTGTTAGACGTTTTTTTTTCAGTTTAAAAAGGGCCTCCAGCAATACGAGAGGGAGTAGTTGGAATATAGAAAAAAAAACAAAAAAAACAGGCTTCGAATGATTTCACTTAACCATTTCTACTACCACAGATCCTTCTTAAACTGCACAAAATAATAAATTATAAATACATAAATAATAAAAAGACGTCGCCGGTACAGAAGGGGTTAAAGCGCTGGCACCTATACTCACGGATTTTTTTTTTTTTTTTTTTTTTTTTTTTTTTTTTTTTTTTTAGTAACACCTTTAATTTATATCGGTGTACAGTCGGCCAAATAAGTGATGTCTCGGCACCAAGTGTATTTTGATCAATGATTGGTATCTGCAATATCTATAAGCTTGATTTATATTCATTTCGTGAGTGATATGCAAACATTTTCTTACACTTACCCACCCTATTCAACATCTGACAGACATTAATACAGCACAGGGCGAACCAAGCGTAATGACAGCTGAGACATGACTTACTAGCGCTACCGTACACCCTAAGACAATAAGGGGGGATGGTCGTATTTATTTCCTTATTTACATATATTTTTATTATTATTATTATTATTATTATTTTTTTTTTTTTTTTTTTTTTTTTTTTTTAAAGTTTCCTTCATCAAACTTAAAATACCCCCCCCCCCCAAGACTAAGATCAACATATACATTTTTCAATAAAAAATGTCCTGACCGAAGGCCGGTTCCTCTTAAATTATAGGCTCGCTATCGCTCGCTAGGAAAATATCGACACCTGAACGGCACGAAAAGGCTGAATATTGACAAAGCAGTAGGGCGAATGGTCTTAAAATCGCCAAACTAATGGGCCGAAACCTCATAAAATCTGAATACTAATGGGGCTAAACATGAGGAAGAAGGTGGGCCAGAAAAACGACCCTCCCCCCTTAGTTGTGGATCATTGCAAGCCCTCTATTGGCGGCGTCATACTGTAAAGAATCAAGGGCTTCAGGGGAGGGGGTGACCTGTTGTTGTTGTCTTTTTCTATCTTTCTCTGGCTTGTATCCATTTGGCCCCATTCAGCCTACTGTTTTAAGACGTTTATCCCCATCTAGGTGTCAATTTTTTACTGGTGAGTGGTAGCGAGCCAGCATATTTGTTATTTTTGTTTGACAGCAGGCTAAATTTGTACATTTTTCGATAGAAAATGTCTCCGGCGAAGCCGGATTTCTTCATATAATGCTGGCTCGCTATCGCTCGCCAGGAGGAAATCGACACCTAGATGGGGATAAACGTCTTAAAATAGTTGGCTGAATGGGGCCGAATGCATACAAGCCAGAGAAAGAGAGAAAAGGAGAGAAATAAAAAAAAGCAGGTCACCCCCCTTAAAAGAGGTATATAAGATCATTGGGTATAGTGATAGTGATTTGCCTTTATAATTGGCATAAGATTGGCTTTATCACTATAGGTAGCACCAACCAACTTGACAAGAATCTGGACCCCCTAACTTCTTATAACTCAAAATGAATGAAAGCAATCGGGCTGACATGTCTATCATTTGGGAAGAGTCCACCAGGAAATAGGTGTGGAAATGTACAGCCAGTTTGCTCAAGGTCCTTTTTGAGTTACGGAGAGGGGGGCAGGGGTGGAGATAATTGTCAAGTTGGTTGGCGCTACCCCTACCAATATAATACAGTATACACCATTACCAGGGTAGACTATTATGGACACCTTAACCGTTTTTTTTTTTTTTTTTTTTTTTTTTTTATATATCTTTCTCTCCTTTTCTCTCTTTCCCTGGCTTTTGTATCCATTCGGCCCCATTCAGCCAACTGTTTTAAGATGTTTATCCCCATCCAGGTGTCCATTTCTTCCTGGCGAGTGATAGCGAGAAAGCTTTGTTTGGAGAAATCCGGCTATCGAAAAATGTACAAATTTAGCTTGCTGTCAGAACAAATAAATATATATGCTGGCTCGCTACCGCTCGCCAGGAAAATATTGACACCTGGATGGGGGTAAACGTCTTAAAACAGTAGGCTGAATGGGGCCGAAAGGATACAAGCCAAAGAGAAAAGGAAAGCAAGAGAAGAAAAGCGAGGTGGGCTCCCTTGATTAAACCTTTTCGTAGCCATAAATGTTTACAGTGTTTCACAGTGGTTTGGTGTGTGTGTGGGTGGGTGAGTGAGTGTGGGTGGGTGGGTGAGAAAGAGTGTGTGTTTGTGCATGTCAGTGTATGTGAGTGCGTGTGTGGGTGTGTGTGAGAAAGAGTGTGTGTTTGTGCATGTCAGTGTATGTGAGTGCGTATGTGGGTGGGTGGGTGTGTGTGTGGGGGGGTGGGTGTGTGTGTGTGTGTGTGTGAAAAAAGTATGTTTGTGCATGTCAGTGTATGTGAGTGTGTGTGTGTGTGGGTGTGTGTGTGAAAAAGAGTGTGTGTTTGTGCATGTCAGTGTATGTGAGTGCGTGTGTGTGTGTGTGGGTGAAAAAAGTATGTTTGTGCATGTCAGTGTATGTGAGTGCGTGGGTGTGAAAAAGAGTGTGTTTGTGCATGTCAGTGTATGTGAGTGCGTGTGTGTGTGTGTGTGAAAAAGAGTGTGTTTGTGCATGTCAGTGTATGTGTGTGTGTGTGTGTGAAAAAAGTGTGTTTGTGCATGTCAGTGTATGTGAGTGCGTGTGTGTGTGTGTGGGTGTGTGTCTGTGAGAAAGAGTGTGTGTTTGTGCATGTCAGTGTATGTGAGTGCGTGCGTGTGTGTGTGTGTGTGTGTGTGTGTGTGAAGGTATGTGTTCTGCATGTGTGTTATCTGTATGTGTCTATGTATCTAACTATAATGCTTTCTATCTACCCATCTTTCTATGGGTGGTACCTTTCCAACTATCTTAATATCATGTGTTAATGTTTGTCTCTTCATACACACACATACATACACAGGGACACACGCACACTCACGCTTACGTACACACATACACAATCACTCACTTTCACACACACACACACACACACACACACATACAGAAACACGTGCGCGCGCTTACGGAAACAGATACACACACATATTCCAACAATTAACAGGGTTCAAACTATCGTAATTAACCCTTTTCACTACCACATATCCTTCTTAACCTTCACAAAATCGTCTAAATATAGCTAGATTATAACATACAAAAGAGGTCGTCGGTACTCAAAGGGATAAACAGTTCTTCGCAGCCTCGGTAATGGACGAACTGTGTTGACAAATGACGGTGCCTTTAGATATAGGAATGGTAAAACGTGTACGCTCTGTCAGCAACAAACACACACACACACACACTCTACACACACACACATACACTCGCATACACCCACTCACACACACATACACACCCACATATACACACACACACATACATACATACCCACACACACACACACACACACACATATTACACACACATACACTCACACACACACTCTCGGTCGGTAACAGGCGCTAGTAAGGTAATTAATGGGTTAAGGGGAGGTGTTTAGTTTGTTCAATAGACTTCCATCAACCTTAACATTACACCCCCTAGACCCCCTTTCAAGATACAGTATATTTGTACATTTTTCGGTAAAAAAAAAAAATCCTCTTAAATTACAGGCTCGCTATCGATCGCCAGGAATAAATCAACACATAAATGGCACGAAAGGTCTTACAATTGACAGAAATTGGGCGCGAGTTCTTAAAATCGCCAAACTAATGGGGCGAACGTCTTAAAATCTCAAAAGCAATGGGGCTAAACATGAGGGAGAAAGGGGTCCAGAAAAAAAAATCCCTCAAGTGACAATCTCCCCTTAATCATTCCAACGTTGCACCTATTGTTGACTAGGCAGGGAAGTCAGTACCGTACGCTTGTTAGGAGTGGAGTTCTGGGTGAAGCCTCTCTCTCTCTCTCTCTCTCTCTCTCTCTCTCTCTCTCTCTCTCTCTCTCTCTCTCTCTCTCTCTCTCTCTCTCTCTCTCTCTCTCTCCTCTCTCTCTCTCTCTCTCTCTCTCTCTCTCTCTCTCTCTCTCTCTCTCTCTCTCTCTCTCTCTCTCTCTCTCTCTCTCTCTCTCTCTCTCTCTCTCTCTCTCTCTCTCTCTCTCTCTCTCTCTCTCTCTCTCTCTCTCTCTCTCTCTCTCTCTCTCTCTCTCTCTCTCTCTCTCTCTATCTCTCTCTCTCTCTCTCTCTCTCTCTCTCTCTCTCTCTCCAGTATATATATATGCACACTAAAATGCACGGATGCAGTAATGACATAACATAATTACGTGTTTTTCTCTCGTAGTAATAACCCTTTCAGTACGATAACTCCTCTTTACTTATCATGCTAGCTAACCTTAGACGATTTTATTCGGATTAAGGAGGACCTGTGTTATTATTCACTGAGGTATTTGTGTTTTCTTAGTCCTAGACGCAGACCATGAGCTACAGAGAATCGTTTAATGGTGACCAATCGAAGAGGAAGTTCCCCTTATCGTGTTGAAAGGGTTTATGTAATATATTGTATGACAAGGAAACAGTTTATACAGTGGCGCTAATAAGTCAGGTCTCGGCACCAAGTATGTATGTTTTGATCTATTATTGGTATCCGCAATATCTAAGCTTCATTTCTTCATATCGAGTGAAATATACAAACATGTTCCTACACTTACCCACCCTATTCAACATCTGACAAGACATTAATACAACACAGAGCGAGCCAAACGTAATGACAGCTGGGACATGACTTATTAGACTTTAATACAGCACAGAGCGAGCCAAACGTAATGACTGCTGGGACATTAATTATTAGACTTTAATACAGCACAGAGCGAGCCAAACGTAATGACAGCTGGGACATGAATTATTAGACTTTAATACAGCACAGAGCGAGCCAAACGTAATGACAGCTGGGACATGACTTATTAGCGCGACTGTACTTACTATTAATTGTTTATTATATTCACCAGATCATTCTATCGTCTCTTGCTGGTGTCATTCACTGCATACATTCTATCGTCTCTTGCTGGTGTCATTCACTGCATACATTCTATCGTCTCTTGCTGGTGTCATTCACTGCATACATTCTATCGTCTCTTGCTGGTGTCATTCACTGCATACATTCTATCGTCTCTTGCTGGTGTCATTCACTGCATACATTCTATCGTCTCTTGCTGGTGTCATTCACTGCATACATTCTATCGTCTCTTGCTGGTGTCATTCACTGCATACATTCTATCGTCTCTTGCTGGTGTCATTCACTGCATACATTCATCTATCGTCTCTTGCTGGTGTCATTCACTGCATACATTCTATCGTCTCTTGCTGGTGTCATTCACTGCATACATTCTTGCTGGTGTCATTCACTGCATACATTCTTGCTGGTGTCATTCACTGCATACATACTTGCTGGTGTCATTCACTGCATACATTCTTGCTGGTGTCATTCACTGCATACATTCTTGCTGGTGTCATTCACTGCATACATTCTATCGTCTCTTGCTGGTGAGATTCTCTGCATAAATTCTTTGATCTCTTGCTGGTGTCATTCACTGCATACATTCTATCGTCTCTTGCTGGTGTCATTCACTGCATACATTCTATCGTCTCTTGCTGGTGTCATTCACTGCATACATTCTATCGTCTCTTGCTGGTGTCATTCACTGCATACATTCTTGCTGGTGTCATTCACTGCATACATTCTATCGTCTCTTGCTGGTGTCATTCACTGCATACATTCTATCGTCTCTTGCTGGTGTCATTCACTGCATACATTCTATCGTCTCTTGCTGGTGTCATTCACTGCATACATTCTTGCTGGTGTCATTCACTGCATACATTCTTGCTGGTGTCATTCACTGCATACATACTTGCTGGTGTCATTCACTGCATACATTCTTGCTGGTGTCATTCACTGCATACATTCTTGCTGGTGTCATTCACTGCATACATTCTTGCTGGTGTCATTCACTGCATACATTCTTGCTGGTGTCATTCACTGCATACATTCTTGCTGGTGTCATTCACTGCATACATTCTTGCTGGTGTCATTCACTGCATACATTCTTGCTGGTGTCATTCACTGCATACATTCTTGCTGGTGTCATTCACTGCATACATTCTTTGCTGGTGTCATTCACTGCATACATTCTTGCTGGTGTCATTCACTGCATACATTCTTGCTGGTGTCATTCACTGCATACATTCTTGCTGGTGTCATTCACTGCATACATTCTTGCTGGTGTCATTCACTGCATACATTCTTGCTGGTGTCATTCACTGCATACATTCTTGCTGGTGTCATTCACTGCATACATTCTTGCTGGTGTCATTCACTGCACTGCATACATTCTTGCTGGTGTCATTCACTGCATACATTCTTGCTGGTGTCATTCACTGCATACATTCTTGCTGGTGTCATTCACTGCATACATTCTTGCTGGTGTCATTCACTGCATACATTCTTGCTGGTGTCATTCACTGCATACATTCTTGCTGGTGTCATTCACTGCATACATTCTTGCTGGTGTCATTCACTGCATACATTCTTGCTGGTGTCATTCACTGCATACATTCTTGCTGGTGTCATTCACTGCATACATTCTTGCTGGTGTCATTCACTGCATACATTCTTGCTGGTGTCATTCACTGCATACATTCTTGCTGGTGTCATTCACTGCATACATTCTTGCTGGTGTCATTCACTGCATACATTCTTGCTGGTGTCATTCACTGCATACATTCTTGCTGGTGTCATTCACTGCATACATTCTTGCTGGTGTCATTCACTGCATACATTCTTGCTGGTGTCATTCACTGCATACATTCTTGCTGGTGTCATTCACTGCATACATTCTTGCTGGTGTCATTCACTGCATACATTCTTGCTGGTGTCATTCACTGCATACATTCTTGAAATATATAACCATTTTCGCAGTTACATTTTGACTACGTACAAACTTGTCTCTAGGATTGGGAAAATAGTTACGTGTTTTTAAGGGGGGATGGACCGGTTTTCTGGGCCACTTTCTCCCTCATGTTTAGCCCCATTAGTTTTCAGATGTTAAGATGTTTGCCCCATTAGTTAGTTGATTTTAAGACCTTTCGCCCCATTTCTTCGTCAATATTTAGACCTTTCGTGCTATTTAGGTTTTGATTTGTTCCCTGGCGAACGATAGTGAGCCTGTAATGTTGGAAGAATCGACCTTCGGCCGGGACATTTTTCTACCGAAAAATTTACAAATTAATCTAGAAGGGGGATATAATGGATGTCTTTTTTTTTAATGTGATGGAGGTCTAGGGAGGAAACTAGAAAAATAATGAATACAGAACATGCAAATATCGCCCAAAAAGTGACCCATCCCCCCTTAATAGTTTCATGCACTTCAAACAATGGCTTGTATAAATAACAAAATATAATATATATTGGAAAAAAAAAATCACTCCCAGTATGAATATTATCTATTGTAAATATTTGAACGATGTATAACTTCCTATGTGATATATCGGGTAGTATTGTATTTATTGTGTCACTCATGATAAAGTAGACTGTAGACATAACAAGAAAGGCAAGTGCAAAAGAAGTAACGATGTTGTTCTCTCTTTCTCTCTCCAGGTACTAAAGCTAGGCCGCTGGTTGGCTGGCGTGGTGGTAAGTCGATCAGGCCCCGGCCAATCACCGCCCAGATGGTGAGACGAGCAAGTTGGAGAATCCGATATGATCCACATTCGGCCTAACTTTCAACCGAACCCCTGACTTATAACAAGAAAAAAAAATCCTGCCCAAAGCTACAGAAGGTGAGGGGTTAGAGTAGAGTACATTTGTATTAAAGGTGCTTTGATGTGAAACCGAAGTGTGATGGTACCGAATTGTCCTTCTTTGTAGAGGACGTATGGAGGAGAATGCAGGGGTAGGACTCATTCGTTCCAACAACAAAACTGACACAGGCCACCGGAGTAAACCCATCCCAGGAAATACACCCACAATGTTCCAGTAGTTATGGCCAAATGGTTTTAATTTGAGAATGCTTTGGTGAGGGGCTAAAGAAGTTGATCCTACCGAGTTGTTCAAGAGTGTGAAGAAGGAGGACCGGGGAGAGTTAGTACGGCTGCCACCAAATTCGGTTCTGGATACCCACAGCCACATATAGAAGTAGATAACCTGGTCCCAAAGTAGACATGGAGGTAGATAATAAGTGAATCAGGGACAAAGTGAAGTAGAGGGAAGGAAATGGTGTAGAGGGGGTGGTGTTTTGGTGTGGTGGCGAAGTGGTGTTGGTATCGGGTTGGGTCGAGAGGGCGTGTCCGGGGAGTCCTACTAGTGGGTGTGGTCTCCTCTCTCTCTCTCTCTTTCTTTCTTTCTTTCTTTCTTTCTTTCTTTCTTTCTTTCACTCTATCTATCTATCTCTTTCTTTCTTTCTTTCTTTCTCTCTCTCTCTCTCTCTCAGCTCACGTGATGTGAGGGTGTTGGGAGAGAGAGAGAGAGAGATATAGAGGGGGAGACGGAAAGAGAGAGGGGGGAGAATGCGGACGAAAGTTGGGGTAGGGTAAGAAATGAACGTATATATATGAGAGAGAGAGAGAGAGTTGAGGGTGAGAAATGGGATGAGAAAAAGAGTAGAGGTGAATGAAAGTGGTGCGGGGGGAGGGGGAGAGAGAAAACGGGGGAAGGGGGGATAAGGAGAGGGAGAGAGGGAGAGGGAGGGGGGTAGGAAAGAGAGAAAGAGAAGAGGGCGAGGGGGAAGAGAGTTATTCAGAAACACTGCTCAGCCAGACCTTACATTTTCTGCGTGGTATCATGACTAGAATGTGAATATATATATATATATTTTTTTTTTTTTTCTATGTGAGTGAGGGAGACAAAATGCAAAACTGCCTGTAGCGGGTGCCTCCCCATAGTTGAAAGAGTGACAAGGCCAAAATCAAGGGACGTTCGAGCCAAAATACCTGGAGACACGGAGTTTGAAACAATTAAAGTCATAGGAGGAGGGAAAAACTGATTCTGGGAGAGAGTTCCAGAGCTCAGCTGTTGAATAGAAGAAAGACAGAGTAATGTTTCACTCTTGGGATGGAGAGTTGCACCGAGTATGGGTGTGATTGTGTTGCAAGACGGGTTCTACGTACCCTACGTAGAGGAGGTGGTATACACTGGGAGAGCTCTGAGGAACACTGATTATTGCAGTAGCGATTGAATAGCGAGAGAGATGCAACATTGCGGCGAAGAGAGAGAGTTTGCAGATAGTTGGTGAGTGGGTGGGAGTTAATGATACGAATGGTCTTCCTTTCTACTTTGTCCAGGAGTGCGGTGTGAGAGAATCCTCCTCACACATGTGAACAATACACAATACAATGACGCACTGTGCCCCTGTACAGAGCAAGAAGCTGTTCAGAGGTAAAGAACCCCTTGAGGCGGTTGAGCACACCCAGCTTTTGGGAGGCTGCCTTAACAAGACTGGTAATATGGTCCTTCCAAGTGAGAACAGAAGAAATAGAGACACCAAGAATATTGAGAGAAGATGAAGGATTGATTTTTGTATTATTGAAGAATAAGGGATAGTCCTCTGGGAGTTCCTGACGGGTAGATAGATGGAGAAATAAGGTACATTAAGAATACAATACAATATATATGTAGGAGAGAGAGCGAGAGCGAGAGGAGGGGGGGGGGGGAGAGCGAGAGGGGGTGGGGAGGGTTAGAGACTTAAAGGTGAAAGTCGTACTAGACACAATACCTTATGAGCCCTACGATATATCAGACTGTCCTATATTTCCCGTGACCTAATGACTCGTATTGAAGAGTTACATATACTAGAGTTGTATTAAAGAGTTACATGTACTAAAGTCTTATTAGAGAGTTATACATATACTAGAGTTGTATTAAAGAGTTACATGTACTAACGTCGTATTAGAGAGTTACATATACTAGAGTTGTATAAAGAGTTACATGTACTAAAGTCTTATTAGAGAGTTATACATATACTAGAGTTGTATTAAAGAGTTACATGTACTAACGTCGTATTAGAGAGTTACATATACTAGAGTTGTATTAAAGAGTTACATGTACTAACGTCGTATTAGAGAGTTACACATACTAGAGTTGTATTAAAGAGTTACATGTACTAAAGTCGTATTAGAGAGTTACACATATACTAGAGTTGTATTAAAGAGTTACATGTACTAAAGTCGTATTAGAGAGTTACACATATACTAGAGTTGTATTAAAGAGTTACATGTACTAAAGTCGTATTAGAGAGTTACACATATACTAGAGTTGTATTAAAGAGTTACATGTACTAAAGTCGTATTAGAGAGTTACACATATACTAGAGTTGTATTAAAGAGTTACATGTACTAAAGTCGTATTAGAGAGTTACACATATACTAGAGTCATATTAAAGAGTTTCACACATACAGTATCTTAGCTAGGTCAGACAACTCTATATGGTACACACAACGTTATATGGTGCACACACCGTTATATGGTACACAACGTTATATGGTACACACACCGTTATATGGTACACACAACGTTATATGGTACACACAACGTTATATGGTACACACAACTTTATATGGTACACACACCGTTATATGGTACACACACCGTTATATGGTGCACACACCGTTATATGGTACACCCAACGTTATATGGTACACACACTGTTTTATGGTACACACACCGTTATATGGTACACACAACGTTATATGGTGCACACACCGTTATATGGTACACACACCGTTATATGGTACACCCAACGTTATATGGTACACACAACGTTATATGGTACACACAACGTTATATGGTACACACAACTGTATATGGTACACACACCGTTATATGGTACACACACCGTTATATGGTACACCCAACGTTATATGGTACACAGACTGGTTTATGTTACACACACCGTTATATGGTACACACAACGTTATATGGTACACACAACGTTATATGGTACACACAACTTTATATGGTACACACACCGTTATATGGTACACACCGTTATATGGTACACAAACCGTTATATGGTACACACAACGTTATATGGTACACACACCGTTATATGGTACAAACCGTTATATGGTACACACACCGTTATATGGTACACACAACTTTATATGGTACACACACCGTTATATGGTACACACAACGTTATATGGTACACACACCGTTATATGGTACACACACCGTTATATGGTACACACACCGTTATATGGTACACACAACGTTATATGGTACACACACCATTATTTAGTACACACCGTTATATGGTACACACACCGTTATATGGTACACACACCGTTATATGGTACACACACCGTTATTTAGTACACACCAAACACACACACACACTACGGTATACTGGAGTTGTGAACATATATACAGATATGACAATTACAATGTTTGAACGTTTAAAACCCAGTTGTATGGGTTTAGGGTTATAATAGAGATTGTCTCGTTCATGTTCAATACTGATTGTAATGCCTGCGTCGCCATACATTATGTTGACTCGACACACACATTTATATTAACACGCAAATTCATTTATCTATCTATACAGTATATACTGTACACACACACACACACACACACACACACACACGTGTATATGTATATATATATATACCGTATATATATATATATATATATATATATATATATATATATATATATATATATATATATATATATAAACAACGTTTTATGATACAGTCTCCTATATAACACATACACACATGCACACGCTTACACACACAAACACGCCCTCACTCACACGCACACACACTCACACACACCATTGTAGACTTATACTTTATAACAGGTATAAAGAAGATTAGCGACAGTATTTATAAATATATTGAACGATGCACCTCTCTCTCTCTCTCTCTCTCTCTCTCTCTCTCTCTCTCTCTCTCTCTCTCTCTCAACAGTCAATTTATTTAATATTCATGTATTGTTCAAAGTTCGTGCAAAGTTTAAGCTGTACACAATATGTGATTCATTGAACATATAGTGTTATGTAACAATCAATATTCGTTGATCATAAACCATTCGTTGGATAGATAACCTTCACGCTCCGTTATACGTGCACTGACCACAAGAATTGTATTGAACACGCTAATTTAATACATAATTAAAACGCATGCATCATAACCAATTGATTGTACATTTTATCTTGATGTATTGCAACAATGTATTTTCAATTAAATTTGGGTGGAACTAGAGGGTTTTATGTATATAGTACTTAGCCAGAAGGCGTTTTCGTACCTCTTGGTACTTGTTCAGTGGCAGGGAAGTGAATGAGAATGGTGTGAGGTAGTGAGCTTATATACATCACAACAATAATCATTCACTTCCCTGACACTGAAGAAGTACCAAGAGGTACGAAAACACCTTCTGGCTAAGTACTATGTACATAAAACACCTTCTGGCTAAGTACTATGTACATAAAACACCTTCTGGCTAAGTACTATGTACATAAAACACCTTCTGGCTAAGTACTATGTACATAAAACACAACTTCCTATCCATGGAAGGAAAGAATGCTCTCAGAAAAGATAGCCAAGAAGCTCTGCAACAACCAACTTGCCATAACCTTCAATGGAATATGCTTGATAGAAAATATCCTGCCCATATATACAAAGCATATATATATATATATATATATATATATATATATATATATATATATATGTGTGTGTATACAGTATATATAATTCAAATAAAGTAGGGTACATTGGTATATATTTGTCTGTATCATATTACAATATATCTTCTTATCTTTATATCAAATGTGTTATCGTTACCAAGGTTAATATAAACACACTGACACTCTCATACACACATACACTTTACACGCACATACATACTACTGTGTGTCATTGATTGGCTGCACACACAGGTACTACCACCACACACACATACCTTACACACGCACACACACACTAAGCACACACACACTAAGCACACACACACACACACACACACACACACACACACACACACACACACACACACAGACGAAAGTGATTCCTTAGCCTATTCACCACCATTGCGTTTATGTGGATGTTATTCTGACAATTTTACCCACTTTAGTAAGATATTGTAGGGATGAAATGAGTGAAGGTTATCGCACTTTAGTAAGATATTGTAGGGATGAAATGAGTGAAGGTTATCGCACTTTAGTAAGATATTGTAGGGATGAAATGAGTGAAGGTTATCGCACTTTAGTAAGATATTGTAGGGATGAAATGAGTGAAGGTTATCGCACTTTAGTAAGATATTGTAGGGATGAAATGAGTGAAGGTTATCGCACTTTAGTAAGATATTGTAGGGATGAAATGAGTGAAGGTTATCGCACTTTAGTAAGATATTGTAGGGATGAAATGAGTGAAGGTTATCGCACTTTAGTAAGATATTGTAGGGATGAAATGAGTGAAGGTTATCGCACTTTAGTAAGATATTGTAGGGATGAAATGAGTGAAGGTTATCGCACTTTAGTAAGATATGTAGGGATGAAATGAGTGAAGGTTATCGCACTTTAGTAAGATATTGTAGGGATGAAATGAGTGAAGGTTATCGCACTTTTTTCGTTTACGTTTACGCAGTGGGCCGCTCTTGGGCGTCATAGTGTGCGGGGATTAGTGATTGGGGACAGGGTCAGGAGAAGGATCAGTATTAGGGATATAATGACTGATGATCCTAGTTCTAAAAGAATCAAGAGTGGGACTATTAATTATATGATATGGGAGGTGATTCTACTCTTGGATACGGCGGGTAAAATGATTGTCTAAATGTGTCTGTGCTTGACTGATAGGTGTGGTATTTTAGGCTGTGGCTGCGTCTCGTACATCGTAGACTTGTAGGGTGTTAATTATGCCTTTGTCTATGTCTACTATAGGTGGCGCCAACGAACTTGACAATAATCTTGACCCCTTAATTTTGTAAAACTCGAAATGAATGAAAACAATCGGGTTGACATTATTATCATTTGGGAAGAGTCCACCAGGAAATAAGTGTGGTTCTTTACAGCCAGCTTGCTCTAGGCCCTTTTGAGTTAGAGAAAGGTCAGGGATCAAGATGATTGTCAAGTTTGTTGGCGCTACCTCTAAGTTGTTAGTGATTATATATAACATCTGTTGTCGGTGTATTTATCTTCTTGTTGCAAGTGGGTGTAGTTTAATGTCTTGTTTAAGGGGGGTGACCTGCTTTTTGTTATTTCTGTCCTTTTCTCTCTTTCTCTGGCTTGTATCCATTCGGCCCCATTCAGCCAAACTATTTTAAGACGTTTATCCCCATCTAGGTGTTGATTTCTTCCTGGCGAGCGATAGCGAGCCAGCATTATATGAAGAAATCTGGCTTCGCCTGAGACATGTTTCTATCGAAAAATTTACAAATTTAGCCTGCTGTCTAACAAAATAAAAAGTATGCTGGCTCGCTACCGCTTACCAGTAAGAAATTGACACCTAGATGGGGATACACGTCTTAAAACAGTAGACTGAATGGGGCCAAATGGATACAAGCCAGAGAAAGATAGAAAAGGACAGAATAAAAACCGGTCACCCCCCTTAAGCAAAGTGACAGATGTAGTGTGTCTGTAATCACGTCTGATCCATCTTGCAGCTTTGTTTTGTATGGCCTCTAGTTTATTTATGTTATTGTGAGTGTGTGGATCCCAGACGGTGTCCCAGTATTCTAAAAGTGGGGCCGAACAAGTATTTTAACCCCTTCAGTACCAGTGCCGTCCTTTTAACTCTATTCTGGCTTCTATTAGACGATTTGGTTCAGTTAAAAAAGAGCTTCCAGCAATTACCAGGTTTTGAACTAATTCACTTTACCCTGTATAATTATTACCTCAGATCCTTCTTCAGGGACCCCACCTCGCTTTTTTGCTCTTTCTCTCCCTCTCTCTTTGGCTTGTATCCATTCGGCCCCATTCAGCCTACTGTTTTAAGACGTTTACCCCCATCCAGGTGTCAATATTTTCCTGGCGAGCGGGAGCGAGCCAGCATATATATATTTTTGTTTTGACAGCAAGCTAAATTTGTACATTTTTCGATAGAAAAATGTCTCCAGCGAAGCCGGATTTCTTCATACAATGCTGGGTCGCTATCGCTCGCCAGGACGAAATCGACACCTGGATGGGGATAAACGTCTTAAAACAGTTGGCTGAATGGGGCCGAATGGATACAAGCCAGGGAAAGAGAGAGAAGGAGAAAAAGATAATAAAAAACGGTTACCCCCTAAAAAAATACGTGACGGGTACTGAAGGGGTTAACAGGTCTTATACATGACTTTAACCATACCCTTCTTAGACCTGGGATTGTTTTGTTTTTTCCACTTCTCCCTCATGTTTAGCCCCATTAGTTTTCAAATGTTATGACGTTCGTTCCATCCATTTGGCGATTTTAAGACCTTTCGCCCCCATATCTTTGTCAATATTAGGACCGTTCGTGCCATTTAGGTGTCGATTTTTCCTGGCGAGCGATAGAGAACCGGCCTGTAATCAAATGGTCCAAGGTAACGAACGCGTCATGGTACTGAAGGGGTGAAAGTCGGCTGGGCTCCGTTTTCTATCAGATATTTTACAGCCACTTTTTAAGGGGGGGTAGTGGTTCTTTGTTGGTCTATATTATATTATATTTATTTATCCATTTATTTTTTGTTTTTAAGTTTCCTCGCTAGACCTCCACCAAGCTTAAAAAAAAACACTCCCTAGACCCCCTCTCAAGATAGATTTGTAATTTTTTTCGGTAGAAAAATAACCCGGCCGAAGGTCGGTTCCTCTTAAGATTACAGGCTCGCAATCGCTCGCCAGGAAAAAAATCACCTAAATGGCACGAAAGGTCTTAATAGTGACATAGAAATGGGGCGAAAGGTGTCAAAATCGCCAAACTAATGGAACGAACGTCTTAATATCTCAACACTAATGGGTCTTAAACATGAGGGAGAAAGGGGTCCAGAGAAACGAACCCTCCCCCTTCAACAGTCCCAATTAGATGATACTTTGTCTACTCCATCAAGGGTTTGTGCTAGACGATATTATCCAGCTTAGGAAGTAAAAAAAAAAAAAAAAAAAAAAAAAAACGCACACACACACACACACACACACACACACACACACACACACACACACACACACACACACACACACACACACACACACACAGTAAAATTGTACCTGGGAGAGTAAGCCACTTTTTTGTTCTCCTATACTCTGTTCCAAGTAGGTTGGTCAGGAATCGTGAACCGGAACCTCTGTAACTCAAAATGGGCTAGAGCAAATGGGCTGTAAATAATCCACACCTATTCCCTGGCTGACTCTTCCCAAGTAGTAGTAATAGTATTAGCTCGATTGCTCCAGTCCTTTGTGAGTTATAGACGTTAATGTTTAAGAGTTTTGGCCTACATATTTTGAACAGGGTATAGAGTGTAGAATAGTGCTTCAGTCGGACTAGGTCGGTAGGTCAAAAGTAAATACAACACGAAGATAGTAGTAGTTGAGATATAAAATAGTAATAGTTAAGACAGTAGGATAGTTGTAGTTAAGAAAGTCAGTGTGTTAGTTAAGGAAGTAAGATAATAGTAGTTGAAACATAAAGATACAGTAATAGTAGTTAAGACAATAAGATAGGAGTAGTTAAGACAAGAGTAGTAAAGACATAATACTATTTAAGACAGTAAGATAGGCGTAGTTAATACAGTATCAGTAGTTAAGGCAGATAGTGGTAGGTGATACATTAAGATAGTAATAGTTATGATATTAGTATTTAAAACTATAAAAGCATGGTTATAAAGACAATGCTAGTTGTACTTGAGAATTGAGATAGTAATGTTGTAGTATTAAGGACAATAATAGGTGTAGTTAAGATAATAGTAATATATATATATAGGCTATACTGTACAGGTATATGTTAAGATAGTTGTAGTATAAATTAGGATAGTACACACTATAACAATAAGATAGTAGACAATATAACTGTAAGATAGACAGTAAAATATTAGTGTGACAGTACGATAGTAAGATATAAAATAGGTGGGTAAGATATGATAATAAGATAGTCATACCAGACAGACCATGAGGGAAGATAGCATTATAGGAAGACCATGAGAGAGAGTAAGATAGTAAGCGAGGGTATGAAGACAGTGAATAAAGCAGTAAGTGAGTGGGTGAGAAAGTAAAGCAGTGAGTGGGGCCTCCCCCGCGCCTGGCAGGGTGGACTCGCCCGACGCATTGCGATAGAAGAGCCACACGCGACCTAGGCTATACTGCTGCTCCACCCTATACTGTTCCACCACCATATACTGTTCCACTCTATACTGTTCCACCACCCTATACTGTTCCACCACCCTATACTGTTCCACCACCCTATACTGTTCCACCACCCTATACTGTTCCACCACCATATACTGTTCCACCACCATATACTGTTCCACCACCCTATACTGTTCCACCACCCTATACTGTTCCACTCTATACTGTTCCACCACTCTATACTGTTCCACCACTCTATACTGTTCCACCACCATATACTGTTCCACTCTATACTGTTCCACCACCCTATACTGTTCCACCACCCTATACTGTTCCACCACCCTATACTGTTCCACTCTATACTGTTCCACCACCCTATACTGTTCCACTCTATACTGTTCCACCACCCTATACTGTTCCACCACCCTATACTGTTCCACCACCATATACTGTTCCACCACCCTATACTGTTCCACCACCATATACTGTTCCACCACCATATACTGTTCCACCACCCTATACTGTTCCACCACCATATACTGTTCCACCACCCTATTCTGTTCCACCACCATATACTGTTCCACTATACTGTTCCACCACCCTATACTGTTCCACCACCATATACTGTTCCATCACCCTATACTGTTCCACCACCCTATACTGTTCCACTCTATACTGTTCCACCACCCTATACTGCTTCACCGACCTATACTGTTCCACCACCCTAAACTGTTCCACCATCATATACTGTTCCACTCTATACTGCTCCACCGACCTATACAGTTACACCACCCTATACTGTTCCACCACCCTATACTGCTCCACTCTATAGTGTTCCACCACCCTATACTGTTCCACCACCCTAACTTCCTAATCCTGCCACGGACATTAGTTCCAGGGCAGTAATTCCCTTTCCAATGTTCCCTTACCCACTCTAAACCACTGTTTGGACACTTGATCCTCAGTGTTTTGGAGGACAAGCAACCTAGAAGGGTCACTAGATCTGTTGTTGCTTGATTTCCTTTGTACTTTGTACTGCTCCACTCTATACTGTTCCACCATTCTATACTGTTCCACTCTATACTGTTCCACCACCCTATACTGTTCCACCACCATATACTGTTCCACCACCATATACTGTTCCACTCTATACTGTTCCACCACCCTATACTGTTCCACTCTATACTGCTCCACCGACCTATACAGTTACACCATCCTATACTGTTCCACCATCCTATACTGTTCCACCACCCTATGTTGTTCCACTCTATACTGTTCTACCACCCTATACTGCTCCACCGACCTATACTGTTCCACCACCCTATACTGTTCCACCACCCTATGCTGTTCCACTCTATACTGTTCCACACCCTATACTGTTCCATCCTATACTGTTCCACCACCCTATGCTGTTCCACCACCCTATGCAGTTCCACACCCTATACTGTTCCATCCTATACTGTTCCACCGCCCTATACTGCTCCACCACCCTATACTGTTCCACCACTCTATGCTGTTCCACTCTATACTGCTCCACCACCCTATACTGTTCCACCACTCTATACTGTTCTACCACCCTATACTGCTCCACCGACCTATACTGTTCCACCACCCTATACTGTTCCACCACCCTATACTGTTCCACCACCCTATGCTGTTCCACTCTATACTGCTCCACCACCCTATACTGTTCCACACCCTATACTGTTCCATCCTATACTGTTCCACCACCCTATGCTGTTCCACCACCCTATGCTCTTCCACCACCCTATACTGTTCCACCACCCTATACTGTTCCACCACCCTATACTGTTCCACACCCTATACTATTCCACTCTTCTGTTCCACCAC
The DNA here is from genome assembly GCA_032716605.1 of Paralithodes platypus. Lineage (NCBI taxonomy): Eukaryota > Metazoa > Arthropoda > Malacostraca > Decapoda > Lithodidae > Paralithodes > Paralithodes platypus. The sequence continues at coordinate 11,534,145 of CM064564.1, read as the reverse complement.
CCTATACTGTTCCACCACCCTATGCTGTTCCACTCTATACTGTTCCACCACCCTATACTGTTCCACCCTATACTGTTCCACCACCCTATACTGCTCCATTTTATACTGTTCCATCACCCTACACTGTTTCACCACCCTATACTGTTCCACTCTATGGTGTTCCACCACCCTATACTGTTCCACCCTATTCTGTCCCACCACCCTATACTGTTCCACCACCCTATACTGCTCCTCCACCCTATACTGTTCCACCACCCTATACTGTTCCATCACCCTATGCTGTTCCACCACCCTATATTGTTACACCACACTATACTACTGCTCCACCTTACACTGTTCCACCACCCTATGCTGCTCCTCCAACCTATACTGTTCCACCCCCTATGCTGTTCCACCACCCTATACTGTTCCACCACCCTATACTGTTCCACCACCCTGTGCTGGTCCACCACCCTATACTGTTCCACTACCCTATACTGTTCCACAACCCTATACTGTTCCACCACCCTATACTGTTCCACCCTATACTGTTCCACCACCCTATACTGCTCCACCCTATACTGCTCCACCCTATACTGTTTCACCACCCTATACTGTTCCACCCTATACTGGTCCACCACCCTATAATGTTCCACCACCCTATAATGTTCCACCACCCTATAATGTTCCACCACCCTATACTGTTCCACCACCCTATACTGTTCCACCATCTTATACTGGTCCACCACCCTATAATGTTCCACCACCTTATACTGTTCCACCACCCTATACTGTTCCATCCTATACTGTTCCACCACCCTATACTATTCTACTCTACTGTTGCACCACTATACTGTTCCACCACCCTATACTGTTCCACCACCCTATACCGTTGCACCCTATACTGTTCCACCACCCTATACTGCTCCACCACCCTATTATGTTCCACCCAATACTGTTCCACCACCCTTTACTGTTCCACCATATATTGTTCCACCACCCTATTCTGGTCCACCCTATACTGTTCCACCACCCTATACTGTTACACCTTATACTGTTCCACCACCCTATACTGTTCCACCACCCTATACTGTTCCATCCTATACTGTTCCACCCTATCCTGTTTCACCACCCTATACTGTTCCACCCTATACTGTTCCACCATCCTATAGTGCTCCACCCTATACTGTTCCACCACCCTATATTGTTCCACCACCTTATTCTGCTCCACCCTATACTGTTCCACCACCTTATACTGTTCCACCACCCTTTATTGTTCCACCACCCTATTCTGCTCCACCACCCTATTCTGCTCCACCACCCTATACTGTTCCACCACCCTATACTGTTCCACCATATACTGCTACACCACCCTATGCTGTTCCACCACCCTATACTGTTCCACCACCCTTTACTGTTCCACCACCCTATACTGTTCTACCCTATACTGATCTACCCTAAATTGTTCCACCACCCTATACTGTTCCACCATCCTATACTGTTCGACCACCCTATACTGTTCCACCACCCTATACTGTTCCACTCTATACCGCTCCACCCTATACTGTTCCACCCTACACTGTTCCATCGTATGCTGTTCTACCCTATACTGCTCCACCTTATACTGATCAACCACTCTTTAGTGTTCCACCACCCTTTACTGTTCCACCACCCTTTACTGTTCCACCACCCTTTACTGTTCCACCCTGTACTGTTCCACCCTATACTGCTCCGCTCTATACTGCTCCACCCTATACTGTTCCACTCTATACTGCTCCACCCTATACTGTTCCACCCTATACTGCTCCACCCTATACTGTTCCACCCTATACAGCTCCACCCTATACTGCTCCACCCAATACTGTTCCACCCTATACTGCTCCACCATATACTGTTCCACCCAATACTGCTCCACCCTATACTGCTCCACCCAATACTGCTCCACCCTATACTGTTCCACCCTATACTGTTCCACCCTATACTTTTCCACCCTATACTGCTCCACCCTATACTGTTCCACCCTATACTACTCCACCCTATACTGCTCCACCCTATACTGTTCCACCCTATACTGCTCCACCCTATACTGCTCCACCCAATACTGCTCCACCCTATACTGTTCCACCCTATACTGCTCCACCCTATACTTTTCCACCCTATACTGCTCCACCCTATACTGTTCCACCCTATACTGCTCCACCCTATACTGCTCCACCCTATACTGCTCCACCCTATGCTGCTCCACGCTATACTGATCCACCCTATACTGTTCCACCCTATACTGCTGCACCCTATACTGCTCCACCCTATACTGCTCCACCCTATACTGCTCCACCATATACTGCTTCACCCTATACTGCTCCACCCTATACTGTTCCACCCTATACTGCTCCACCCTATACTGCTCCACCCTATACTGTTCCACCCTATACTGTTCCACCCTATATTGCTCCACCCTATACTGCTCCACCCTATACTGCTCCACCCTATACTGTTCCACCCTATACTGTTCCACCCTATACTGCTCCACCCTATACTGTTCCACCCTATACTGCTCCACACTATACTTATTCACTTATATTTGTCCACCCTATTCTGCTCCATCCTGTATCACCACACCACGCGTCCACCTTGTTCCACCACACTAGGGCTGCTCTCTGTTCCACCATGATCTACCTTATTCCATCATCATCCGGTTTCTGGTGTACCCTGTTCCACCTTGATGTTGTAATTGATTCCACCCTTCTACCTTACTATGTTCCACCTTGATGTTGTAATTGATTCCACCCTTCTACCTTACTATGTTCCACCTTGATGTTGTAATTGATTCCACCCTTCTACCTTACTATGTTCCACCTTTGTTCCATTGTGTTCCACCCTTTCCAACGCTTCTCCAACTTAGTGCAATACTGTTCCACTGTTCTACCTCCTATTGGTCCAGCCTGTTCCATTCTACCTCTATATTGGTTCACCCTGTTGGTCCACTCTGTACCACCCTATGTCACTCTACTGTTCCACCCTACTTTTCCGTTATGCACTACTTTATCACTGTTGTTCCACCATATTTCCACACCACTTGTTCCACCCTAACACACTATTCCTCTTCCTCCTCTCCTCTTGTTCCACATTGCTCCACACTACCCTTATCTCTGTCTGGCTCTGGAGAGTCCAAGCCCACACAAAAAGATGATACCCGGTACCACATCAATTAATAATAATAATAATAATAATAATAATAATAATAATATAAATATACCTTTCTGTTCCCTCCCTACTCCTTAATATTCTAGAAGATGCAGTTCCTCCACTTTATTTTATTCAGTGTGCGTGTTTGTGTGTGTTTAAGTAAATGTGTGTGCGTGTATGTGTGTGTTTTTTTTAGATACTGTGTGCGTGTGATTGTGTGCGTGTAAGTGACTGTGTGTGTGTGTGTATGTAAGTGATTGTATGCGGGTACGTGTGTGTGTGTGGGTGTGTGTGTATGTGCGTGTGTGTGCCTGCCAGTGCCACTTTAACATCTGGTGTGGCTTTGATTCACAACACACAGAGAGAACACAGGCACCCAAATGGTTTAACAGATTATTATAAACAACACACCCCTAACACATACACACACACCCAAAATCCTAGGAGTAACATATGATACTCATATGACATTCAAACAGCACACCACAAACATTAAAAAGAAACTGACACCCAGACTTAACGCCCTCAGGTCACTTGCTCACACAAAATTTGGACACAACAAAGAAACTACCACCACAGTATATAAACAATACATAAGATCAGTGATGGAATACGCAAGCCCAGCCTGGGCTTCTAACCTAGTACACATCATAAGACCTTACAGTACTATTCAAAACAAAGCCCTGAAGATCATTACAGGCTGCACAGCTACTGCACCCACAGATCACCTACATAGAAACCAAAATCCTCAAAGTCAAAGACCATCTGGACATAGAGGCACTCAATTCCTGGCAGCAGCCTCCACGAACCAAGACCACCCACTATAACTACATGGCAACACACCCACAGTACACCAAGAAATATCAAAACAACACCCAGCACACGGTATCACACACAATTATATAGTACCCTCTCCCTCCCTGCCCACCCCGAACCCAATTAATCCAGAAGAACATCCATACTATATCTCTCACCGATCCATCCACTCATAGACAACACACAGCTGCATACGACCTCCCGAAATCCATCCTTCCGAATCCTCCCTTCCTCGCGAGGACAGAGTCCACCTGGCCAGGCTGAGATGCGGACACCATCCAGCTCTCCTGAGCTATCAGAAGAGACTGGATGACTCCGTTGTCGACGCCTGCCCGGGATGTAACACAGCACCCCATACCATTAAACACATCATAGAAGACTGCATTTCACACAACCACTTACGCCAACAACCCAATCTACACTCAATGAGAGCTCTGTGGGAAAGCCCAATCGTATGGCCTTTCTCAGGGACTCGGGGCTGTTCGGCCAGGCAGCTTAGGGAACAACAACAACAACAACAACAGATTATTATATATAGGACTCGGATATTCAAAGGGTGTCGTAAGTTAGGACCTGATGAGAGACTATAATATTAAGTCCTAGCATATTTATGATGACTTAATAATAATATTAATAATCATAATAATCATCGGTATATTTCGTCTTACATCTTAGCTTGCCCATACTCAGAAGGGGCAGGCGTAAATTATAGTACCAAATTATAGTACCCAATTATATAGTACCCAATTATATAGTACCCAATTATATAGTACCCAATTATATAGTACCCAATTATATAGTACCCAATTATATAGTACCCAATTATATAGTACCCAATTATATAGTACCCAATTATATAGTACCCAATTATATAGTACCCAATTATATAGTACCCAATTATATAGTACCCAATTATATAGCACCCAATTATATAGTACCCAATTATATAGTACCCAATTATATAGTACCCAATTATATAGTACCCAATTATATAGTACCCAATTATATAGTACCCAATTATATAGTACCCAATTATATAGTACCCAATTATATAGTACCCAATTATCTCGTGTTATGACTATTGGTGACCTACTACTTGGGCTGCCTACAGTAGATATGATGGTCGTGAATATAAGTTACATTGCATGTATTTTGGGTAACCAGGCCTACATATACTCACTGTGTGAAGTATACGCAAATATTTACAACATTAATTATGTAACTACGCATATGTTTTCAATGGGTATGCAATTACGTGGTTCACTGAAACACGAAAAATGCGCAACTTTGTGAACAATTGCAAACATTAATATGCAACTACGTCATTATTTACAATGTTAGGTATGTAGCCATGTTATTATTTACAACATTAGGTATGTAGACATGTTATTATTTACAATGTTAGGTATGTAGCCATGTTATTATTTACAACATTAGGTATGTAGACATGTTAGGTATGTAGCCATGTTATTATTTACAACATTAGGTATGTAGACATGTTATTATTTACAATGTTAGGTATGTAGCCATGTTATTATTTACAACATTAGGTATGTAGACATGTTATTATTTACAATGTTAGGTATGTAGCCATGTTATTATTTACAACATTAGGTATGTAGACATGTTATTATTTACAATGTTAGGTATGTAGACATGTTATTATTTACAACATTAGGTATGTAGACATGTTATTATTTACAACATTAGGTATGTAGACATGTTATTATTTACAACATTAGGTATGTAGACATGTTATTATTTACAACATTAGGTATGTAGACATGTTATTATTTACAACATTAGGTATGTAGACATGTTATTATTTACAACATTAGGTATGTAGCCATGTTATTATTTACAACATTAGGTATGTAGACATGTTATTATTAATAATGTTGAGCGGTACTTGAAAAGTATACAAAATGGATAAAAAACACCATCTGAGGAAGAGCACTTTATTGACAACGTTTCGCATAGCTTCATCAGGTCACTAACCAAGTGACCTGGTTACCTGACCTGATGACCTGATGAAGCTATCTGCGAAACGTTGTCAATAAAGTGTTTTTCCTCAGATGGTGGTTTTTATCCATTATTTAAAATGTTAGGTATGTTGCCATGTTATTATTTACAACATTAGATATGCAGTAATATCGTTAGTGTACAACTCCATTTGTTGTTCTAGCACAGCATGAGAGAGAGAGAGAGAGAGAGAGAGAGAGCTACATTAACTTAATTAAAACAAGATCCATGTAACTAATGTAGTTTCGTATTCAGGACAATTTTGTAACAATTAGTTTTGAGCTTATGGATTAAAGAGCAGTGGACAATTACTCTAAGGTAGTGAAGTGCAGAGAGTTGGTTCCAGGAGTTGACAAACGTTATTAAGCAGCACATTTTTTACAACTCTAGGTAGAAACAACTTGATTACATATATATATATATATATATATATATATATATATATATATATATAACACAACAACGACAATTGCTAGCTATCGTTACAATATAATTTGTATTAGTCATGTGGGTATATTTTCACCATTTTTGTATTCACACGAAACTGTCAATTTATCTTGGGAAGACTACAACTCTATACCCGGTGTCACTTGAGGGGTTGTATCCAATTCTAGCCTCGGAGTCAATATATCTGTTTACAATTATGCTAAAGAAAAGGTCCCCTCCCTTCACCCCAACCCCCTCTCCTCTGGGAGTAACAATATCGAGTAACCTAAAACCGAGTCCACAATGTTCAGAAGTTGTTAAGAAGGCAAACAAAATAATTGGCTTTATAGGCAGGTCATTTGAGCATAAATCCAAAGAAGTCATCCTAACCCTTTACAATTCCTTAGTCCACCCTCTTCTGGAATACTGCGTTCAATCCTGGTGCCCTTATTACCAAAAAGATATAAACAAGCTAGAACGAGTTCAACGTAGAGTTACCAAAATTATACCTAGCCTAAAGAACAAACCATACGAAGAGCGTCTTAGAGAATTAAATTTATTTCCTTTAACCCAGCGCAGATTAAGAGGTGACTTAATTCAAGTGTTCAAAATCATCAAAGGCATCGACACTATGGACTGTAGTAAGTACTTCACTATCGACCAATCTAATTACATGCGGGGAAACGGTTGCAAAATTATTGGTAAATCTTTTAACTCACACGAATCTAAGAATTTCTTCTTCAATCGAGTTGTCAACTTGTGGAATGGGCTTCCCCGAAACGTTATAGACTGCATCACCATTGATTCATTTAAACTCCGCATAGACAAATATCTCGCATCAAACCAGCGACTGACTGCGTTTGTAAATGAATAACTTTATTTTATCCCCCCCTCAGTTACTAACCCATCTGTCCCCTACTAACTTCCTAATCCTGCCACGGACATTAGTTCCAGGGCAGTAATTCCCTTTCCAATGTTCCCTTACCCACTCTAAACCACTGCTTGGACACTTGATCCTCAGTGTTTTGGAGGACAAGCAACCTAGAAGGGTCACTAGATCTGTTGTTGCTTGATTTCCTTTGTACTGTACTCCTTTGTACTAACAGCCTCTCCTCCACCCCAACCCTCTCCCTCCACCCCAACCCCCTCCATTCCACCACAACCCCCTCACCTCCACCAAAACCTCTTCCCCTTCACCCAAACCCCCTCCCCTCCACCACAACTACCTCCTCCAAAGCCCCCTCCCTCCACCACAACCCCCTCCCTCCACCAAAGCCATGTCCCCTCCAGTCCAACCCCTCTCCTCCCCCACAACCTCTTCCCCTTCACCAAAACCCCCTTCCCTCCACCCCAACCCCCTCCCTCCACTACAACCCCCTCCTCTCCAGCAAAACCCACTCCTCTCCAGCAAAACCCCCTCCCCTCCACCCCAAACCCTTCCCTCCACCAGAATCCCGTCCCCTCCCCCACAACCACCTCCCTCCATCACAAAACCCCTCCCTCCATCACAAACCCCCTCCCTCCAACCCCAGACCCATCCCTCCACCTCAACCCCCTCCCCTCCCCCAACCACCTCCTCCACTCTTCCATTTCTCGACCTTTCTCTTTTTTCAGTGCGGGTTATGCAGATGGAAATATAATTGTGGGGAATGTCCGCTACAGGAGAAAGGTATTAGAGAGAGAGAGAGAGAGAGAGAGAGAGAGAGAGAGAGAGAGAGAGAGAGAGAGAGAGAGAGATTGGAGTGTTTTTTTAGAGAAATAGTAAGAAAATATTATGTATTTATAGAAACTTAGTGGAAACAACTCCACACACACACACACTCTTTCTCTCTCACACATGCACACACACGCATACACACACACGCACACACACACCCACCCTCACTCA
>CM064564.1:11445828-11523328 GCA_032716605.1 Paralithodes platypus | reverse complement strand
GAGAGAGAGAGACAGACCAGATGCTCTCTCCAACTAAAGTTTTTTGTTATGGGTGTCAACTTAACCCTTTTTGTGTTCCACTGTATCAGCTTTGTTGCGTATTCTGGCTAGCATTAGATGATTTGATTCAGTTTAGTTAGGACCTTCTCGGAATGACGTAGGTTAAAAAGTATCATGATTACCCCATTAAGGGGAGATTGGCTGTTTGTTTGGTCTATTAATTCATTTATTCATATATTTTTTTAGTTTCCTCCCTAGACCTCTATCAAGCTTAGAATAACACCCCCTACAAGATAAATTTGTAAATTTTTCGGTAGAAAAATTTCCCGGCCGAAGGCCGATTCCTCATAAAATTGCAGGCTCGCTATCGCTCGCCAGGAAAGAATCGACACCTAAATGGCACGAAAGGTTTTAAAATTGACAACGAAATGGGGCGAAAGGTGTTAAAATCCCCAAACTAATGGGCCGAACGTCTTATAATTTCAAAACTAGTGGGGCTAAACATTAGGGAGAAGGGGGTCCAGAAAAACGGTCTGCCTCCCCTTAATTAAGCTCTACAAATTATTCCAAAACTGCGTACAATTGTCTAAAATTAGCTAAAGTAATAATTATGACAGACCGCGTTATGAAATGGGAATTAAGCTACATTAAAATTATGTCAAGGGTATATGCAATCAAAGGTATATGCAATCAAAGGTATATGCAATCAAAGGTATATGCAATCAAAGGTATATGCAATCAAAGGTATATGCAATCAAAGGTATATGCAATCAAAGGTATATGCAATCAAAGGTATATGCAATCAAAGGTATATGCAATCAAAGGTATATGCAATCAAAATGTTGTTATTACTGGCAATATACCACTATAAGGGTATCTTACTATGGTATATATATATATATTATTTAGGTTCCTCGCTAGGCCTCCATCAAGCTTAAGGGGAGGTTTTTAGTGTGTTTCCTAGACTTCCATCAAGCTTGAAATTACACTCCCTTGACCCCCTTTCAAGATAAATTTGTACATTTTTCGGTAGAAACATTTCCCGGCCGACGGCCGGTTCCTATGATAATATATTTTATTAATTTCACTCCAACACCAAACACCTCCCAAAGAAATTTATGAAAGCATGTAAACCACCGGGATTCGAAACTGGGTTGCCACACACTGATTTTAAACACTTTAACCGTTACACCATCAAGACTGTTAAAAGTACAACACATATCTACGATAAATATCCATTTATCGAATACTGGACATTAAGCTAATCATGTACTACACCCAGGCTGGCTATCGCTCGCCAGAAAAAAAATCGACACCTTAATTGGCACGAAAGGTCTTAATATTGACAAGGAAATTGGGAGAAAACTGTTAAAATTGATAAACTAATGGGCTTAACGTCTTAAAACCTGAAAACTAATGGGGCTAAACATGAGGAAGAAGTAAATACAGTACAGTAGTGGTTGGTACCTGCCCAGGACCTGGCTGCGAGGCTATTGTTATTAGGTCAGAACTCGTGAACACTGACATTCCTTTCAGTATGCAGTACTTTTGCTATCAGTAAGTGGTATTAACCCATCATATTCTGACAACTATTACACGATTATAGTCAGCTTAGGAAGGACCTCTAGCAATAAAAAGGCTTCAAACAATCGCAACCAGCCTTTTTAACTACCACAGATCCTTCTTAAGCTGCATAATATCGTCTAAATATAGGTAGAATACGATATAACACACGTCGCTGGTACTCAAAGGGTTATGATTTTGAAGGACCGGATTCCCAGATATAATTTCCTAGGCGCCACAAAATCTTCAAATGTTATATCCTGTTCCAAAGTGGTAGACTGGAAATCGTGAACCCAAACCTCTGCAACTCAAAAATGGGCTAGAGCAAATGGGCTGTAATTTTCCATACCTTTTCCCTGGCTGACCATTCCCAACTGGTAGATATATTAGCTCGATTACTCTAGTCGTTTGTGAGTTATATAAGATAATAGTTCAAGAGTTTTGGCCTACTTACTTAGAACAGGGTATAGTGAGAATCAATTGATAATGACACCCTATTGTATTGATGATGTTACGTGTTCCTGGAAGTGAGTTTGGGAAGTTGTGATATAGAAGGTGAACCCTATGATAACCCGTTACACACTACTATAAAACTGCTATAACTTGTCCTCCATATGCAGGCTACTGATAGGCTACCATCCAGCCATAGCAAGGTGGGATGCCCGACACCTTATTAGCTCCTGCTTTCCTTCATCATCTTTAACTTTACCTTCTCTACCCCCCCCCCTCTCTCCTTCCCACCCACCCCTCCCTCCTAGGAAATATATATATATATATATATATATATAATATATATATATATATATATATATATATATATACTGTATATATATATATATATATATATATATATATATATATTGAGTATATATCAGAAATACACGTGAGCCACTAAATGTTTCTAATCTCTCAGTGTGGTTCGAACCGCCGACCGTCAGGTCGATAGCCGACGCTTTAATCGTTGTGTAGTTGATTAAAGCGTCGGCTATCGTCCTGACGGTCGGCGGTTCGAATCCCACTGAGAGATTAGAAATATATATATATTACTATTATTATTTCAATTCCTTGTGTTGTTGTTGTTGTTGTTGTTCCCCAAGCTGCCTGGCCGAACACCCTCAAGGCCCCGAGTAAGGCCAAGGCCATAAACGAGCGCCCCCACAGAACTTGGTCCAAAGGGGGATGGATACACACTAAATAAATATCATACTACCATAAGCCTTAAGCCTTTCTTTAATTTAATAATATGGCGGTATAATACTGAAGACGTCATAGCATTACAAGAGTTATAATGAGAAGTGTGCGGGCAATATTAGGACGCTTTGGGCACCGTTATTGATTGTGGAGGAAGTGTGTGATGGGGGCCGGGTAGACTAGACTCGTATTCTTCAACATTTCTTTCCCTTCGCAGCGCCTAATACCGCACGAATATTGTGGGAATGAGCGATGTTTAGAGAGATTTCACGGATTAGCACTCCCATTTCTCAAGGTAACGTATATGTTCACGTTGTTTCGTCCACTAACGGCGCTGCGAAGGGAACTAATTGTTTAAGAATACCACCCTTTGAACCTTCAGAATACACACTCTCATGCCTCTCAAAGGGGTTCAATGGCCAACTAATTCAACTTCAATATATTTTGGGGTGTGTTGGGATGTATGAGGATTGACGTTGGTGGAGTGGGATAGGTATTGGGAGTGAGAGCTATAGGGTAATAGAGTAGACCTACTTATTGTGGAGTGGGATAGGTATTGGGTATTGGAAGTGAGAATAATAGGGTAGTCAAGTACATATTGGGGAGTGGGAGTGGTATTGGGAGTGATAATAATGGGGTAACAATACATATTGTGGAGTGGGATAGGTACTGGAGTGAGAATAATAGAGTAATCCAGTACATATTGTGGAGTGGGATAGGTACTGGAGTGAGAATAATAGAGTAATCCAGTACATATTGTGGAGTGGGATAGGTACTGGGGGTGAGAATAATAGAGTAATCCAGTACATATTGTGGAGTGGGATAGGTACTGGAGTGAGAATAATAGAGTAATCCAGTACATATTGTGGAGTGGGATAGGTACTGGAGTGAGCATAATAGAGTAATCCAGTACATATTGTGGAGTGGGATAGGTACTGGAGTGAGAATAATAGAGTAATCCAGTACATATTGTGGAGTGGGATAGGTACTGGAGTGAGCATAATAGAGTAATCCAGTACATATTGTGGAGTGGGATAGGTACTGGAGTGAGAATAATAGAGTAATCCAGTACATATTGGGTGTGGCCTATAACCCGTTGAGGATTATGACGCGTTTTGATAGTTATTCTGGCTATCATTAGAAGATTTCCTTTATATTAGGAAGGGTATATGGAAGTGAGAGTGTTCATTAGGCCAGGGTTTTACCCCTTTTAACCCCCACAGATCCTTCCTAAACTGGTATATAATCTTTTAATGAGTCAGAATATACAGTCAAAACACGTCATGATCCCCAAGGGGTTAAGGGGAGGTATTTAGTTTGTTCCCTAGACCTCCATCAACCTTAAAATTACACCCCCTCGAGTCACTTTCAAGATAAATTTGTACATTTTTCGGTAGAAAAATGTCCCGGCCGAAGGCCGGTTCCTCTTCAATTACAGGCTCGCTATCGCTCGCCAGGATAAAATAGACACCTGCATTGCACGAAAGGTCTTAATATGGGGTGAAAGTTCTTAAAATCGCTAAACTAATGGGGCAAACTTTTTATAATATCAAAAGCAATGGGGCTAAACATGAGGGAGAAAGGGGTCAAGAAAAAAATCCCTCACGTGGAGATCTCCCCTTAATACCAAGTTTACATTATTAAGGGGAGGTTATTTTTTGCGTTCCCTAGACCTCCATCAAGCTTAGAATTACACCCCATAGACCCCTTTTCAAGATAAAGTTGTAAATTTTTCGGTAGAAAAATGTCCCGGCCGAAGGCCGATTCCTCTTAAATTGCAGGCTCGCTATCACTCGCCAGGAAAAAAATGACACCTAAATAGCACGAAAGGTCTTAAAATTGACAGAAATGGGACAAAAGCACTTAAAATCGCCAAACTAATGGGGCGAACGTCTTAAAATGTCGAAAAATGGGCTATTTTACAGGAGGCAGAAGGGGGTCCAGAAAAGAAAAAAACCCTCTTGAATAAAAACCTCTCCCCCTCCAACGTTTATGCGTGAGAGTACCGGTAATACCCGTTGGCAACTGTACATGAGAGGCGACCATAGAGAGAGAGAGAGAGATGTGTACGGTGGTGGTGGCGCTAATGAGTCATGTCCCAGCTGTCGTTACGTTGGGCTCGCTCTGGGTCTGTATTAAGGAGAGATTTCCACTTGAGGGATTTTTTTTTCTTTACCCCTTTCTCCCTCATGTTTAGCCCTATTGCTTTTGAGATTTTAAGACGTTCGCCCCATTAGTTTTGCTATTTTAAGAACTTTCACCCCATTTATGTCACTTTTAAGACCTTTCGTCCCATTTAGGTGTCGATTTTTTCCAGGCGAGCGATAGCGAGCCTGTAATTTAAGAGGAAGCCGGGACATTTTTCTACCGGAAAATGTACAAATTTATCTTGAAAGGGGGTCAAGGGAGTGTAATTTCAAGCTTGATGGAAGTCTAGGAAACACACTAAAAACCTCCCCTTAATGTCTGTCAGATGTTGCATAGGGTGGGTAAGTGTAGGAACATGGTTGTGTATCTTACTCAAAAAGAATAAATCATGGGTAAATATTTGCTGATACCAATTATTGATCAAAACATAATTGGTGCCGGGACATCACTTATTAGCGCGACTGTACGGTAGTGCCAATAAGTCATAGTCTCCGCTTTTATTTTAAGTTTGGCTCGCTCTGTGCTGTATTAATGTCTGTCAGATGTTGAATAGGGTGGGTAAGTGTAGGAATATGTTTGTATATCTCACTCGAAATGAATCGATCAATTTTAGATATTACGGATACCAATAATTATGGAGCCAAATAGACCTGGTGCCGAGACATCACCTGTTTGACCGACTGTACTGTCTGTGTAAGGAGGTATGCAGGGGTGAGGTGGAGGTATGCAGGGGTGAGGTGGAGGGGTTGGGGTGGGGGTGGGGTGGGGGACTCGTGTTATATCTCTGTTGTATTGATTGAACTGGATTTATCTGTAGTTTAACCCTTTCTGTACCGGGGACGTCTGTTTTCAGTTTATTAGGACTATATCTAGAGAATGGTGTGCAGTTTAAGAAGGACATGTAGCAGTAAAAAGGGTTCAGCGAGATATTTCGAAGCTTCTTAATCGCTGTAGGCCTTTTTTAAACTGAATAATATCGTCTAATAGTAGCAACAATAAAGATAAAAAGACGTCTCCGGTACAGAAGGGGTTAAGGGGAGGTATTTAGTGTGTTCACTAGACTTCCATCAACCTTAAAATTACACCCCCTTGAGCCCCTTTCAAGATAAATTTGTACATTTTTCGGTAGAAAAATGTCCCGGCCAAAGGCCGGTTCCTCTTAAATTACAGGCTCGCTATCGCTCGCCAGGATAAAATTGACACCTAAATGGCACGAAAGGTCTTAATATGGGGTGAAAGTTCTTAAAACCGCTAAACTAATGGGGCAAACATTTTATTATATCAAAAGCAATGGGGCTAAACATGAGGGAGAAAGGGGTCAAGAAAAAAATCCCTCAAGTGGATATCTCCCCTTAAGGAAGAGCTAGTCCTCAACTATATATTTTTAACCCCTTGAAGCTCTGACGCGTTTTAGCAGTTTATGTTGGCTATCATTAGACGATTTTATGCAGCTTAGGAAGGATCTGTGGGTATTAAAAGGGTAAATACTATCTCAATCAACCCTTTGACTTCCATATACCGTTACTAATCTGAATAAAATCGTCTATTAGTAGCCAGAAAACAGAACAGAAACGCGTATTGGAGCTTGAAAGGGTTAAGGGGAGGTTTTTAGTTTGGTCCGTAGATATCCTTCAAGCTTAAGATTACACCCCCTTGAGCCCCTTTCAAGATAAATTTGTACATTTTTCGGTAGAAAAATGTCCCGGCTGAAAGCCGGTTCCTCTTAAATTACAGGCTCGCTATCGCTCGCCAGGATAAAATCGACACCTAAATGGCACGAAAGGTCTTAACATTGACAGAAATGGGTTGAAAGTTCTTAAAATCGTCAAAATAATGGGGCGAACGTCTTAACATTAGGAAAACAATGGGGCTAAACATGAGGGAGAAAGGAGTCAAGAAAAAAATCCCTCAAGTGGATATCTCCCCTTAATACAGTGTTTTACATATAGAATATGAACTTATCATGTAATAACAATTAACGTAACTGGAATCACCCAAAACACAAACAGGGTAGGCTACGTAAATGTTACTCGTTGCTCTCTATCTATTATTGATGTTCTCTCCACCAACCAACTTTACTCCTAAACTCGATTCATGAATAAAACAAACACATGTGTGGCAGTCCGGGGATTCGAACCCAGGACGCTCACACTGAAAATCAAGACACTTATGCATTGCGCCACGAAGACGCATATATAACTTCTTATTTGACTATAAATGAAGATGATGGATTCTGAGTATATATACCGATTTACAGTAATATTTAGTTATGTAATTTGAGAAATACTAAAGGCCCGGGTGTAGGCAATGAGGCCTATCATGCTTACTGTAGCCTCCCTTTACATAGGATTATGGACTTTACTAAATAGCCAATAATGCTGACAAACAAAACAAATCTAACAACAAAATGTTATACTTGATCATTGCAATTGTTGTGATGTTCTCTTTTTTATTAAGTTGCATGAATTATGGAAAACAAAATTATGATTATCGTAGTCGACTTTCTGTAAGCTAATTCATAATTGAATATATCCAATTTCGTATTATGTGTATATGTGTACTTGTGCGTGTGCAATTTTATACTATATGTATGGATATGCATTTGCATGTGATAGGGTATGATTTTGTACATATGCATTATACATACACGCCTGTGTGTTTGTGTGTATATGTATTACTGGTCCGTCCCTACGTTGACTTACAATTGAGATATATACAGTATATATATATATATATATATATATATATATATACATATATATATATATATGCTGTATATATACTGCGGAGCTATCCTACGAGGGTGTCGATTTACAGCGAGTGTTCATGTTAATCCAGGCCAATAGTCTGAATGTATATATATTATTTTTACCGACTTTATGCGTGCAGTGAAAGAAACGTCCGATGTCCCGTAGAGATATGCTTCATTAGTTATCAGGCGGAGGGGGTGGGGGGTGGGGGGGGGGGGGGACGTTTTCAAGGGCGTAGACTCGTACAGTTTTTAAATCGTCAGTGATTTCTTTAAAAGACCGGATTTAAAGTTAGGGTGGGATTTACGCAGAGAGAGAGAGAGCGTGGGATTAATGTGAGACAAGACAGCGTGACTAATAGTTAGGAGAACGGGATTTAAATTGAATATGGGGAATTAAAGAAGGAATAGTGGGATTTTGCGTGGGATTAATGTGGGACAGTATGACTCATAGTTAGGAGAAAGGGGATTTAAATTGAATGTGGGGATTTAAAAAAGGAATGGTGTGATTTTAAGTAGGTGGACGGGAGTTTTTATTTGCAGTATGTGGAGTGAGGTACCACGGGAAGGAGGGTGATTTCTATTGAACACGGAGATTTAATGTAAGGGGATTTTGATGCGAGGAGAGTGGGATTTGTAGTAGGGAGTTTACTTTTAACCCTTTGAGTACCAGCGACGCGTGATATATTTTAGTCTAGCTATATTTAGACGATATTATGCAGCTTAGGAAGGATCTGTGCTAGTTAAAAGGGTTGGTTGAGATAGTTTGAAGCCTTATTATTGATAGTGGTCCTTCCTAAGCTGAATAGAATCGTCTAATAGTTGCCAGAATATGATGAAGAAGGACGTCCCTGGTACTCAATGGGTTAAGGGGGGTGACCTGCTTTTGTTCTGTCCTTTTCTATCTTTCTCTGGCTTGTATCCATTTGGCCCCATTCAGCCTACTGTTTTAAGACGTTTATCCCCATCCAGGTATCAATTTTTTACTGGTGAGCGGTAGCGAGCCAGCATATTTTTTATTTTTGTTTGACAGCAGGCTAAATTTGTACATTTTTCGATAGAAAAATTTCTCCGGCGAAGCCGGATTTCTTCATATAATGCTGGCTCGTTATCGCTCACCAGGAAGACATCGACACCTAGATGGGGATAAACGTCTTAAAATGGTTGGCTGAATGGGGCCGAATGGATACAAGCCAGAGAAAGAGAGAAAAGGACAGAAATAACAAAAAGCAGGTCAACCCCCTTAAGTAGGAATGGTTTAATATACAGTAGATGTCCATTCTAAGACAGGGGGAATGCTATTGACAGACGGTAAGTGGTATTTGAAGTTGGGGAGAGGCATTTGAATTGGGGGAGTGAGGCTTAAATTGAAGGAGTAGGATAAGAAATTGGGGGAGTGGGGTTTAATTTGAGGGAGTAGAATGTACATTGAGGGAGTGGGGTTTAAATTTGGACACTGATATTTAAATCGAGGCAGGGGATTTGAGTTGAGGGAGTGGGGTATAATTTTAGGGAGTATAATTTAAATTGAGGGAGTGGATTCTAAAATGAGGGAGTGGATTCTAAATTGAGGGAGTGGATTCTAAATTGAGGGAGTGGATTCTAAATTGAGGGAGTGGGTTTACATTGAGGGAGTGGGTTTACATTGAGGGAGTGGGACTTAAATTGATGGATTGCATTTAATAGGGAGCGAAATTTTAAAAGGAAATGGGATTTATATTGGGAGTAGGATTGCAACTGGAGATGTGGGCTTTGAATTGGGGATTGGGATTATAAAATAGGGAGTTAAAGAAAGTTAAAATTATGGAGTTGTGGAAAAAGCTGGATGTGATGGAGATGAGCTGCTTGAGGAGTATGTGTGGAGTGATGCGTAGAGACAGATTGAGGAATGAAGAGGTACGTAGGAGAGCGGGGCAACAGGAACCCCTACCAGCCAGAGTGGAAAGAAGGGTGTTACGCTGGTATGGACATGTTGAACCAATGGGAGCTGAAAGGCTTGCAAAGATAATATATTAGTCAGAAACAAGGGGAAATTGATTGAGAGGAAGACCTCGGAGGAGATGGAGAGATGGTGTGATAAAAGCGTTGGAAGATAGAGAGATGACTGAAGAACAGGCAAGAGAAGTGGTGATGAACAGGTTGAGTGGAGAATGCTTGTGAATAGTTGAGTTGTAATGTGGTCGTAGGGAGTACAGATCCTATAGTAAGTATAGGATCTCTTGTAGGAATTGGGAGTCGGGTACCAGCTGGACTAGATTATAGTCCGTCAGGTGCCTGGCCCGGGGAGCCGGTTTATATATGAAGGGCCATGCCTGGAAATAATGCGGGCGGGCATTGTGATGTTGTTCCGCTGTGTGTCTGCCTGCTGTGACCGGAACCTCTCTGGGAGATCTGGGATCTTTTGCTTAGAACCCCATCACGGTCCTTGGTCTCTGGGTCTTCTCCTGGGCGACCTAGATCTGTGTGAATCTTTAATTATATATTTCCTTTTGTTGTTTCTCTTCGGGCTCTTGTCTGTGTCGGTCACCCCCAGCTATGGTAAATGTGCCTGAGTACATTCACACATACATAACAAATTATGGAGTTATCGAGGTAATTTATGAGTAAGTTATGATTTGAAATTGTAATAGAGATACCGGGTATGTTGAAAATGTGAATGTATTTTGAAATATATATTACATATTGAGAAAGTAAGATTAATAAAAAGTGAGGGATTCAAAGTTACTCAAATTGAGAGAGAGAGAGAGAGAGAGAGAGAGAGAGAGAGAGAGAGAGAGAGAGAGAGAGAGAGAGAGAGGTGGATATTCAGCGTGAGTGGAATTTATAGTTTGAGATATCTAAAAAGTGAGTGCGTGAATTTCATATACCGAGAACAAAAGTTTAAGTTATATTGAATGTGTGGGTGGCTGTATGTAGAGCATGTTGCGGGTGGGTGGGTGGGTGTGTGGTAGTGGCAGCTAACGAGGAGAGAGATGTGTGCAGAGGTGACGTCATGTGTAGCAGTGTATAGGATATCTCTGTCAACCCTTTCTGTACCGGTGACGTCTGTATTTATTGGATTTCAGCTTCATTTAGAGGATTTTATTAAGGTTAGGAAGGATATATGGTAGCTAAAGGATTAATTGAGATAGTCTGTAGCCTATTAATACACAACCACTCACCCACACACACAACCACTCACCCACACAACCACCCACCCACACACACAACCACTCACCCACACACACAACCACCCACCTACACACACAACCACTCACCCACACACAACCACCCCCACACACACAACCATTCACCCACACACACAACCACCCACCCACACACAACCACCCACCCACACACAACCACCCACCCACACACACAACCACCCACCCACACACACAACCACCCACCCACACACACAACCACCCACCCACACACACAACCGACCCACACACACACAACCCACCCACACACAAACCACCCACCCATCCACACAACCACCGACCCACACACACAACTACTCACCCACACACAACTACCCACACAACCACCCACCCACACACAACCACCCCCACACACACAACCACCCACCCACACACACAGCCACTCAACTACACACACAACCACTCAACTACACACACAACCACTCAACTACACACACAGCCACTCAACTACACACACAACCACTCAACTACACACACAACCACTCAACTACACACACAACCACTGCACCCACACACACAACCACCCACCCACACATAACCACCCACCTACACACACAACCACCCACCCACACACACAACCACTCACCCACACACACACAACCACCCACCCACACACACAACCACCCACCTACACACACAACTACCCACACACACAACTACCCCCACACACACAACTACCCACACACACATACACAAAACCACACCCACCCACACACTACCAGCTAAATTCCTCTTACCCAATCTCTCTCTCTCTCTCTCTCTCTCTCAAACATAGCGGCGCGTGGCAACCCCTCTGAACCAAGTTGCCAGAAGTCACATGAGACGACGAAAGAGAAGGCTACAAACAGCAAAGAAAGAAAGAGAAGGCGAACGGAGCCAACACAATACACACTAATACACCCCAGCGATGCACACCACCTGTAAACTGTCTTCTAAGTCAAAGGCCGAGGGTTGTTTTGACTTTGAAGGACATTATCGGGGTTCTTATTACGTAAAGAACTGGATTGTGTGTCTGTGTCTGTGTTGTATTTTTTTTTATTCTTTGGACAATGACAATATTCACATGCGATATTGACCAGATACCTTCCCTGGTGCCGCAATACAGCACGCCACACTATACCTGGGCCATACCAGGGCTCACTATACCTGGGCCTTACCATACCAGGCCACATTATACCTGGGCCATACCAGGGTTATACCACGGCTCACTATACCTGGGCCATACCAGGTCACATTATACCTGGGCCATACCAGGGTTATACCACGGCTCACTATACCTGGGGCATACCATACCAGGGCTATACCAGGTCACATTATACCTGGGCCATACCAGGGTCATACCTACCATACCAGGGCTATACCAGGTCACATTATACCTGGGCCATACCAGGGTTATACCAGGGTCATACCAGGGCCACACTATACCTGGGACATACCAGGGTTATACCAGGGTCATACCAGGGCCACACTATACATGGGACATACCAGGGTTATAATATGATCATACCAGGGCTATACTGTACCTGAACCATACTAGGGTTATACTATGACTACACCAGGGCTATACCTGCGCTATACCAGGGTTATAATATGATCATACCAGGGCTATACTGTACCTGAACCATACTAGGGTTATACTATGACTACACCAGGGCTATACCTGCGCTATACCAGGGTTATAATATGATCATACCAGGGCTATACTGTACCTGAACCATACTAGGGTTATACTATGACTACACCAGGGCTATACCTGCGCTATACCAGGGTTATAATATGATCATACCAGGGCTATACTGTACCTGAACCATACTAGGGTTATACTATGACTATACCAGGGCTATACCTGCGCTATACCAGGGTTATAATATGATCATACCAGGGCTATTCCTGTCCAATACCAGGCCACACTATACCTGGGCCATACCAGGGCTATACTTAGACAATACCAGGCCACAGAATACCTTGTCTATACCAGATTCATACTAAGGCCCTGGGTAATGTAAGTCCATTATATATCAGGGTCATACCATAGCTATAGCAGGGCAATACAGTAATCTTGGGCATTACCAGGTCAAAATAAATGTTCCTGGGATATACCAGGTTCATACCCGGGCTATACCAGGGCAATGCCAGGCCACAGTATACCTGGAATATGCCAGGTTCATACAAGGGCTATACCAGGGTCATAACCGCTATACCCGAGTCATACCAACGTTATGCCAGACATTCCAGGACACGCTAGAGCTGGGCCAAACCAGGGTTATGCCAGCGTCATACCAGGCCGGGCCATACTATAGCTTGGTCATACCAGCGTCGTACCAGGGCTATACCATGGCTATATCTGTGTCATACCAGAGTTATGCTAGGCAGCACTATACCTGGGTCATACAAGCTATACCAGGCTTGTATTAGTCCATAGTATACCTAGGCCATATCAGACCACATTATACCTTGGCCATGGTTATACCAGGGCCATACCAAGGCTATTGCAGAGCCATACCAGGGATTTTCCAATGCTATATCAAGGTCATTCCAGGCCACATTATACCTGGATCATGCCAGGGCTATACTAAAGTCATACCTGGAACCTAGGGCTTTGCCTTGGTAATACCAGGCCACAACATGTCTGGGTCATTCCAGGGCTATACCAGGGTCACAACCAGGGTTATTACAGTCACACCAGGGTTATAGCTGGGTCATACCAGGGCTATTCCGGGGTCATACCGGGGTTGTACCTTGGTCATGCCAGGGCTCTTCCAGGGTCATTCTTAGCCACACCATACCTGAGCCATACCAGGGTCATACCAGGCCACATTATAACGCTGAGTATCTGGCTATTATTCCAGGCTTCTTACAGTATTCGATTTTATGGGTGAAGTAGGTCCTTAATTTACTGGAAGAACTTTTACAGCAAATACACGTGTAGGCCTACAGTGTATATAGTGTATTTACAAAAGGTAACAATGTAATTGACAAACAGTGTTTACATGAAGGAAAGGCAATTCAATGGCAATAAAGCTAAGCAATAGTTAGTGAATGTTTAGCTGTGTAATGAGAGCGGTATTGGAAGGTTTTCTACGGCAAGTAAATATATGTATATCTCAGTCCACACTGGCGGAGTTGTCTATGTACTTTAAGATATAAGTATATTTAGCAAGGTGGCAAAGGGATAGCGTGTGTATTGTTATATTTAGCAAGGTGGCAAAGGGATAGCGTGTGTATTGTTATATTTAGCAAGGTGGCAAAGGGATAGCGTGTGTATTGTTATATTTCGGTGATGTTAAACTGGATCTCGAAACAGGGAACAGTATTACTTATACTAACTCGGGTACTCGATACAATATACTTGGCCAGGGATGATAGACAAAGGGGCTAGGGGAGTCTTATAGTAACTCGGGTACTCGATACAATATAGTAACTCGGGTACTCGATACAATATACTTGGCCAGGGATGATAGACAAAGGGGCTAGGGGAGTCTTATTTCTCACAGGGGTGGAAAGAGAGCAGAAAAGGATAGGTCTCTTATTGTAGTCTGGCTGCGTCTCCTCTTGGTGTTGTGTCTGAGTTGATAGCTGCTGGCAAGAGTGTGGAACAGTTTGAGTGGAATATGTGGTTGAGTGCGAGCGTAATATGTCTCGTTGGTGGTCGGAATACGTACCACTACCTCACCCGCAATATGTGGCGAGTGTCTTGAGGAAGCTAGAATGGTGTGAGTGGAATAAGTCTCACTATCGGCCGCAGAACGTGCCTGAGTGTGTGCAGAATGTGTCTCGCTGGTGGTCGGAATATGTACCACCGCCTCACTAGGAATACGTAGTGAGTAGGATGAGCTGGATGAGTACGTAGTGAGCTGGGTGAGTTACCAAAGAGTTGTTCATGGCGTGTTGTATTCGTGTTTTGTCTCCCCCTTGGGATCTGGGTATTGTGGGCTAGAGGGTCTTACTGGTTGTTGTATTTGATAGGCTTGTTAATGCCTTTTCAATTTCAGGTGGCAGGTAATGGAAAGTTTATAACTATAGCTAGCACCAACGAACTTGACAATTTTCTTGACCCCTTAACTTCTCATAACTCAAAAGGGCCTAGAACAAATTTGCTGTAAATATCCACACCTATTTCTTGGTGGGCTCTTCCCTAATGTTAGAAATGTCAGCTCGATTGCTTTCATTCATTTTGAGTTATGAGAAGTGAAGGGGTCAAGAAAATTGTCAAGTTTGTTGGCGCTACCTATAGGCCTGCAGGTATGAAATGATGAGGAGTCTCCTTGGAGGCTCGGGGTGGAGTCCAGGGCAGAGCTACCGAGGAGGCTGCTGGTTGACTGGTTTCGGGTTGGTTTTAGAGAGAACGGTGTGGTATGGTGGTCTTTGGAATTCTTCTCTGTATTTACAACAATGAAATGCGAGTCGTCTTGGCAGTGTTCTTTTGCTGATTGGCTGGCTACAGGTTGGTTTCAGAGATAATAGTGTGGTGTGATGGACTTGGGTATTCTCTGTTTTTATGACAATGGATGCGAGTCGCCTTGGTGGTTTTGCTGAAAAAGAACTGGGTGCATTAGGTGCTGAAGAAGAAGAAGTGGGTGCATTAGGTGCTGAAGAAGAAGAACTGGGTGCATTAGGTGCTGAAGAAGAAGAACTGGGTGCATTAGGTGCTGAAGAAGAAGAACTGGGTGCATTAGGTGCTGAAGAAGAAGAACTGGGTGCATTAGGTGCTGAAGAAGAAGAACTGGGTGCATTAGGTGCTGAAGAAGAAGAAGTGGGTGCATTAGGTGCTGAAGAAGAAGAACTGGGTGCATTAGGTGCTGAAGAAGAAGAACTGGGTGCATTAGGTGCTGAAGAAGAAGAACTGGGTGCATCAGGTGCTGAAGAGAAGAACTGGGTGCATTAGGTGCTGAAGAAGAAGAACTGGGTGCATTAGGTGCTGAAGAAGAAGAACTGGGTGCATTAGGTGCTGAAGAAGAAGAACTGGGTGCATTAGGTGCTGAAGAAGAAGAACTGGGTGCATTAGGTGCTGAAGAAGAAGAACTGGGTGCATTAGGTGCTGAAGAAGAAGAACTGGGTGCATTAGGTGCTGAAGAAGAAGAACTGGGTGCATTAGGTGCTGAAGAAGAAGAACTGGGTGCATTAGGTGCTGAAGAAGAAGAACTGGGTGCATTAGGTGCTGAAGAAGAAGAACTGGGTGCATTAGGTGCTGAAGAAGAAGAACTGGGTGCATTAGGTGCTGAAGAAGAAGAACTGGGTGCATTAGGTGCTGAAGAAGAAGAACTGGGTGCATTAGGTGCTGAAGAAGAAGAACTGGGTGCATTAGGTGCTGAAGAAGAAGAACTGGGTGCATTAGGTGCTGAAGAAGAAGAACTGGGTGCATTAGGTGCTGAAGAAGAAGAACTGGGTGCATTAGGTGCTGAAGAAGAAGAAGTGGGCATAACTCACAATAATACATGTCACTCCCTGTTCCTTCGTACTTATCTTATACTTCTAATTAGAATCTCGTAATGTAGCAAGTTGAGTCTTATTTTCGTTGAATATATCTATTGAAAGAGATATACATTTTCGTATGTGATGACGTTATGGTACTCATGACAGGTTATGTGTTTATCTTTTAATGGCTTCATAATGAATAAGTTAAGTGTTGAAACGTTGCCAAGGTTGTGTGGGATTATTCTGGAGCAGCATTACTTAGTTTAACAATTACCTAGATGAGGATTATACTCTATTTTGACCTTCATTAGAGTATTTTTATTGAGGTTAATATTAGCGGTGTGGTAGTGAGTGTGGTAGTAAAGGGTTGTTATAGAGTATAGACCATTAAGGTGTGTCACCGTACTATTACTGTGTCAACAAGGGTTATCACCAACATGAAGAGGATCACTTAAGGGGGGTGGGGGGGGGAGGTATTTAGTTTGTTCCCTAAACCTCCAACATGCTTAAAATTACTCCCCCTTGTCTTCCTTACAAGATATATTTGTGCATTTTTCGTTAGACAAATTTCCCGGCCGAAGGCCGGTTCCTCTTAAATTACAGGCTCGCTATCGCTCGCCAGGAAAAAATCGACACCATAATGGCATGAAAGGTCTTAAAATTGACAGAAAGGGAGCGAAAGTTCTTAAAATCGCCAAAATAATGGGGCGAACGTCTTAAAATCTTAAAAGCAATCGGGCTAAACATGACGGAAAAAGGGGTCAAGAAAAAAATCCCTCAAGTGGAAATCTCCCCTTAACTGAACCACTTCTTGTTGCTCTCCTTGCTGTCGTCAGGAACCACTTCTTGTTGCTCTCCTTGCTGTCGTCAGGAACCACTTCTTGTTGCTCTCCTTGCTGTCGTCAGGAACCACTTCTTGTTGCTCTCCTTGCTGTCGTCAGGAACCACTTCTTGTTGCTCTCCTTGCTGTCGTCAGGAACCACTTCTTGTTGCTCTCCTTGCTGTCGTCAGGAACCACTTCTTGTTGCTCTCCTTGCTGTCGTCAGGAACCACTTCTTGTTGCTCTCCTTGCTGTCGTCAGGAACCACTTCTTGTTGCTCTCCTTGCTGTCGTCAGGAACCACTTCTTGTTGCTCTCCTTGCTGTCGTCAGGAACCACTTCTTGTTGCTCTCCTTGCTGTCGTCAGGAACCACTTCTTGTTGCTCTCCTTGCTGTCGTCAGGAACCACTTCTTGTTGCTCTCCTTGCTGTCGTCAGGAACCACTTCTTGTTGCTCTCCTTGCTGTCGTCAGGAACCACTTCTTGTTGTTCTCCTTGCTGTCGTCAGGAAACCACTAATGGCTTATTATTGCTTCCCCCACTTCTGTCGCTATCACTCGCCAGTCATAGACCTGATGACAGCTCAATGTGAAGGAACGTATTTTAATCACCAAATCATTGCGACGGAGGGGGCCAAAAACACCACCCACGGAAAGATACAGCTGTTATCAGTGTTTTTATCATTTATAAACACACACACACTCCCACTCTCACACACACGCACACACGCACGCACACACACACACGCACACTCTCTCTCTCACACACACACAGGATCGGTAGTATAGGTAGACTCTTAATTTATTATGAGTATTGAACCTCATTCTTCAGCTTACACACACGCACACTCTCTCGCACACACACACACACACGCACACTCTCTCACACACACACACACACACACAGGATCGGTAGTATAGGTAGACTTAATTTATTATGAGTATTGAACCTCATTCTTCAGTTTACACACACACACACTCTCTCTCTCTCACACACACACAGGATCGGTAGTATAGGTAGACTCTTAATTTATTATGAGTATTGAACCTCATTCTTCAGCTTACACACACGCACACTCTCTCACACACACACACACACACACAGGATCGGTAGTATAGGTAGACTTAATTTATTATGAGTATTGAACCTCATTCTTCAGCTTACACACACGCACACTCTCTCACACACACACACACACACACAGGATCGGTAGTATAGGTAGACTTAATTTATTATGAGTATTGAACCTCATTCTTCAGTTTACACACACACACTCTCTCTCTCTCTCACACACACACACAGGATCGGTAGTATAGGTAGACTCTTAATTTATTATGAGTATTGAACCTCATTCTTCAGCTTACACACACACACACACTCTCTCTCTCTCTCTCTCACACACACACAGGATCGGTAGTATAGGTAGACTCTTAATTTATTATGAGTATTGAACCTCATTCTTCAGCTTACACACACGCACACTCTCTCTCTCTCTCACACACACACACACACAGGATCGGTAGTATAGGTAGACTCTTAATTTATTATGAGTATTGAACCTCATTCTTCAGCTTACACACTCTCTCTCTCACACACACACACTCTCTCTCTCTCTCACACACACAGGATCGGTAGTATAGGTAGACTCTTCATTTATTATGAGTATTGAACCTCATTCTTCAGCTTACACACACGCACACACACACACACTCTCTCTCTCTCACACACACACAGGATCGGTAGTATAGGTAGACTCTTAATTTATTATGAGTATTGAACCTCATTCTTCAGCTTACACACGCACACACACATTCACTCACTCACTCACTCTCACATATACACACACACACACACACACTCTCTCTCTCACTCTCTGATATACATAAGCATCATCATACATGTCACTCTGTTCATGTATCACAATTAAGGGGAGGTTTTTAGTTGATTCCCTAGACTTCCATCAAGCTTAAAATTACTCCCCCTAGACCCCCTTTCAAGATAAATTTGTACATTTTTCGGTAGAAAAATGTCCCGGCTGAAAGCCGGTTCCTCTTATATTACAGGCTCGCTATCGCTCGCCAGGATAAAATCGACACCTACATGACACGAAAGGTCTTAAAATTGACAGAAATGGGTCGAAAGTTCTTAAAATCTTCAAAATAATGGAGCAAACGTCTTAAAATTAAAAAACAATGAGGCTAAACATGAGGGAGAAAGGAGTCAAGAAAAATATCCCTCAAGTGGAGATCTCCCCTTAACCCGTGTCTTGATATAAGTTTGTGAGTGTGCCTGTAAACAGACCCAGACTCAATATATGGATTGCGTTAAAAGGGGAGATGTCCACTGGAGGGATTATTTTTTCGACCCCTTTCTCCCTCATGTTTAACCCCATTGTTTTTGAGATTTTAAGACGTTTGTCCCATTAGTTTGACAATTTTAAGAACTTTCGCTCCATTTCTGTCAATCTTAAGACCATTCGTGACATTTAGGTGTCGATTTTTTCCTGGCGAGCGATAGCGAGCCTGTAATTTAAGGGGAACCGGCCTTCGGCCGGGACATTTTTCTACCGAAAAATGTACAAATTTATCTTGAAAGGGGGTAAAGGGGGAGTAAATTTAAGCTTGATGGAAGTCTAGGAAACACACTAAAAACCTCCCCTTAAAGCCTCCCCTTAAAGCCTCCCCTTAAAACCTCCCCTTAAAGCCTCCCCTTAAAGCTACATATATAGAACTTTGTGCATATTAACCCCTTCAGTACCGGCGAAGTCTGTTATACATTATTCTAGCTATATTTAGATGATCTTTTGCAGCTTAGGAAGGATCTGTGGTGGTTAAAGGGGTTGATTGATATAGTTCGAAGGTTTGTAATTGCTAGAGATCCTTCCTAAACTGAATAAAATCATCTACTAATTGGCAGAATACGGTGAAAATGACGTCGCCGGTACAGGAGGGGTTAAGGGGAGATCTCCACTTGAGGGATTTTTGTCTTGACCCCTTTCTCCCTCATGTTTAGCCCCATTGTTTTTGATACTATAAAACGTTTGCCCCATTAGTTTAGCAATTTTAAGAAGTTTCACCCCATATTAAGACCTTTCATGCCATTCAGGTGTCGATTTTATCCTGGCGAGCGATAGCGAGCCTGTAATTTAAGAGGAACCGGCCTTCGGCCGGGACATTTTTCTACCGAAAAATGTACAAATTTATCTTGAAAGGGGCTCAAGGGGGTGTAATTTTAAGCTTGATGGAGGTCTAGGGAACACACTAAATACCTCCCCTTAAGCTTTATATATTATAATTATTCAATAAATTATACTTCACTTCATTCATGAAATATATGCTATCATCGTATATATACAGAGAGAGAGAGAGAGAGGGAGGGAGAGAGAGAGAGAGGGAGAGGGAGAGGGAGGGAGAGAGAGAAGGGAGAGAAGTAATATAATGAATTAATTTCTGCAACTGCCAGTGTATTCTAATGGTCTCATTAAAGTTCCGTCTGCAATATGTATGTGTGTGTGTGTGTGTATGTATGTTTGTGTGTGTATGTATGTATGTGTGTGTGTGTGTATGTATGTTTGTATCAATATGTATGTGTATGTTTATCAATATTTATGTGTATGAATGTATGTATGTATGTATGTATGTATGTATGTATGTATGTATGTATTAAGGTATCAATATGTATGAATTTGTATGTGTGCAAGTATAAATACCTTACTGATGTATATGCACCTGTCTGGATGTGGATGTGTATATATTACATGTTGGTATGTATTTGTTAATGTGTTTATATATGCATGAATATCTTATGCAGTGTATATAGTATGTATATTTGTTATGTGTATATGTATGTATATATGTGTGTGTGTTTTTATAGGCAATTGTAATATATTTTCAATCTGTGAAGCATATCTGGTTATGTGCATATATCTAAATGAATGTATAACTTTTGTTGACACGTATGTATGTACTGTATGTATGTATAGTGTATGGCTCCATATGCGTGACCGTACATGTGATGATAAAGTTCTACAGTACAGTTACGCTAATAAATTGATGGTACAACGTTAAATACACTCCCACCCTCACCGTACCAACTCTTATTTTCCTTTCTTGATACACTATATTAAATTGTATAGTCCCCAATCAAGTATAGTCACGGATTTCTTGTGTGCAGGTACAGTCGGCCTAATAAGTGATGTATCGGCACTAATTATGTTTTGATCCATAATTCGTATCGGCAATATTTACCTATATTATTTCTTCTTTTTGAGTGAGATATACCAACATGTTCCTACACTTACCCACCCTATTCAACATCTGACAGACATTAATACAGCACAGAGCGAGCCAAACGTAATGCCAGCTGAGACACGACTTATTAGAGCCACCGTACACTGTTAATGGGAGGTTTTTAGTTAGTTCGCTAGACCTCCATCAAGCTTAACATTACAGCCCCTAGACCCCCTTTCAAGATAAATTTGTACATTTTTCGGTAGAAAAATGTCCCGGCCGAAGGCCGATTCCTCTTAAATTACAGGCTCGCTATCGCTCGCCAGGAAAAAAACGACACCGAATTGACACGAAAAGTCTTAAAATTGACAGAAATGGGGCGAAAGTTCTTAAAATCGCCAAACTAATGGGGCGAACGTTTTAAAATATCAAAAGCAATGGGGCTAACCATGAGGGAGAGAGGGATCAAGATAAAAATCCCTCAAGTGGAAATCTCCCCTTAACACCTACTGTACGGTGGCGCTAATAAGTCATGTCCCAGCTGTCATTACGTTTGGCTCGCTCTGGGCTGTATTAATGTCTGTCAGATGTTGAATAGGGTGGGTAAGTGTAGGAACATGTTTGTATATTTCACTCGATATGACAAAAATGAAGCTTCGATATTGCTGATACCAATTATTGGATCATAACATACTTGGTGCCCGAGACATCACTTATTATCGCGACTGTACCGTCGACGTTTTTTTAACTTTATTCTAGCTATGATTAAATGATTGTGTGCAGCTTAGGAAGGATATATATATATGGTAGCTAAAAGGATTCATTGAGGCAGTTTGTAGCCTTTTAATTGATAGACGTCTCTCCTAAGCTGAATGAAATCGTCTACTCGTTGCCAGAATATGATGACAAATGTGTTTCTGGTATTCAACGGGTTAAGGGGAGGTATTTAGTTTGTTCCCTAGACCTTCATCAAGCTTAAAATTACACCTTCTTGAGTCCCTTTCAAGATAAATTGTACATTTTTCGGTAGAAAAATGTCCCGGCCGAAGGCCGGTTCCTCTTAAATTACAGGCTCGCTATCGCTCGCCAGGATAAAATCGACACCTGAATTGCACGAAAGGTCTTAATATGGGGTGAAAGTTCTTAAAATCGCTAAACTAATCGGGCAAACGTTTTATAATATCAAAAGCAATGGGGCTAAACATGAGGGAGAAAGGGGTCCAGAAAAAAATCCCTCAAGTGGAGATCTGCCCTTAAAAGTCAAGGTTATAAACAGTGTACCGGGATGTGAAAGGTATATTAGCGATAATTGGGTATACGGATGGTGATTTGGATTTACCTCTTTATTATAAATATGGTATGCGATGGGTTTATTACTACCGGCATACCATTTATGGGGAAGAGGGGGGGGGGGGTTTCTGGACCCCCTTCTCCCTCATGTTTAGGCCCCATTGTTTTTTTTATTTTAAGACGTCCGGCCCATCAATTTGGCGACTGTAAGACTGCACCCAATTTCTTTGTCAATATTAAGACCTATCGTACTATTTACTTTTTTCCTGGCGAGCAATAGCGATCCTGTAATATAGAGGATACCGGCCTTCGGCCGCGACATTTTTCTACCGAAAAATGTACAAATTTATCTAGAAGAAGGATTTTGGGGATGTTTTTTTTAGCTCGATTGATTCATCTCAAGATGAATTTGTGCATTTTTCGGTAGAAAATTGTCCCGACGTAAGGTCGGTTATTTTTAAATTACAGGTTCGCTATCGCTCACAAGGAAAACAAACCAACACCTGAATGGTACGAAAGGTCTTAAAACTAGCAGAAATGTGGCAAAAGTTCTTAAAATCGCCAAACTAATGGGGCGCATGTCTTATCATTTCAAAGCAATGGGGCTTAACATGAGGGAGAAAGGAGCCCAGAAAACTATTATCCCTCAAGTATGAAATCTCCCTTTAACCCTTTGACTAAACCAAATGGATACTGGTGTATTTCGACACTTGTGGAAGTTAAGCCGGTATCACACGAGAGCCTTTATAGTCAACATTCGATGATCAACATTGTTATGGCATAATTTCTGGAATATTTTGCAACGGTATCGGAAACTAGACTGATGATAGATGAATTTAGGCCACCGAAATATTTTATATGTTGAACTCATAAGCTGCCAGACCAGTGTTGAGGATAAATGTTGAGGGAAAAAGCGCTCGTGTGATACCGGCTGTAAGATAAAGGAAGACAGGAAACATAAGAAATAGAATGATGGTAGAAGAATAGAAATGAGAGAGAGAGAGAGAGTTACACAGAGTTACACAGATACTCAGACCACACAGACCTTGCAGTCCCAACTAGGTGGTCCGGCCTTAATACTACTAGACAGGGACAGTTTATAGTAGTGGAAGAATAGGACAGCAAAGTAGAAGAGAGAGAGAGAGTGAGTTACACAGAGGTACATAGATACTCAGACCACACAGACCTTGCAGTCCCAACTAGGTGGTCCGGCCTTAATACTACTAGACAGGGACAGTTTATAGTAGTGGAAGAATAGGACAGCAAAGTAGAAGTAGAAGAGAGAAAGATAACCGGAAAAGAGATAGAGAACGTTACGTCACCCGTCCTTCCCCTTTACAAGACCATGGTGATTTTAAGCTTGGCATTTGGAGACGTACTATAGTGACTCATACATTTGTTATAGTCCCTCATTATTTTATTATTTTGGTTTTCTATAGTTCCATTTTCTAATTTTAAAAGTGTCATTGACGTTCTTAGATACCCCCCCCCCCCTGCTTCTCCCAATATGCAAGTCATATACTTACGGTGTCTGGCAAAAGAGATATATATATATATATATATATATATATATATATATATATATATATATATATATATATATATATATATATATCGAGAGAGAGAGAGAGAGAGAGAGAGATATTAGCCCTTCGGTAGACCACGATGCCGTGTTCCGTAATATTATATTATCTGGCAGTTGCTTTTAGTTGTTATCTATATAATTCACAGTACTATCTATAAAGGTCACTGTACTGTCTATAGTATATAACTCACAGTATCTATATAACTCACAGTATCTATATAATTCACAGTACTATCTATATAATTCACAGTACTATCTATATAATTCACAGTACTATCTATAAAGGTCACTGTACTGTCTGTCTATAGTATATAACTCACAGTATCTATATAACTCACAGTATCTATATAACTCAGTACTATCTATATAATTCACAGTACTATATATTTAAGTCAAAGTACTAAATATTCAAGTCACATTACTATCTACTTAAGGGGGGTCACCGGCTATTTTATCTTTCTCTCCTTTTCTCTCTTTCTCTGGCTTGTATCCATTCGGCCCCATTCAGCCAACTGTGTTAAGACGTTTATCCCCATCCAGGTGTCGATTTCTTCCTAGCGAGCGATAGCGAGCCAGCATTGTATGGAGAAATCCGGCTTCGCCGGAATTTTTGTTCTATCGAAAAATGTACAAATTTAGCTTGCTGTCAAAACAAAAATATATATATGCTGGCTCGCTACCGCTCGCCAGGAAAATATTGACACCTGGATTGGGGTAAACGTCTTAAAACAGTAGGCTGAATGGGGCCGAATGGATACAAACCAAAGAGAGAGGAAGAGAAAGAGAAAAAAGCGAGGTGGGCCCCCTTCAGTCACAGTATTAACTACATTAGACACACACGCAAAATATAAATGTAACCATATTTTTGGTTTCACTTCCTTATCATTAGAACTACTGTCATTTAAGGGGAGATGGGCCGATTTTCTGGACCACTTTCTCCCTCATGTTTAGCCCCATTAGTTTTGAAATTATAAGACGTTCGGTCCATTAGTTTGGCGATTTTAACACCTTTCGCCCCATTTCGTTGTCAATTTTAAGACCTTTCGTGCCATTTAGGTGTCGATTATTTCCTGGCGAACGATAGCGAGCCTACAATTTAAGAGGAATCGGCCTTCGGCCGGGCCATTTTTCTACCGAAAAATGTACAAATTTATCTTGAAGGGGGGTTTAGGTTTTTTTTTTTTTTTTGTAAGCTTGATGGAGGTCTAGGGAGGAAACTAGGAAAATAATGAATATATGCAAAAATCGGCCATAAAGTGAACCATCCCCCCTTAAGATAGCTAAGTTACTCCAACAACCAATGATACGCTACCCCCCCCCCCCCCCACCAAGTGAACCATCCCTCCTTAATATAGCTAAGTTACTCCAACAACCAATGATATGCTACCCCCCCCCCCACCCATGGTCTGAAGTGACTCCACCCCAAAACATCCGGTGGCCAAGGTCTCCCTCTCATATTCTATATTTAGCCCCGCTTTACCGGCCTCGTCTTTGTTAATTGACGCGAGAGCTAAATTTAGACGTGCTTTTCATTCTTTTCTGGCAACGATTCGACGATTCAATAAGTTTAAGAAGGGTCACCAGCCATCAAGAAGCTGCGAACTATCTCACTTAACCCTTTGTACTACCACAGCTCTTTCTTAAGCTGCACAAAATCGTCTAAATATAGCTAGAATAATACTCAAAAGACGTCCCGGTAAAGAAGGGGTTAAGAAGGATCTGGTACTGAACATGTTAAGGGGAGATTTCCACTTGAGGGATTTTTTTCCTCATGTTTAGCCCGATTGCTTTTAAGATTTTAAGACGTTCGCCCCATTATTTTGGGGATGTTAAGAACTTTCGCTCCCTTTCTGTCAATTTTAAGACCTTTCATGCCATTATGGTGTCGATTTTTTTCCTTGCGAGCGATAGCGAGCCTGTAATTTAAGAGGAACCGGCCTTCGGCCGGGAAATTTTTCTACCGAAAAATGTACAAATATATCTTGTAAGGAGGTCAAGGGGGAGTAATTTTAAGCTTGTTGGAGGTCTAGGGAACAAGCTAAATACCTCCCTTTAATATACTGTGTGAAAATAAGTCCAACGCTATTCATGTCGGAGATTTATTTAAGCTAAGTAAAATCGGCTAGCGTAGGCAAGAATTAAAGTTAAATACTACAACTGTTCTGAAAATGAAAATCTAATTGGTTAGGTCATTATTAGTCCTAGCCACCCAAAATCTGACGTGAACCGATATATTTCCTCTGTAACCTTGGTATAACATTACGTAGACCATTTGACACCGGTGACATCCTTTCATTATATTCTGCCAACTATTAAGGGAAGGTTTATAGTTTAAGGGGAGGTTTATAGTTTAAGGGGAGGTTTATATTTCAAGGGGAGGTTTATAGTTTAAGGGGAGGTTTATAGTTTAAGGGGAGGTTTATAGTTTAAGGGGAGGTTTATAGTTTAAGGGGAGGTTTATAGTTTAAGGGGAGGTTTATATTTTAAGGGGAGGTTTATAGTTTAAGGGGAGGTTTATAGTTTAAGGGGAGGTTTATATTTTAAGGGGAGGTTTATAGTTTAAGGGGAGGTTTATAGTTTAAGGGGAGGTTTATAGTTTAAGGGGAGGTTTACAGTTTAAGGGGAGGTTTATAGTTTAAGGGGAGGTTTATAGTTTAAGGGGAGGTTTATATTTTAAGGGGAGGTTTACAGTTTAAGGGGAGGTTTATAGTTTAAGGGGAGGTTTATAGTTTAAGGGGAGGTTTATATTTCAAGGGGAGGTTTATAGTTTAAGGGGAGGTTTATAGTTTAAGGGGAGGTTTATAGTTTCTTTCCTACTCCTCCAGCAATCTTAAAATGTCACCCCCTTGACCCCCTTTCATGATAAATTTGTAAATTTTTCGGTAGAAAAATGTCCCGGCCGAAGGCCGATTACTCTTAAATTACAGGCTCGCTGTCGCTCGCCAGGATAAAATCGACACCTAAATGGCACGAAAGGTCTTAAAATTGACAGAATGGGGCGGAAATTCCTAAAATCACCAAACTAATGGGGCAAACGTCTTAAAATCTCAAAAGCCATGGGGCTAGACATGAGGGAGAAAGGGGCCAAGAAAAAAGTCCCTCAAGTGGAAATCTCCCCTTAAACGATATTATTCAGCCGTGGAAGGACATCTACTAACAAAAGGGCTACAGACTATCTCCATTAATCTTTACAGCTACCACATGGCCTTCCTAAGCTAAATAAAATCATCTAAACGTAGCTGAAATCTAATACAAAATACGTCGCCGGTACAGAACGGGTTAAGGGGAGGTTTTTAGGGTGTTCCCTAGACCTCTATCAAGCTAAAAACTACACTCCCTAGACCCCCTTGCATGATAAGTTTGTACATTTTTCGGTAGAAAAATGTCCCGGCTTCCTCTTAAATTACAGGCTCGCTATCGCTCGCCAGGAAAAAATCGACACCTAAATGGCACGAACGGTCTTAAAATTGACAGAAATTGGGCGAAAGTTCTTAAGATCGCCTAACTTATCTCCAAATCTTAAAAGCATTGGGGCTAAACATGAGGGAGAAAGGGGTCCAGAAAATAATCCCTCAAGTGGAAATCTCCCCTTAAAACTTGCCACGCCGTTCATTGTGAGTCACTTTGATTGATATTATGGTATGCCATTTATAAAACCTTTTGTTATTGTGATCATTCTTTATATTGCCACCCAAAACCCGTGATAAACGTCCCTATATCGACTCCTTAAGGGAAGGTTTTTAGTTTATTACCTTAACCTCCATCAAACTTAAAATTAAACCCCCTTGACCCCCTTTCAAGATAAATGTGTACATTTTTCGGTAGAAAAATGTCCCGGCCGAAGGCCGGTTCCTCTTAAATTACAGGCTCGCTATCGCTCGCCAGGGAAAAATCGACACCTAAGTGGCACGAAAGGTCTTAAAATTGTCAGAAATGGGGTGAAAGTTCTTAAAATTGCCAAACTAATGGGGCGAACGTCTTAAAATCTCAAAAATAATGGGGCTAAACATGAGAGAGAAAGGGGTCAAGAAAAAAATCCCTCGAGTGGACATCTCCCCTTAACCCCTATTGTAATTACTCTGACATGCTGTTATGGAGTCCAGACATATTTAAATAATTATTTAATTCTATCTAAACCACCCAAAACACTGATTGGACGCCCCCACCGAAATACAATATAACTTTGATTTTTTTGTTTCTATGTGAACGAAAGAGACAAAAGGCAAATCTGCCAGTAACAAGTGTACTCCCCAGGTTGGACAAGTGATCGAAAGCCAATATAAGGTACGTTAGAGGTAATTTAGGTGTGTTAGAAAGAAGTGGGGGTGTGCTTGTTAAGGGCAGATCTCTACTTGAGGGATTTTTTGCTTGACCCCTTTCTCCCTCATGTTTAGCCCCATTGCTTTTGATATTATAAAACGTTTGCCCCATTAGTTTAGCAATTTTAAGAACTTTCACCCCATATTAAGACCTTTCATGCCATTCAGGTGTCGATTTTATCCTGGCGAGCGATAGCGAGCCTGTAAATCTTGAAAGGGACTGAAGGGGGTATAATTTTTAGCTTGATGGAGGTCTAGGGAACAAAGTAAATACCTCCCCTTAAGTGTAGTGAAATGAAGAAGAGGAGGAGGAGGTGGTGTTTGTGAGGTTAGTACTCTTTGCAGCTTATTTGACTTCCTTACCTACCAGAGCCTTTTCTTTGACTTCCTTACCTACCAGAGCCTTTTCTTTGACTTCCTTACCTACCAGAGCCTTTTCTTTGACTTCCTTACCTACCAGAGCCTTTTCTTTGACTTCCTTACCTACCAGAGCCTTTTCTTTGACTTCCTTACCTACCAGAGCCTTTTCTTTGACTTCCTTACCTACCAGAGCCTTTTCTTTGACTTCCTTACCTACCAGAGCCTTTTCTTTGACTTCCTGACTTCCTTACCTATTCTTTGACTTCCTTACCTACCAGAGCCTTTTCTTTGACTTCCTTACCTACCAGAGCCTTTTCTTTGACTTCCTTACCTACCAGAGCCTTTTCTTTGACTTCCTTACCTACCAGAGCCTTTTCTTTGACTTCCTTACCTACCAGAGCCTTTTCTTTGACTTCCTTACCTACCAGAGCCTTTTCTTTGGATGAGTATAATCAGCTAGTGAAAGTAAAAGTTAAGATTAAAACCATTACTTTGCCAGATGTGCTGAAGGATTAGTTAGTCGTTAGATTAATAGTCGATCAGCCCTTTCTAACAGTTTCGTATTTATTTTGTAACATTAATATGATAAATTAAAGCCACCTTGCCACCCTAACCCCTGACACTCGGTGGTTCCACGAATTCTCATGAGTGGGCCAGAGACTATGGCATGCGAGTGCACATTGTAACATTGATTGATACTATATATACCAGTTATAAAGCCTTTGTTACTGTAACCCCACGTTATGTTGCCACCCAAAGCCTCTGCCGTGACGCCACCCCAAATGCCCCTATGTCCACTCCCTGACCCTCATTGTAACTTCTTCTCCCAGACCAAAATAGGAGATCGATTGAGGGTCGCTGTATCACTGAAAATAGGGCCCCTTCTGGAGGCCATGAATGTGCCATGAGGGAGAAGGTCAGCCGCACGGTGCACTGGGGAAGGGAGAGAGAGAGAGAGTGTGAGTGTGAGTGTGTGAGAGAGTGTGTGTGTGTGTGTGAGATAGAGAGTGTGAGAGTGAGTGTGTGTGAGAGAGGGAGACAGACAGAGAGGAAGAGTGTGTGTGAGAGAGAGAGGGCAATAGAGTGAGTGAGTGAGTGTGTGTGTGTGTGTGTGTGTGTGTGTGTGTGTGTGTGTGAGAAAGAGAGTGAGTGAGAGAGAGAGCGAGAGAGAGAGAGCATATATTAACAAAGATAAACTGGCCACACAGAGCTTTCGATCTCAACAAGGAGACCAAAACTCAATTCTATTATGGATAGAAACACCGAGAGTAAGGGAAAGTGGAAGGAAAGGGTAGCATGAAGGAGAGAGAGAGTAATACACTGAAGATTATGACGCATGTTTACAAGTTTCTTCTGGCTAGCATTAGACGATATTATACAGCTTAGAAAGGATCTGTGAGAATTACATGGGTAGACTCAATGAAACCCTCTGACTTCTATATACCCTTCCAAAGCTGCATAATATCGTCTAATAATACCCAGAAAACAGGAAATAAATGCGTACTCGGATCCTGAAAGAGTTAACATAATTATTTATGATATTATAAGGACTATTACCAACATTATGTTACAGTGTACAATAATGTTGTTTAGGGGCTCACCGTTTTCTTTAAAATATTTCTCTCCTTTTCTCTCTTTCCCTGTGGCTTGTATCCATTCGGCCCCATTCAGCCAACTGTTTTAAGACGTTTATCCCCATCCAGGTGTCGATTTCTTCCTGGCGAGCGATAGCGAGCCAGCATTGTATGGAGAAATCTGACATTTTTCGATAGAAAAATGTACAAATTTAGCTTGCTGTCAACACACAAATGTATATACTGTCTATGCTGGCTCGCTACTGCTCGGCAGGAAAATATTGACACCTGGATGGGGGTAAACGTCTTAAAACACTATGCTGAATGGGGCCGAATGGATACAAATAAAAGAGAAAGAGAAGAAAAAACGAGGTGCGCTCCCTTAACAGTCCTCATAGTATTATAGCAGTATGAATAATGTTGGTAATAGTCCTCATAGTATTATAGCTGTATGAATAATGTTGGTAATAGTCCTCATAGTATTATAGCTGTATGAATAATGTTGGTAATAGTCCTCATAGTATTATAGCAGTATGAATAATGTTGGTAATAGTCCTCATAGTATTATAGCTGTATGAATAATGTTGGTAATAGTCCTCATAGTATTATAGCTGTATGAATAATGTTGGTAATAGTCCTCATAGTATTATAGCAGTATGAATAATGTTGGTAATAGTCCTCATAGTATTATAGCTGTATGAATAATGTTGGTAATAGTCCTCATAGTATTATAGCAGTATGAATAATGTTGTTAATAGTCCTCATAGTATTATAGCAGTATGAATAATGTTGGTAATAGTCCTCATAGTATTATAGCAGTATGAATAATGTTGGTAATAGTCCTCATAGTATTATAGCAGTATGAATAATGTTGGTAATAGTCCTCATAGTATTATAGCAGTATGAATAATGTTGGTAATAGTCCTCATAGTATTATAGCAGTATGAATAATGTTGGTAATAGTCCTCATAGTATTATAGCAGTATGAATAATGTTGGTAATAGTCCTCATAGTATTATAGCAGTATGAATAATGTTGGTAATAGTCCTCATAGTATTATAGCAGTATGAATAATGTTGGTAATAGTCCTCATAGTATTATAGCAGTATGAATAATGTTGGTAATAGTCCTCATAGTATTATAGCAGTATGAATAATGTTGGTAATAGTCCTCATAGTATTATAGCAGTATGAATAATGTTGGTAATAGTCCTCATAGTATTATAGCAGTATGAATAATGTTGGTAATAGTCCTCATAGTATTATAGCAGTATGAATAATGTTGGTAATAGTCCTCATAGTATTATAGCAGTATGAATAATGTGTATAGTCCTCATAGTATTATAGCAGTATGAATAATGTTGGTAATAGTCCTCATAGTATTATAGCAGTATGAATAATGTTGGTAATAGTCCTCATAGTATTATAGCAGTATGAATAATGTTGTTGATAGTCCTCATAGTATTATAGCAGTATGAATAATGTTGTTAATAGTCCTCATAGTATTATAGCAGTATGAATAATGTTGGTAATAGTCCTCATAGTATTATAGCAGTATGAATAATGTTGGTAATAGTCCTCATAGTATTATAGCAGTATGAATAATGTTGGTAATAGTCCTCATAGTATTATAGCAGTATGAATAATGTTGGTAATAGTCCTCATAGTATTATAGCAGTATGAATAATGTTGGTAATAGTCCTCATAGTATTATAGCAGTATGAATAATGTTGGTAATAGTCCTCATAGTATTATAGCAGTATGAATAATGTTGGTAATAGTCCTCATAGTATTATAGCAGTATGAATAATGTTGTTGATAGTCCTCATAGTATTATAGCAGTATGAATAATGTTGTTAATAGTCCTCATAGTATTATAGCAGTATGAATAATGTTGGTAATAGTCCTCATAGTATTATAGCAGTATGAATAATGTTGGTAATAGTCCTCATAGTATTATAGCAGTATGAATAATGTTGTTAATAGTCCTCATAGTATTATAGCAGTATGAATAATGTTGGTAATAGTCCTCATAGTATTATAGCAGTATAATAATGTTGGTAATAGTCCTCATAGTATTATAGCAGTATGAATAATGTTGGTAATAGTCCTCATAGTATTATAGCAGTATGAATAATGTTGGTAATAGTCCTCATAGTATTATAGCAGTATGAATAATGTTGGTAATAGTCCTCATAGTATTATAGCAGTATGAATAATGTTGTTAATAGTCCTCATAGTATTATAGCAGTATGAATAATGTTGGTAATCGTCCTCATAGTGCTATAGCACTAGGAATAATGGTGGTCATAGTCCTCATCGTATTCTAGCTGTATGAATAATGTTGGTATAGTCCTCATAGTATTATAGCAGTATGAATAATGTTGGTAATAGTCCTCATAGTATTATAGCAGTATGAATAATGTTGTTAATAGTCCTCATAGTATTATAGCAGTATGAATAATGTTGGTAATAGTCCTCATAGTATTATAGCAGTATGAATAATGTTGGTAATAGTCCTCATAGTATTATAGCAGTATGAATAATGTTGTTAATAGTCCTCATAGTATTATAGCAGTATGAATAATGTTGGTAATAGTCCTCATAGTATTATAGCAGTATAATAATGTTGGTAATAGTCCTCATAGTATTATAGCAGTATGAATAATGTTGGTAATAGTCCTCATAGTATTATAGCAGTATAATAATGTTGTTGATAGTCCTCATACTTTCCACTGACTATTTATTACCTGGACAAACCAACATATTGCGAACTTTGACATTATTATCCTGTGCGGCGCCGTAGGCATTATAAGTGAAGGCATTGTTTTCACCCCTGAGTGTCTGTCTGTCTGTGTGTCTGTCTGTCTGTCTGTTCTCAAAGTATCTCGAGAACGATTGATTGGATTTCGATGAGACATAGTCACTCCCTTTATTTGGTACCTGCTATCGCTCGCCATGAACAAATCGACACCTAAATGGCACGAAAGGTCTTAACATTGACAGAATTTGGGCGAAATGTCTTAAAATCGCCAAACTAACGGGCGAACGTCTTAAAATCTCAAAACTAATGGGGCTAAACGTGAAGGAGAAAGCGGTTAAAAAAATCCCTTAAGTGAAAATCTGCCCTTAAGCCGTTTTCCATACATAGTCTTGTGGTAGTATTCACTCTCAATAATTATGGATATGAATCGGATTATACACTGGTCATAATGTTCTACCCATTTATAGGTACATTGATGGTAATATACCCATCTAATACAAGGATAGAAAGGTAAATCACCATCAATATACCCAATAATTTGATATAGGCTACCTGTTTCGTAATCTTTGTCATACCCTTAATATTTGGCAGTGTGTGTGTGTGTGTGTGTGTGTTTTTTTTTTTTTTTTTTTTTTTTTTTTTTAGAAACACGTTCCTCAAGCCAAGCAGGTTCTTGGTTTGTGGAGTTGTAAATTACAGACATATGGAAGTGCCTGTATTACAGTATTGATCAAACATGGTGTAGAGGTAGTTAACATAAATGTATATATTAAACCTTTCAGGAAGATGTGGCCTGGTTTTCGTTATATTCTCTCGCTGACAGTAGACGATTTTATGCCGCTTTGGAAGGTTGCATCCAATTCAGAGTTTTTTTTAGGTAGTATTCTTCCCTTTAAGGGCAGATTTCCACTTGAGGATTTTTTTCTGGATCTCTTTCTCCCTCATGTTTAGCCCCATTGTGTTTGTGATTTTAAGACGTTCGCCATATTAGTTTGGCGATTTTAAGAACTTTCACCCCATTTCTGTCAATTTTATACCTTTTGTGCCATTTAGGTGTCGATATTTTTCCTGGCGAGCGATAGCGAGCCTGTAATTTAATAGGAATCGGCCTTCGGCCGGGACATTTTTCTACCGAAAAATGTACAAATTTATCTTAAAGGGGGGTCTAGGGGTTGTAAGTTTAAGCTTGATGGAGGTCTAGGGAACAAACTAAAAACCTCCCCTTAAGTATTCTCCCCGTTGCATCCCATTCAGATAGTTTTGTTTAGACAGTATTCTCCCCTTTGAGGTCCTAGGAATAGATAATTATAAGTAAAAGTCTATCTCTTAATGGTAAAAGTCTATCTCTTAATGGTAAAAGTCTATCTCTTAATGGTAACACAAATGTGAGGCAAACTGCGTGATCGTGATGAAAGGGTTAATTGTAGTGTTATGTAGGACGCCAGAATTGTAGTGTTATGTAGGACGCCAGAATTGTAGTGTTATGTAGGACGCCAGAATTGTAGTGTTATGTAGGACGCCAGAATTGTAGTGTTATGTAGGACGCCAGAATTGTAGTGTTATGTAGGACGCCAGAATTGTAGTGTTATGTAGGACGCCAGAATTGTAGTGTTATGTAGGACGCCAGAATTGTAGTGTTATGTAGGACGCCAGAATTGTAGTGTTATGTAGGACGCCAGAATTGTAGTGTTATGTAGGACGCCAGAATTGTAGTGTTATGTAGGACGCCAGAATTGTAGTGTTATGTAGGACGCCA
Organism: Paralithodes platypus; assembly: GCA_032716605.1. Classification (NCBI taxonomy): domain Eukaryota; kingdom Metazoa; phylum Arthropoda; class Malacostraca; order Decapoda; family Lithodidae; genus Paralithodes; species Paralithodes platypus. Next base: position 11,488,365 of record CM064564.1, on the reverse strand, counting down.
GAATTGTAGTGTTATGTAGGACGCCAGAATTGTAGTGTTATGGAGGACGCCAGAATTGTAGTGTTATGGAGGACGCCAGAATTGTAGTGTTATGGAGGACGCCAGAATTGTAGTGTTATGTAGGACGCCAGAATTGTAGTGTTATGTAGGACGCCAGAAGTGTTTTTATTTTATTATTTTTCTGAACGAGCTTGTAAATACCGAACTCAATGTACAGCATATGTTAATTAAAATGTATAACTTGCAAACTAAACAAACCAAAACTGGGACAAAGACAATTTACACTTTCTCCTCCACAATGCAGAACTTCTGCTTATCAAAATTAATTTATCCCCAGAACTACTATTCTTTGAAATTCACTTCCCTCGAGTTGCTTACCACAAACTTACAATCTACAACAGTTTAAATCCAGTTGTTACAAACATTTTATGAATAGAGGATGCCTTTAGGCACATGGACCTTTTTGTTTTGTCTGTGTTTTTCCTTCCTCCGTTCATTGTCTCTTTACAAAACAAAATATATATATATATATAAATTCGAATTAACGTATCAAAATCGCTATGTGGAAACAACGCTTACTAAAATAAAATTTATGAAATAAAAGACCACAATCCACCACATAGGGTGTACAATCGGGGGTATTAATTAAGTGTTGTCATAGATTCCAGTGGTTTTCGCTCAACAAGTGTTATTGGTATCTTTATAGTTACTGGGAAAAGTGCTTATCCCTCAGAGTATTAGTCAGTGTCCGAAACTTTGTGCAATATCTGACCACACTTATTAACCTCGACTGTACATTACTACACGAGCAAGTTAAGCTGGGTCCTCTACATTTGGTGAAGGAGAAAGTATAATGGTGTGTTTCTATTCCATCCCATCACCCTATCTAATACGGGGGGGGGGGGGGGGGGTTCTTTGTGCATCCTCCCTGATTCACTTCCATTGTTTTGACATTTTAAGACGTTTCACCCTATGTTTGGTTTCATTCAGGGTCGATTTGTTTCTGGGTGTGCGATAGCGAACCGGAAAATGTACAAAATGTGCAAAATGGTGACCATTAGCGTGCAGGCGATCTGGGAGGCGTTTTGTTGTAGCTTGAAGGGGGTCTGCAGAGGCGTTTTGTTGTGGCTTGAAGGGGGTCTGCAGAGGCGTTTTATTGTGGCTTGAAGGGGGTCTGCAGAGGCGTTTTGTTGTATCTTGAAGGGGGTCTGCAGAGGCGTTTTGTTGTATCTTGAAGGGGGTCTGCAGAGGCGTTTTGTTGTATCTTGAAGGGGGTCTGCAGAGGCGTTTTGTTGTATCTTGAAGGGGGTCTGCAGAGGCGTTTTGTTGTAGGTTGAAGGGGGTCTGCAGAGGCGTTTTGTTGTATCTTGAAGGGGGTCTGCAGAGGCGTTTTGTTGTATCTTGAAGGGGGTCTGCAGAGGCGTTTTGTTGTATCTTGAAGGGGGTCTGCAGAGGGGTTTTGTTGTAGCTTGAAGGGGGTCTGCAGAGGCGTTTTGTTGTAGGTTGAAGGGGGTCTGCAGAGGCGTTTTGTTGTAGCTTGAAGGGGGTCTGCAGAGGCGTTTTGTTGTAGCTTGAAGGGGGTCTGCAGAGGCGTTTTGTTGTAGCTTGAAGGGGGTCTGCAGAGGCGTTTTGTTGTAGCTTGAAGGGGGTCTGCAGAGGGGTTTTGTTGTAGCTTGAAGGGGGTCTGCAGAGGCGTTTTGTTGTAGCTTGAAGGGGGTCTGCAGAGGCGTTTTGTTGTGGCTTGAAGGGGGTCTGCAGAGGCGTTTTGTTGTAGCTTGAAGGGGGTCTGCAGAGGCGTTTTGTTGTAGCTTGAAGGGGGTCTGCAGAGGCGTTTTGTTGTGGCTTGAAGGGGGTCTGCAGAGGCGTTTTGTTGTAGCTTGAAGGGGGTCTGCAGAGGCGTTTTGTTGTAGCTTGAAGGGGGTCTGCAGAGGCGTTTTGTTGTAGCTTGAAGGGGGTCTGCAGAGGCGTTTTGTTGTAGCTTGAAGGGGGTCTGCAGAGGCGTTTTGTTGTAGCTTGAAGGGGGTCTGCAGAGGCGTTTTGTTGTAGCTTGAAGGGGGTCTGCAGAGGCGTTTTGTTGTAGCTTGAAGGGGGTCTGCAGAGGCGTTTCTTGTATAGGAGGTGGCAAACGGAAAATGAACTGCTCTAATGACGAGAGTATGTAAGTACTACCTGTTTAAGGGGAGGTTTTTAGTTTGTAACCTAGACTTCCATCAAGCTTAAAATTACACCCCCTTGACCCCCTTTCAAGATAAATGTTTACATTTTTCGGTAGAAAAATGTCCCGGCCGAAGGCCGGTTCCCTCTAAATTACAGGCTCGCTATCGCTCGCCAGGAAAAATTCGACACCTAAATCGCACGAAAGGTCTTAAAATTGACAGAAATGGGGCGAAAGTTCTTAAAATTGCCTAACTAACGGGGCGAACGTCTTAAAATAAAATAAAAACAATGGGGCTAAACATGAGGGAGAAAGTGGTCAAGAAAAAAATCCCTCAAAGTGGAAATCTCCCCATAATGTATGACGTGTGTGGTGTCTTCCAATCACCTACATGTATGACCCGGTGACCCTGTTCCCGTGACCTAGTTTCCTGCTGTTGACCTGACCACCCGGACCAGTAGTTCAAGTCAATTCAATCCAATTCCTTTATTTCATAACATTTATATTATATACACATTACACATAACTGCCTTCGTGGTGTAATGCATAAGGTGTTGATATTCGGTGTGAGCGTCCTGGGTTCGAATCCACGGACTGCCACATGTGTTTGTAATATTTCATTAATCGATTTTAGGAGTAGAACATACTAATATATACAGTACATTACATAATTTGAATTAATACACCAGGATACACTGTAATACACCCAAGATTGGTTTTAAATCAGAAACATTGATATGGATATAATGTGTGTACTGCTCACTCGTATTTAATTAATCAGTGTTAACCAATCACAATTAATCAGTGTTAACCAATCAGTGTTAACCAATCACAATTAATCAGTGTTAACCAATCACAATTAATCAGTGTTAACCAATCACAATTCCCTATACAAAAATAAATCCTAAAATATAAACTTAAAATCCTTAAGGGGAGGTATTTAGTTTGTTCCCTAGACCTCCATCAAGCTTAAAATTGCATCCCCTTGAGTCCCTTTCAAGATAAATTTGTACATTTTTCGGTAGAAAAATTTCCCGGCCAAAGGCCGGTTCTTCTTAAATTACAGGCTCGCTATCGCTCGCCAGGATAAAATCGACATCTGAATTGCACGAAAGGTCTTAATATGGGGTGAAAGTTCTTAAAATCGCTAAACTAATGGGGCAAACGTTTTATAATATCAAAAGCAATGGGGCTAAACATGAGGGAGAAAGGGGTCAAGAAAAAAATCCCTCAAGTGGAGATCTCCCCTTAAACATAGCATGGTCCTCGTTGTCTCCTATAGTCTATTTTGTTTCCAGTTGAGGGTAAATTGCCATGTTACTATCTTGGTTACTCAGCTATAAGGTAGATTTTGTAGCGAAATATGGTGTTAATTGTGAAAACTTGGCATTAATACGACACACAGCCATAGTAGTCTCATATATTTCCGTTAAGTATCGAGAAATCAGCTACTAAGGGATTCAATTTAGCATCAGCTGGGGAAAAATTGAGTACCGGTATAGTAGTGGTGGTAGTAGTGGTAGTAGTAGTGCTGCTCGGGTCTCTCAAGTGAAGGTAACGCCAACGAACTTGACAACTGATTACTTTACATAATCCGTGCCATCTTGATCCCTGACCTCTCTGTAACTCCAAAGGGCCTAGAGCAAACTGGCTGTACATTATCTACACCTATTTCCCGGTGGACTCTTCCCAAATGATAGCAACGTCAGCCCGATTGCTTTCATTCATTTTGAGTTATAAGAAGTTAAGGGATCAAGATTATTGTCAAGTTGGCTGGCGTTACCTATAGTACTCCATTTGAACCAGTAGCTCTCAACCAGTGGCAACTCAATGTTTTGGACATTTTAATTATTTAGTCGGAATTATGCGTATCATTAAGGGGAGGTATTTAGTTTGTTCCCTACTTTTTCATCAAGCTTAAAATTACATCCCCTAGACCCCCTTTCAAGATAAATTTGTACATTTTTCGGTAGAAAAATGTCCCGGCCGGAGGCTAGTTGCTCTTAAATTACAGGCTCGCTATCGCTCGCCAAGAAAAAATTGACACCTTAACGGCACGAAAAGTCTTAAAATTGACAGAAATGGGCAAAATGTCTTAAAATATCCAAACTACTAGGGCGAAGGTCTTAAAATCTCAAAAGCAATGGGGCTAAACATGAGGGAGAAAGGGGTAAAGAAAAAAATCCCTCAAGTGGAAATCTCCCCTTAACCCCTTCTTTACCGACGACGTATTTTGTATTTGAATTCAGCTACATTTAGACACTTTTATGAAGCTTAGGAAGGACATGTTGTAGCTAAAATGATTGATTGGGATTGTGTCTAGGCTTTTAATTGGTAGACGTACTTCCTAAGCTGAATAATATGGTCTAAATGTCGCTGAAATCAAATAAACAATACGTCGTCGGCATAGAAGGGGTTAACTAAGGTTCTAGTGTTGACGTTTGGAACTGGTACTGGCATACATAATAACAGGTACTGGCATACATAATAACAGGTACTGGCATACATAATAACAGGTACTGGCATACATAATAACAGGTACTGGCATACATAATAACAGGTACTGGCATACATAATAACAGGTACTGGCATACATAATAACAGGTACTGGCATACATAATAACAGGTACTGGCATACATTTTACAATAGAGGGCTCCATAACTTGTGCTGTACAATTTAATATCTCCTGAATGCCAGATTGTTTGTATTAATATTTAAAGGTTAAAGCTTATATCAACTCTCCCACTAACTGCAACATGTCCTTATGTTGAATACATCGTCTGGAAGGAGCTAGATATCAAATTGCGTTAACTTACTGAAAAGAAATATCCCCTTAGGCTTATAAGAGAGACTGACAGTACTTTGGCTGGAGGCCCCTCATAAAAGGCAGCATTACGTCACTTCCGTTTTCTTTCATGTGGTACCATCGTCTACCACTGTGTGTTCCCCCCCCCCCCCCCGAACCCGGACGAATTCGGCCGTGTTTGCCGGTACGTCACGAATGTTGCGACCACGATTATCGGACGAATCAATAGTTTTCGTCACGCAAGAGGGGAGGGGGGGGGGGGGGTAAGAGAGGAAGAGGAAGGGTGAAGTAAGTAAGGTAGGAGGAGGAGGAGGAGGAGGAGGAAGTAGAGGAGGAGGAGGAGGGAGGGGGAGTGACGTCATGGGTAATTTGTTGCGGAACTAGGCTAAACAGCAAAAAGATCAAAATAAAGAAAGTCACTTAAAAAATGGAAGATAAACAAAAAGGAGAACTGAATTACGTGTCGCTTTTGAAATAAGTGCGTTACAGACATACAGAGAGACGCTGATAGTAGACCATATTTAACCCTTTCTAGCTCCAATACGCGTTTCTGTTCTGTTTTCTGGCTACTATTAGACGATTTTATGCAGATTAGTAACGGTATATGGAAGTCAAAGGGTTGATTGAGATAGTATTTACCCATTTAATACCCCACAGATCCTTCCTAAGCTGCATAAACTCGTCTATTGATAGCCAACATAAACTGCTAAAACGCGTCAGAGCTTCAAAGGGTTAATAGTATTGGCGATATTATTGTGTGTTGGTTAAAGGGAAAGTGGTAGATTTTTCCGGACCCCCTTCTCCCTCATGTTTAGCATAATAGTTTTGAGTTTTTAAGTCGTTGGTTCCGTTAGTTTGGACATTTAGAAACCTTTCGCCTGATTTCTTTGTTAATATTAAGACCTTTCGTGCCATTTAGGTGTCGATTTTTTCCCCGGCGAACGATAGCAAGCCTGAAATGTTCGAATGACTAAATAAATAGACCAAAAAGCAAGCATTACCCCCTTAAGTATTAAATGAATGAGTTATGATAGATGTGAGGGAGTGTGTATAGCTCTCTGCCATGCCTCCCTCCTCCCTTCCTTCATTACATCCATTGCTCTTCATGTGTCCTGCTTCTATCTCCTTCTATCTCTCTCTCACCTCTTTATTTTTCCTTCCTCCCTCTCTGCCGCTCTTCCTCCCTCTCTACCTCCCTCCTTCCCTCTCTCCTCCCTCCTTCCCTCTCTCCTCCCTCCCTCCTTCCCTCTCTCATCCCTCCTTCCTTCCCTCCCGTCCTCCCTCTATCTTCCCTCCTTCCCTCTCTACCTCCCTCCTTCCCTCTCTCCTCCCTCCTTCCCTCTCTCCTCCCTCCTTTCTTCCCTCCCGTCCTCCCTCTATCTTCCCTCCTTGCCTCTCTCCTCCTCCTCCCTCCTTCCCTCTCTCTCCTCCTTCCTTCCCTCCCTCCTCCCTATCTCTTCCCTCCTTCCCTCCTCTTCCTCCCTCTCTCTTCCCCTCCTTCCCTCTCTCCTCCCTTCTTGCCTCTCTCCTCCCTCCTTCCCTCTCTCCTCCCTCCTTTCTTCCCTCCCGTCCTCCCTCTATCTTCCCTCCTTGCCTCTCTCCTCCCTCCTCCCTCCTTCCCTCTCTCCTCCCTCCTTCCCTCTCTCCTCCCTCCTTTCTTCCCTCCCGTCCTCCCTCTATCTTCCCTCCTTGCCTCTCTCCTCCCTCCTTCTCTCTCTCCTCCCTCCTTCCCTCTCTCCTCCCTCCTTCCCTCTCTCCTCCCTCCTTCTCTCTCTCCTCCCTCCTTCCCTCTCTCCTCCCTCCTTCTCTCTCTCTCCTCCCCCTCCCTCCCAATCTCACTGTTTCTCTCCTCCTCTTTAGTATTTCCTACTTCCCTTCCTCCCACCATCCCTACCTTCTTCACTCTGTCCTTCCATTTATCTCGGTTCCTTTGTTCATTCCTTCCAACTCCTTCTTCCCTCCTTCCTCATACAGCCTTCCTTCTTATTTATTGTCTTGTATTTCTTCCTTCCACCTCCTTCCTTCCCTCCCCTGTCTCCCTCCCTCCCTCCCTCCCTCTCTGTTTGAGGTTAATAGGGGTAGTTGTCACGGGGCTTTAATCCGAGAGAGTGAGAGAGAGAGAGAGAGCGAGAGAGAGAGAGAGAGAGAGAGAGAGAGAGAGAGAGATTGATATGGCTAGAGCAAATGAAGATGGGGTGTGGGTTGGGGGGGTGATGGGGGGCGGGGGGCAGTCTTGTTAGGGCTATAGTGTCATTTTACGGGTGAGGACCACTGAGGGGGTCACCGTGGTGGGTCACCGTGGTGGGTCACCGTGGTGGGTCACAGTGGTGGGTCATAGTATACAGTAGTTCAATTCAATTCAATTATTTTCTATTTTGTAAAACCGATGCATTGCACATGTACACGAGTTAACAAACATATTAAACAAAAGGTGATTTGCTTAAGGTAATTTTAGTTAGGATAATGCAAACATAAGCTTTGGTCAGTTTATAATTAAATAACGCATGTACAAAATGACAAGCTTAAAATGGTGTTCCATCTGCTGTACAATTAATTTACATGTTATTAATTTGTATAAACATTATGGCATCAATACATTATAAATATACTTAAGGGCAGATCTCCACTTGAGGGAGTTTTTTGTGGACCCCTTTCTCCCTCATGTTTAGCCCCATTGCTTTTGAGATTTTAAGACCTTCGCCCTAGTAGTTTGGATATTTTAAGTCATTTTGCCCCATTTCTGTAAATTTTAAGACCTTTCGTGCCGTTAAGGTGTCGATTTTTTCCTGGCGAGCGATAGCGAGCCTGTAATTTAATAGCAACCGGCCTCCGGCCGGGAAATTTTTCTACCGAAAAATTTACAAATTTATCTTGAAAGGGGATCTAGGGGGTGTAATTTTAAGCTTGATGAAAAAGTAGGGAACAAACTAAATACCTCCCCTTAATGCCACTTGGACCCTCCTTATAAACACGTGTATTAGTAGATGTTGTTTAGAGATAATGACAGTATCGCCTTGACACATTAAACCCTTCCGACATATGACGCGATTTTGAGCCTATTAGGGATACTTTAAAGCCTTTGTTACCATCAGGGGTATTTAGAAACCTTTAGTTTAGTTACTTCAACCTCTGCAGTTGTCTTTGAGTTAGCTGTGGGCAGAAAACTAATTTTGGAGAGGTGATTATAAGAGTGAGAGAACTCTATTTCTTATTGCTAATCTGGCAACCTCTGCGTCATATGAGTCTGAAAGGGTTAATATATATATACCGGTATATACAGTAATGTCTTTAATATAGGTACGTTCATTTATAAGGCATTTGCTATATATTTAGCTACTGTAATGTTTATGCTATATATAATTATATTGTTATTTTAAGATAATTTCTATCGTTTATCAATTATCTTCATATAGCCTAACTCAGCCCCATATAACCTAACTCAGCCCCATATAACCTAACTCAGCCCCATATAGCCTAACTCAGCCCCATATAGCCTAACTCAGCCCCATATAACCTAACTCAGCCCCATATAGCCTAACTCAGCCCCATATAGCCTAACTCAGCCCCATATAGCCTAACTCAGCCCCATATAGCCTAACTCAGCCCCATATAGCCTAACTCAGCCCCATATAGCCTAACTCAGCCCCATATAACCTAACTCAGCCCCATATAACCTAACTCAGCCCCATATAACCTAACTCAGCCCCATATAACCTAACTCAGCCCCATATAACCTAACTCAGCCCCATATAGCCTAACTCAGCCCCATATAGCCTAACTCAGCCCCATATAGCCTAACTCAGCCCCATATAGCCTAACTCAGCCCCATATAACCTAACTCAGCCCCATATAACCTAACTCAGCCCCATATAGCCTAACTCAGCCCCATTCCTTTGTCGACCCAAGTTAAGTTTCGCCGTTATGGAAGGTTGTAGTTGTTTTATGGTTTATATATTTATTTATTAACCCTCTCCGACATATGACGCAATTTTGAGCCTATTGGGGATACTTTAAAGCCTTTATTACCATCAGGGGTATTTACAAACCTTTAGTTTAGTTACTTCAACCTCTGCAGTTGTCTTTGAGTTAGCTGTGGGCAGAAAACTAATTTTGGAGAGGTAATTATAAGAGTGAGAGAACTCTTTATTTCTTATTGCTAATCTGGCAACCCCTGCGTCATATGAGTCTGAAGGGGTTTATATAGTGTTGAGTGTTCTCGCTAAACCTCCATCTAGCTTTATAAAACACCCCCTACAGCCCCTTTATAAAACACCCCCTACAGCCCCTTTATAAAACACCCCCTACAGCCCCTTTATAAAACACCTCCTACAGCCCCTTTATAAAACACCCCCTACAGCCCCTTTATAAAACACCCCCTACAGCCCCTTTATAAAACACCCCCTACAGCCCCTTTATAAAACACCCCCTACAGCCCCTTTATAAAACACCCCCTACAGCCCCTTTATAAAACACCCCCTACAGCCCCTTTATAAAACACCCCCTACAGCCCCTTTATAAAACACCCCCTACAGCCCCTTTCAAGATAATTGTTTACATATTTAGGGTAGAAAAATGTCACGGCCAAAGGCCGGTTCCTTATGAAATTACAGGCTCGCTATCGGTCGCCAGAAAAAAAATCGATACCTAAATGGCACGAAAGGTCTTAGTATTGACAAAGAAAGGAGGCGAAAGGTCTCAAAATCGCCAAATTAAAGGAACAAACGTCTTAGAATTTCAAAACAAATATGCTAATTATGAGGGAGAAGGAGGTCCAGACAAAGCGACTACCTCCCCCTTAAGCCTGTGAACCGTCATATCCAGCGCTTCTTCTCCTTCTTCTTACTGGCGGGGCGGGGGGCGGGGGGTGTCTGAGTCAAAGTTCCGGGAGTATTGATTTAATCAGCTGGCTCTGGCTCTCTCTCTCGCTCTCTCTCTCACTCTCTCTCTCTCTCTCTCTGTTGATGTGCGTGTTTCTACAGTTGCTATTACGTGCTATAACTACTGGACACCCTCCCTATGAATAAATGTGGTCAGTGATTATAGCTATTCTTCCATGTATTACAGCACAATGTCTGACACACACACACACACACACACACACACACAGCCCCTCGCCGGCAACTACAGTACTGCGGGGCCGCTTCTGTTATCATGAGTTCTGGCATTGTAAGTTTTGCAAGAGTTCAGACATCAAATTTAAGGAGGGCTTTTATTTATTTTTGAGTGTCATCGCTAGACCTCCATCAAGCTTCAAATAACATCCCCTAGACCCCCTTTCAAGATTAATTTGTACATTTTTCGGTAGAAAAATGTCCCGGTTGAAGGTCTGTTCCCAGAATGCCACTATATAGATTAATGTATATAATATGAAGATTTAAGGGGAGGTTTTTAGTTTGGTCTCTAGATATCCATCAAGCTTAAGATTACACCCCCTTGAGCCCCTTTCAAGATAAATTTGTACATTTTTCGGTCGAAAAATGTCCCGGCTGAAAGCCGGTTCCTCTTAAATTACAGGCTCGCTATCGCTCGCCAGGATAAAATCGATACCTAAATTGCACGAAAAGTCTTAAAATTGACAGAAATGGGTTGAAAGTTCTTAAAATCATCAAAATAATGGGGCGAACGTCTTAAAATTAGAAAAGCAATGGGGCTAAACATGAGGGAGAAAGGAGTCCAGAAAAACTCCCTCAAGTGGATATCTCCCCTTAATTAAGTATCTATATCACGTTAATATTTCCAAGTTTGATGCTCAGTTAATATTCATAACCATATCTACCAGAAGAATATAGATAACGCAAATATACCCTAAAACAATAAATTACCCTAAAACAACAAATTACCCTAAAACAATAAATTACCCTAAAACTATAAATTCCCCTAAAACAATAAATTACCCTAAAACAATAAATTACCCTAAAACAATAAATGATGCGATCCGCCGATACATTGCACCGCTAAAACTGCTCACGTGTCTGCCGCCGGCTTGGAGTTGGTCGTGTGACACCAGACTTACTTAAGGGGGGTGACCTGCTTTTTGTTATTTCTGTCCTTTTCTCTCTTTCTCTGGCTTGTATCCATTCGGCCCCATTCAGCCAAGTATTTTAAGACGTTTATCCCCATCTAGGTGTCGATTTCTTCCTGGCGAGCGATAGCGAGCCAGCATTATATGAAAAACTCCACATTTTTCTATCGAAAAATGTACAAATTTAGCCTGCTGTCAAACAAAAATAAAAAATATGCTGGCTCGCTACCACTCACCAGTAAAAAAATTGACACCTGGATGGGGATAAACGTCTTAAAACAGTAGGCTGAATGGGGCCAAATGGATACAAGCCAGAGAAAGATAGAAAAGGACAGAACCCAAACAGGCCACCCCCCCCCCCCCCCCCCCCCCCCTTAACCTACCGTCCATGAGGCCGCCCAAACCTGTGCGAGGGAGCGCCTAGTTACCTGTGCGAGGGAGCGCCTAGTTACTATTTGAACATCATTATCGATCAAAAGGAATGTCGGAAAAATCGCTCACGTGATTCTGTACCCTTAAGGGAAGATATCCACTTGAGGGACTTTTTTCTTGACCCCTTTCTCCCTCGTGTTTAGCCCCATTGGTTTTGAGATTTTAAGACGTTTGCCCCATTAGTTTGGTGATTTTTAAGAATTTCCGCCCCATTCTGTCAATTTTAAGACCTTTCGTGCCATTTAGGTGTCGATTTTATCCTGGCGAGCGATAGCGACCATGTAATTTAAGAGTAATCGGCCTTCGGCCGGGACATTTTTCTACCGAAAAATGTACAAATTTATCTTGAAAGGGGGTCAAGGGGGTGACATTTTAAGATTGCTGGAGGAGTAGGAAACAAACTAGAAACCTCCCCTTAACCTTTTCACTACCGGGGGTGTATGTTGTCTTTTATCGGCTGTATTTAGAGGATTTTCTGCAGCTTAGGAAGGATCTGTGGGTCGTATAAGGGGTTAATTCAGATAGTGTCTATAGCCTCATAATTGATGCACGACCATCCTTAACTGAATGACATCGTCTAAGAATAGCTAAACATCAAATCAAGAAGACGTCGCCGGTATTGAAGGGGTTAAGGGGAGATTTCCACTCGAGGGATTTTTTTCTGGACTCCTTTCTCACTCATGTTTAGCCCCATTGTTTTTCTAATTTTAAGACGTTTGTCCCATTATTTTGACGATTGTAAGCACTTTCAACCCATTTCTGTCAATTTTAAGACCTTTCGTGCCATTTAGGTGTCGATTTTATCCTGGCGAGCGATAGCGAGCCTGTAATTTAAGAGGAAACGGCTTTCAGCCGGGAAATTTTTCTACCGAAAAATGTACAAATTTATCTTGAAAGGGGCTCAAGGGGGTGTAATCTTAAACTTGAAGGATATCCAGGGACCAAACTAAAAATCTCCCCTTAAAATCTTCGAAGTTTCGTCTATTATCAATTATGCGTTATGGAGAATGTGACCTGGCAGTACTCATTCGACTCATTTGTCATGTACAGTCGCGCTAATAAGTGATGTCTCGGCACCAATTATGTTTTGATCAATAATTTGGTATCAGCAATATTTACACATTATTTATTATTTTTGAGTGAGATATACAAACATGTGCCTACACTTACCCACCCTAATCAACATCTGACAGACATTAATACAGCGCAGAGAGAGCCAAACGTAATGACAGCTGGGACATGACTTATTAGCACGACCGTACTTTCCTTTCTATCACTCGTGTCACCTACATTGCAAGTCAAATATAATGGTCAAAGGCAGTGCAACACAAGCACACATCTTTGGCAATGATCTAATAACTCTCAATATTCTTGGTGTCTCTTTTTCTTCTGTTCTCATTTGGAAGGACCATATTACCAGTCTTGCTAAGGCAGCCTCCCAGAAGCTGGGTGTGCTCAACCGCCTCAGTTTTTTTTTTACCACTGCACAGCTTCTTGTTCTTTGCAGGGGAACAGTCCGTCCTTGTATTGAGTATTCTTCACATGTGTGGGGAGGTTCCTCTCACACCGCTCTCCTAGACAAAGTTGAAAGGAAGGCCTTTCGTATCATTAACTCCCGTCCACTCACCAACTCTCTGCAATCTCTCTCTCTCTCTCTGCCGCAATGTTGCATCTCCCTCGCTATTCTATCGCTACTATAATAATCAGTGTTCCTCAGAGCTTTCCCAGTGTATATCACCTCCTCTACGTAGGGCACGTGGTACCCGTCTTGCAACACAATCCCACCCCTACTCTGTGCAACTCTCCAACCCAAGAGTGAAACATTACTCTCAAACTTTCTTCTATTCAACAGCTGAGCTCTGGAACTCTCTCCCAGAATCAGTCTTTCCCTCTTCCTATGACTTAAATTGCTTCAAACTCCGTGTGTCCAGGCATTTTGGCTCGAACGTCCCTTGATTTTGGCCCTGTCACTCTCTCAACTATGGGGGAGGCACTCGCTATAGGCAGTTCTGCCTTTTGCCTCCCTCACTCACATAGACAGAAAAAAAAATCGTCGTATCAGACTTCGATAGAATTAGCCACTAAATGTGCTTGTGTGACAATGCCAATGGCCTAGTAATATTTATATATATTTTATTATTATGTGTGAAAATTATGAAGCATTTTATAAACTCTGCGGTATTTGCTATCCACGTTTAACTACCAGGGCCCATCTCTCCTACTTAAGGGGGGGATGGGCCGGTTTTTTGGACCACTTTCTCCCTCATGTTTAGCCCCATTAGTTTTCAGATGTTAAGATGTTTGCCCTATTAGTTAGTCGATTATAAGACCTATCGCCCCATTTCGTCGTCAATATTTAGACCTTTCGTGCTATTTAGGTGTCGATTTTTTCCCTGGCGAACGATAGTGAGCCTGTAATGTTGGAAGAACCGGCCTTCGACCGGGACATTTTTCTACCGAAAAATGTACAAATTAATCTAGAAGGAGGATCTAATGGATGTTATTTTTAAATTTGATGGAGGTCTAGGGAGGAAAGTAGAAAAATAATGAATACATGCAAAAAGTGAGCCATACCCCCTTACCGGTCGCCAGGAAAATATTGACACCTGGATGGGGGGTAAACGTCTTAAAACAGTAGGCGGAATGGGGCCGAATGGATACAAGCCAGAGAAAGGAGAGAAAAAAAGCCTGTGTCCCCCCTTAACTGTCATGCCGACAATAATATGTTTTTTTTCAGCTGACGTTAAATTGGCAGGTTCCTTTCTTTATACATTAAGGGGAGGTTTTTAGTTTGGTCCCTAGATATCCTTCAAGCTTAAGATTACACCCCCTTGAGCCCCTTTCAAGATAAATGTGTACGTTTTTCGGTAGAAAAATTTCCCGGTTCAAAGCCGGTTCCTCTTAAATTACAGGCTCGCTATCGCTCGCCAGGATAAAATCGACACCTAATTGGCACGAAAGGTCTTAAAATTGACAGAAATGGGTTGAAAGTTCTTAAAATCGTCAAAATAATGGGGCGAACGTCTTAAAATTAGAAAAACAATGGGGCTAATCATGAGGGAGAAAGGAGTCAAGAAAAAAATCCCTCAAATAGAAATCTCCCCTTAACCCTTTCAAGCTCCAATACGCATTTCTGTTTTGTTTCCTGGTAATTATTAGACGATTTTATTCAGATTAGGAAGGGTATGTGGAAGTCAGAGGGTTGATTGAGAGAGTCTTTACCCTTATAATACCCACAGATCCTTCCTAAGCTGCATAAAATCGTCTAATGATAGCCAAAATATACTGCTAAAACGCGTCAGAGCTTCAAGGGGTTAATTATTTCGACGATTTTGTAGCGAACTATTACTTCCATGCAAAGGTATAGTAGTTTCATATTTTGACATCAGGTTTTGACCAATTAGTTGTTATATGAATACATTTTCCGCCAGTTGAAAATAATTGACTAGAGGGTCATTTCGAAGCTGAAGAAAATAGTTTTGTGTTAGTCAAATGTGTGTGCTTTGAGCCTAGGCTACACACTGTAAAGGTCAACAGTATAGAAACAGTCATATAAAGGTCAACAGTATAGAAACAGTCATATAAAGGTCAACAGTATAGAAAGTCATATAAAGGTCAACAGTATAGAAACAGTCATATAAAGGTCAACAGTATAGAAACAGGCACTGTAAAGGTCAACAGTATAGAAAGTCATATAAAGGTCAACAGTATAGAAACAGTCATATAAAGGTCAACAGTATAGAAACAGTCATATAAAGGTCAACAGTATAGAAACAGTCATATAAAGGTCAACAGTATAGAAACAGGCACTGTAAAGGTCAACATTATAGAAACAGTCATATAAAGGTCAACAGTATAGAAACAGTCATATAAAGGTCAACAGTATAGAATCAGGCATGTAAAGGTCAACAGTATAGAAACAGTCATATAAAGGTCAACAGTATAGAAACAGTCATATAAAGGTCAACAGTATAGAAACAGGCGCTGTAAAGGTCAACAGTATAGAAACAGTCATATAAAGGTCAACAGTATAGAAACAGTCATATAAAGGTCAACAGTATAGAAACAGGCATATAAAGGTCAACAGTATAGAAACAGTCATATAAAGGTCAACAGTATAGAAACAGTCATATAAAGGTCAACAGTATAGAAACAGTCATATAAAGGTCAACAGTATAGAAACAGGCATATAAAGGTCAACAGTATAGAAACAGGCGCTGTAAAGGTCAACAGTATAGAAACAGGCATATAAACTGTTTTGGTAGATTGATGGCAATCTATATATTTATCCATATATTTGATGGTTTTCTTAATGCCAATATTCATATATATTTGTAATTATTTATTATGGACACTTTAATTACTGTTTTCATACTGTTTTAAGCCCACTCTTTTAGACAGTATGCACAAAAATAATAATAATAATAATATTAACATATATACAGTATATATATATTTATATATGTGTGTATCTAGGAAAATTAAATGGATTGGGGTGCAATAGATAATTTCCCAAGCTATTGAATATTAAGCTACAGTGTAAATGTCAGCCGAACTGGTAGAAAATCAGAGGTCATGCCAATTAATCCTTTTTGGTCCAAAGGTCATTCCCTACAAACACATTGCTAAATTCTTCGCTGTAAAAAATATCGCTATTAGTTAAAACACATTTACCATAAACATTGGTATAACTGACACGGGCTGTATTACTTAAAGAGGGAACCTGGTGGATTAAGGGGGGTCACCGTTTTTTTTTTTTTTTTTATCTTTCACTCGTTTTCTCTTTTCCTGGCTTGTATCCATTCGGCCCCATTCAGCCAACTGTTTTAAGACGTTTATCCCCATCCAGGTGTCGATTTCTTCCTGGCGAGCGATAGCGAGCCAGCATTGTATGGAGAAATCCGGCTTCACCGGAGAAATTTTTCTATCGAAAAATGTACAAATTTAGCTTGCTGTCATAACAAAAATATATATAAATATCGACACCTGGATGGGGGTAAACGTCTTAAAACAGTAGGCTGAACAGGGCCGAATGGATACAAGCCAAAGAGAGAGAGAGAGCAAGAGAAACAAAGGGAGGTGGGCTCCCTTAAATGATTTATGAATTCTCAATTTAAGAGCATTCTCTCTCTCTCTCTCTCTCTCTCTCTCTGTCTCGCTCTCGCTCTCTCTCTCTCTCTCTCTCTCTCTCTCTCTCTCTCTCTCTCTGTCGTACATACACACACAGCCACATCCATAAAGAAAGTAAAAGCCGGTTCTCCCTGGCCTGCAGAATTGTGTGGTTGTAGACTTAAGGGGAGACCGACCGTTTGTTTGGTCTATTAATTCATTTATTCATATATATTGTTTTAGTTTCCTCCCTAGACCTCCATCAAGCTTAGAAAAGCACCCCCTAGACCCCCCTTCAAGATAAATTTGTACATTTTTAGGTAGAAAAATGTTCCGGCCGAAGGCCGGTTCCTCTTAAAATTGCAGGCTCGCTATCGCTCGCCAGGAAATAATCGAGACCTAAATGGCATGAAAGGTCTTAAAATTGACAACGAAATGGGGGGAAAGGTGTTAAAATCGCCAAACTAATGGGCCGAACGTCTTATAATTTCAAAACTAGTGGGGCTAACCATTAGGGAGAAGGGGGTCCAGAAAAACGGTCGTCCTGCCCTTGAATAATACTCTACGGGATGGTCCGGTCGCGTTTCACTATCACCCGCTCACTGCTTCAGTGTCTAGGGCGCGGTTGCTTGATTTTTTTACTTTCACATCTTTCCACCCACAATCACTTAGTTCACGAGTCATTTCCCCCACAATGACGTCACCCGCAACTCCCTTCGCCCACAGCTACTTCGCCCACACTTCTTTTTCATCAACAACTTCTTCGCCCACAAGTCCTTTCTCCTACAATCACTCTGCCCACAAGTCCTTTCTCCCACATCTAATTCGCCCACAAGTCCTTTCTCCCACAGCTAATTCGCCCACAAGTCCTTTCACCCACAGCTATTTCCCCCACAATTATTTTCATCAACAACTTCGTCGCCTACAAGTCCTTTCTCCTACAATCACTCTGCCCAGAACTCCTTTCACCCACAATCACTACCCCCACGAGTCATTTCCCCCACAATGACGTCACCCACAACTCCCTTCAACTATGATAACCGTTCCTTAGCCTAATCTAGCGTAATATTCCTCAGCGTAGCTTAGCGTACCCTGGCCTGAAGCGGCATGGCCTAACCTAAGTTATGTTGACTGAGTGTAGCTTAAGGGGAGATCTCCACTTGAGGGATTTTTTTCTTGACCCCTTTCTCCCTCATGTTTAGCCCCATTGTTTTTGATATTATAAAACGTTTGCCCCATTAGTTTAGCGATTTTAAGAACTTTCACCCCATATTAAGACCTTTCGTGCCATTCAGGTGTCGATTTTATCCTGGCGAGCGATAGCGAGCCTGTAATTTAAGAGGGAAATTTTTCTACCGAAAAATGTACAAATTTATCTTGAAAAGGGGTCAAGGGGGTGTAATTTCAAGCTTGATGGAAGTCTAGGAAACACACTAAAAACCTCCCCTTAAGGGGGCCCACCTCGCTTTTTATCTTTTTCTCTATCTCTCTCTTTGGCTTATATCCATTCGGCCCCATTCAGCCGTTTAAGACGTTTATCTCCATCCAGGTGTCGATATCTTCCTGGCGAGCGATAGCGAGCCAGCATTGTATGGAGAAATCCGGCTTCGCCAGAGAAATTTTTCTATCGAAAAATGTACAAATTTAGCTTGTTGTCGAAACAAAAATATATATATGCTGGCTCGCTACCGCTCGCCAGGAATAAATCGACACCTGGATGGGGATAAAAGTCTTAAAACAGTTGGCTGAATGGGGCCAAATTGATACAAGCCAGAGAAAGAGAGAAAAGGAGAGAAAAGGAGAGAAAGATAAAGAAAAAGCCGGTGACCCCCCTTAACATTCTGGTATAGGTGCGGATATGTCCCTTGTTCTCTCTCTCTCTCTCTCTCTCTCTCTCTCTCTCTCTCTCTCTCGCTCTCTCTCTCTCTCTCTCTCTCTCTCTCTCTCTCTCTCTCTCCCTCTCTCTCCTATTTCTCGTTTCTTCCCTATATTTATCTTCCCGTTTTCTTTCGCGCGTTTTTTGTGCTTCGTGACGTGGCTATCGGAGTGCGGGTCGGTATATTGCGCCTGCAGAGAGAGAGAGAGAGAGAGAGAGAGAGAGAGAGAGAGATAGATGAAGCAATAGAAACCCATTAATTGCGGACCATCTTCGCCAAATGCTATAAGCGAAAGGAAGAAATTCGTGATACAGGCAAACAAAAATACATCTTAATTTATAACGCTGAGGGCCAATTAGAAGACCCCTATTACTACTATTACTACTGGTACTATTTCCTATGCCCTCGTGCCTACTATTACTCTCCTTTTCTCTCTTTCCCTGGCTTGTATCCATTCGGTCCCATTCAGCCAACTGTTTTAAGACGCTTATCCCCATCCAGGTGTCGATTTCTTCCTGGCGAGCGATAGCGAGCCAGCATTGTATGGAGAAATCCGGCTTCGCCGGAGAAATTTTTCTATCGAAAAATGTACAAATTTAGCTTGCTGTCAAAAAAAATAAAATAATAATAATCCCGTGACCTAGTTTGTGATCATTTGGAATCCGTGTGATGTAGGTCAGGAGCGGGGTACCCAAAAATGATGAAGGAGGGGGGAGGGGGGGGACTTGGGTCCTTATTGTGTCTATCCCCCCCCCCCCATTTACCTACCATAGTCTTAACCCTTTGAGCACCAGCGACGTGGGTTGTTATATTTCATGCCGGCTATTTTGTAGACGATATCGTGCGGCTTAGGAAGGACCTGGGGTAGTTAAAAGGGTCGGTTGGGATAGTTTGAAGCCTTGTTACGGCTAGAGGTCCTTCCGTAGCTGAATGCAATCGTCTAGTAGTTGCCGGAATACGGTGGAAAGGACGTCCCCGGTACTAAACGGGTTAACCCCTTCTGTGTACCGGCGATGTATTATTTTGTATTTTTGTCTAGCTATATTTACTGTAGACGATTGTGTGCAGTTTAAGGGGGGTGACCTGATTTACCCCCCTCCTCGTCTCTCTTTCCCTGGCTTGTATCCATTCGGCCCCATTCAGCCAACTGTTTTAAAACGTTTATACCCATCCAGGTGTCGATTTTTTCCGCGAGCCAGCATATTTTCATATTAGGTTTTTGACAGCAAGCTAAATTTTTACATTTTTCGATAGAAAAATTTCTCCGGCGAAGCCGGATTTCTTCATACAATGTAGGCTCGCTATCGCTCGCCAGAAAAAAATAGACACCTGGATGAGTATTAACGTCTTAAAACGGTAGGCTGAATGGGGCCGAATGGATACAAGCTAGAGAAGGAGAGAAAAGGAGAGACAAATAGCAGGTCACTCCCCTTAAGAAGGATCCGTGGTAGTAAAAAGGGTTAAGTGAGCTAGGTCCAAGCCTCTTAGTTGCTGGAGGCGCTTTTTAAGGGGAGATTTCCACTTGAGGGATTTTTTCTTGGCCCCTTTCTCCCTCATGGTTAGCCCCATTGCTTCTGATATTATAAGACGTTCGCCCCATTAGTTTGGCGATTTTAAGAACTTTCGCCCCATTTCTGTAAATTTTAAAACTTTTCGTGCCATTTAGGTGTCAATTTTTTCCTGGCGAGCGATAGCGAGCCTGTAATTTAAGAGGAACCGGCCTTCGGCCGGGAAATTTTTCTACCGAAAATGTACAAATTTATCTTGAAAAGGGGTCAAGGGGTGACATTTTAAGATTGCTGGAGGAGTAGGAAACAAACTAAAAACCTCCCCTTAAACTGTATTATATCGTCAAAAGTAGAACAAATATAATTAACGAGACTTCGCCGGTACAGAAGGAGTTAATTACGTAGTGGTTTATTATGCCCTAAAGCCGCTGTCACACGAGCGATTTTTGCGTCAATTTTCCATGAGCAAGTTTGTCCTCGTTATATTTCGGGACTTTTTTGCACTGGTATCGGTAACTAGACTGAAAGTAGAGTATGTTAGGCGGCTGAATTCGGATAAAGAGTAATTTTTGAAGCTGCCAGACCATAATTGCCCGTAGAAATTGCTCGAAAAACGGCTCGTGTGACTCCGGCTTAACCGGCATAGGGAAAGGAAGTGATGTAGGCAGAGCGTAGGAGTTACTCAATTTCTAAGAGTTATTCACTAGCGGCAATTGTTTTAACTGAGGGAAGTACCTCACACGACCCCTTATTCATTGTTTTAACTGAGGGAAGTACCTCACACGACCCCTTATTCATTGTTTTAACTGAGGGAAGTACCTCACACGACCCCTTATTCATTGTTTTAACTGAGGGAAGTACCTCACACGACCCCTTATTCATTGTTTTAACTGAGGGAAGTACCTCACACGACCCCTTATTCATTGTTTTAACTGAGGGAAGTACCTCACACGACCCCTTATTCATTGCAAATAACACAAAGGAAAAACAAATTCCTCAGAAAGATCATGCCCAAGCTATCTTGAATCGTGTCTTGATAGCGTAATGCATAAGTGCGCGGAATTTCGGTGGGAGTATCCTGGGTTCGAGTCCTTGGGGTGCCACATGTATTTGTTGATTTCATTAACCCGTCCAGTACCAGGGACGTTCTGTTCATCATATTCTGGCAACTAGTATGCTATTTTATTCAGCTTAGGAAGGACCTCTAGCAATAACGAGGCTTTAAACTATCTCAACCAACCATTTTAAGGGGAGGTGTTTAGTTTGTTCCCTAGACCTCCATCAAGCTTAAAATTACAGCCCCTCGAGTCCCTTTCAAGATAAATTTGTACATTTTTCGGTAGAAAAATGTCCCGGCCGAAGGCCGGTTCCTCTTAAATTACAGGCTCGCTATCGCTCGCCAGGATAAAATAGACACCTGAATTGCACGAAAGGTCTTAATATGGGGTGAAAGTTCTTAAAATCGCTAAACTAATGGGGCAAACGTTTTATAATATCAAAAGCAATGGGGCTAAACATGAGGGAGAAAGGGGTCAAGAAAACAATCCCTCAAGTGGAGACCTCCCCTTAACTACCACAGATCCTTCCAAAGTTGCATAATATAGTCTAAATATAGCTATAATAAAATATGACACACGTCGCTGGTACTAAAATATAACACACGTCGCTGGTACTCAAAGGGTTAATTCATGAGTTTAGAGGTGAAGTTGGTTGGTGGAGAGAACATTATTATTCATTCCAGGATTTGTTTGAGGTTGTGAAGGATATTTGAGTATGTGGCAGTAAAACATGCCAGTATTTATAATAATGACGTGCTAGGTATTATATTCATGTTTGCCTGGGACGAGACTGGTTAGGAAGGTGGTGTGAGAGGATTTGTGGTGTGATGATATTTTGTAGTATTATAAAGGTGGTATGTTAGGACTTTCGTGATGTTAGGAAGGTTATCTGTGAGGATTTTGTGGCGTTATGAAGGTGGTGTGTGAAAATTGTTGTGATGTTAGGAAATTGGTGTGTGAGGATTTTTGTGGTGTTAGGAAGGTGGTGTGTGCTGGTGAGGGTTAAGTAAAATCATTGTGGACGAACCCTAGGGTGGAGACGGAGACTGCGCCTTACTGCTCCTGCGCCACCCTGTCCCACCCGTCACATCCCTCTGCCAGACCACCTCAACCAAGCCCTAACTAACCCAAAAACACCTCAACGTACACTATTTTCAACCACACTGAGGGAAGGATGAATCTACGGTGTGGTGGTGGGTTGATTCGTCGGTGTTTTTAATGTATGGGTTTGGTGGTAGTGTGGCGAGAGAGGTGCTGTTCGGTACGAAAGTTTTCCCGGGTGGTGGTGATGCCCTAACATTCAGACCGTCCATTGTGTGTCAGACCTTTGAGCGGTGAGGAGCTACGCCGGGCTCTCGTTCTGCCGTGGGGGGGAAAATTATTGGAGATTATAGAGATATTCTGGCCCTGGCTCCTGCGATGGTTGTTGTGGTGAGGCTGCCATCTTGAGGGAGTGTGGTTGTGGTAGATGAGTGGCGCGGGAGAGTGGGGCCAGTGGTGTGTGGTGAGAGTGTGGTGAGTTTGTGTGGTGGTGTGCAGCGGGCCCACTACCCACCCTGTCACCACCATGGCCGCCCGCTGAGCAGCCCGCCCGCACGCCCGTACCCCCGCCCCCACCACCACGATAACATGCTCAAGGTACTATTTATATTATCACTTCATATATACAGGTATATAGGCCTATCTCTCTTTACTTCACCACCACGACCATTAAACTAGGTATAACTCGGTCTTGGTTGGTCTTCTATCCACCAAGAACCACCAGTCTTGCCCCACCCTTTTCTCTGCCTTGCCCTTACCTATATTGCCTTGTCCTGTTCAGCCTTGCCTTATATTATCTTGTCCTGCCCCGTACTTACCCATACATCCTTGCCTTTCTGTTCACTATCCAGCCTTGCTAAGTTGCTCCGAACTATCCTATGCAGTCATCCCTTGTTCTACCTTGCCTTGCTGCACACTATCCAGCCTTGCCTTGAATTATCTTATACAGTCTTGCCTTGTTCTATTTTGTCTTGCCCCAAACTATCCAATGCAGTCTTGCCTTGCCTCAGACTATCCAATGCAGTCTTGCCTTGCCTCAGACTATCCAATGCAGTCTTGCCTTGCCCCAGACTATCCAATGTAGTCTTCCCTTGCCCCAGACTATCCAATGCAGTCTTCCCTTGCCCCAGACTATCCAATGCAGTCTTGCCTTGCCCCAGACTATCCAATGCAGTCTTGCCTTGCCCCAGACTATCCAATGCAGTCTTGCCTTGCCCCAAACTATCCAATGCAGTCGCCCTGCGGCCTTTGCCCTATTCAGTGTTGCTGTGTCCTATCTAGCCTTGTTTTAGCCTTACTATCCAGCCTTGCCTTGTCCCAAACTATCCTATACAGACTTGCCTTGGCCTTGTTCTATTCATTCTTGCCCTTTACTAGTCTTGTCGTGCTATAGGCTACACTTAGTCTTGCCTTGCCCCGAACCCCCCTTATACAGTCTTGCCCTGACCCCCCCCCCCCTTATACAGTCTTGCCTTGCCCCGAACCCCCCCTTATACAGTCTTGCCTTGCCCTGAACTCCCCCATATATAGTCTTGCCTTGCCCCCTTATTCAGTCTTGCCTTACCCCGAACCCCCCTTATACAGTCTTGCCTTGCCCCGAACCCCCCCCTTACACAGTCTTGCAGTCATGCATTGCCCTGAACCCCCCCTTATTCAGTCATGCATTGCCCTGAACCCCCCCATATTCAGTCTTTGCCTTGCCCTGAGCCCCCCTTATACAGTCTTGCCTTGCCCTGAGCCCCCCTTATACAGTCTTGCCTTGCCCCGAACCCCCTTTATACAGTCCTGCCTTGCCCTGAACACCCCTTATACAGTCTTGCATTGCCATGAACTCTCCCTTATACAGTTTTGCCTTGCCCCTAACCCCCCCTTAGGCTATACAGTCATGCATTGCCCCGACCCCCCCCCCTTATACAGTCTTGCCTTGCCCCGAACCCCCATATATACAGTCTTGCCTTGCCCCGAACCCACATATATACAGTCTTGCCTTGCTCCTAACCCCCCTTATACAGTCATGCATTGCCCCGAGCCCCCCCTTATACAGTGTTGCCTTGCCCGAACCCCCATATATACAGTCTTGCCTGGCCCCAAATCCCCCCCTATACAGTCTTGCCTTGCCCCAAACCCCCCTATAGTCTTGCCTTGCCCCAAACCCCCCTTACACAGTCTTGCCTTGCCCCGAGCCCCCCCCCCCTTATACAGTCTTGCCTTGCCCCGAACCCCCCCTTATACAGTCTTGCCTTGCCCCGAACCCCCCCTTATACAGTCTCTTGCCTTACCCCGAACCCCCCCTTATACAGTCTTGCCCCGAACCCCCCCTTATACAGTCTTGCCTTACCCCGAACCCCCCCTTATACAGTCTTGCCTTACCCCGAACCCCCCCTTATACAGTCTTGCCTTGCCCCGAACCCCCCTTATACAGTCTTGCCTTGCCCCCCCCCCCCTTATACAGTCTTGCATTGCCCCGAACCCCCATTTATATAGTCTTACATTGCCCTGAACCCTCCCTTATACAGTCATGTATTGCCCTGTTCTTTTCTGCCTTCAATTAGGCTATGTTTGCCCACACTAGCCAGCCTTGTCTCGCTGCCTTTAGTCTTCTCTTACCTACCATTATCTTGCTTGTATCGCACCAGTCTTATGTCCTACACTATTCAATCTTGTCCTACACTGCGGTATTCAAGTCCTACACTGCGGTATTCAATCTTGTTCTACACTGCGGTATTCAATCTTGTCCTACACTGCGGTATTCAATCTTGTCCTACACTGCGGTATTCAATCTTGTCTTACACTGCGGTATTCAATCTTGTCCTACACTGCGGTATTCAATCTTGTCCTACACTGCGGTATTCAATCTTGTCCTACACTGCGGTATTCCATCTTGTCTTACACTGCGGTATTCCATCTTGTCCTACACTGCGGTATTCCATCTTGTCCTACACTGCGGTATTCCATCTTGTCCTACACTGCGGTATTCAATCTTGTCCTACACTGCGGTATTCAATCTTGTCCTACACTATACAGTATTGTTCTACACTATACAGTATTGTCCTACACTATACAGTATTGTTCTACACTATACAGTATTGTTCTACACTATACAGTATTGTCCTACACTATACTGTATTGTCCTACACTATACAGTATTGTCCTACACTATACAGTATTGTCCTACACTATACAGTATTGTCCTACACCATACTGTCTTGTCCTACACTATACAGTATTGTCCTACACTATACAGTATTGTCCTACACTATACAGTATTGTCCTACACTATACAGTATTGTCCTACACCATACAGTATTGTCCTACACCATACAGTATTGTCCTACACTATACAGTATTGTCCTACACTATACAGTATTGTCCTACACTATACAGTATTGTCCTACACTATACAGTATTGTCCTACACTATACAGTATTGTCCTACACCATACTGTCTTGTCCTACACTATACAGTATTGTCCTACACTATACAGTATTGTCCTACACTATACAGTATTGTCCTACACTATACAGTATTGTCCTACACTATACAGTATTGTCCTACACTATACAGTATTGTCCTACACTATACAGTATTGTCCTACACTATACAGTATTGTCCTACACCATACTGTCTTGTCCTACACTATACAGTATTGTCCTACACTATACAGTATTGTCCTACACTATACTGTCTTGTCCTACACTATACAGTATTGTCCTACACTATACAGTATTGTCCTACACTATACAGTATTGTCCTACACTATACAGTATTGTCCTACACTATACAGTATTGTCCTACACTATACAATCTTGTCCTACACTATACAATCTTGTCGTACATTATACATTTTGTCCTATTATACACTACCGGTGTACAGTCTTATGCTATCGTACACTATACAGACTGCATTACTCTACACTACACAGTATTATCCTACACTACTGGGCACAATACTACTCTAACTATTCAGTAATACCGGTACTCTACTCTATACCGGTACTCTACTCTATACCGGTACTCTACTCTATACCGGTACTCTACTCTATACAGCAATATCTTTCCCTTCAAATATTATTGGCTCGTTCCTTTTCAGCCTATCCTTGACTTGTTTGTCACCTTCTCTTCTTTAGTCTTTCCTTGGAAGGGTGTCAAACGAAAGTGAAATCCATTATTATTAGTCTTTATCATTGCATATGTAGAGATGCAAATATGGTTTAGAGTTCAAATTATGTCTTTGGAAGTGATACAATGGCCAAAACAATATTCTTTCATGTTAATTTTTTTGTATTCCTTCACATATTCATTCAAATCTTCAAACAAAATTGCTTCGGTTTGACACCCTTTCCTTGGTTTGGTAATGTTTGCTTTGTTATGGCTAATTCACTCATATTCTCCAATCTGGTTTCTATCTAGTTTTAGTTTGTCAATCATTGCCTTGCCTTGCCTTTCTGACTGGAATGCTACCTTGCCATTCCCAATTCAGTCTTACCGGTATATCCTCCTCTTCGAGTTTTTCTTGACCTACCCTGTTAGGTTTTCCTCCTTTGCTTTACTTTAGTCAGTCCTACCTTGCCTCATTTTATATTTGACCTTACCTTGCCCTGTTGACTATATTATCTTAACCCATTCCAGCTTTGATCTACCATGGTATTTTCCTCTTTTCTATAGCTGTGTCTCTTTAATTTCCCTTAATATTCTCTGTGAAGTATTGTCTTTGCCTTTCGATAGCCTTGTCTTTGTTTTCAAGCTTGTTTTGGCCTTGCCCAACTGTTTTACTTTGCCCTGTCCGGATCATCTTTGCCTCGAGCCCCACCCCATTTCTCTCTGTCTTAGTTTTTTTGTCAGCCTTGCCTTGCTAAACACTTTCTTGTCTAATTTTTCTCCGACCTTTTCTTGCTACAACCTTCTTTCTCTTGGATTATTCAGTCTTTTCACTTTACCCAGTTTTACCGTACCTCTCTGCAATATTTTGGACTTAGCTTATCAGTTGGGCCTTATACCAGTCATTCACAGTATTGCTATGATTATTTTATTATGCTTTTTCTTATTCATCAGTCTTAAGTTTATGTTTTCTTAATTTAGATGTTGAATAGGGTGGGTAAATGTAGGGACATGTTTGTATATTTCACTCGATATGAAGAAATGAAGCTTAGATATTGCCGATACCAATTATTGATCAAAACATACTTGGTGCCGAGACATCACTTATTGTGTATACACTGTCTTGGTTCACAGTGTCCTACACTGACTGGGTTTACACTGTCTTATACCGGTACTGCATTGGATTACACTGTGTTTCCTACACTACATTGGTTTACGCTGTGTTTATCCTGGCCGTACTGTAAGCTACATAAGGTTGTCCTACCAGTGTGTCCTTCCTTGTCCTG
Organism: Paralithodes platypus; assembly: GCA_032716605.1. Classification (NCBI taxonomy): domain Eukaryota; kingdom Metazoa; phylum Arthropoda; class Malacostraca; order Decapoda; family Lithodidae; genus Paralithodes; species Paralithodes platypus. The sequence goes on along the minus strand of CM064564.1, from coordinate 11,460,972 downwards.
CCTTAACCCCGCCCACACCCACCACCAAGTCTGACCTACATTGTACACACTCTAAACCTGCTCTATACTCTGGCCTGCACTCCCTCACCCCCCCCCCCCTCTCTCTGTCTCCCTCTGTCTCTCTATATATCTCTATCTCTCCATCTCTCTCTCGCTCTCTATCTATCTCTCGCTCTCTATCTATCTCTATCTATCTCTCTATCTATCTCTCTCTATCTCTCTCTCTCTCTCGCTCTCACTCTCACATGCTCTCACACACACACGCTCTCTCTCTCCCTCTGTTCGTAATTAACACTTGCTTTCGTATTAGGCCCTACAGAGCTAACTATAGACATTTGTATTCAGATCAGGAAGGACATGTAGAACTTGAAGGATGAATCGGGATATTTGTTAACCTATTGATTCCATGAGACTCTTCCTGTGCTACTCTACCTAAAAAAAAAAAAAACCGCTTTACTAAACTACTTCCTATTTTGTTCTAAGACATCCCTCTTTAGGTGTTAATCTACCTAACATGAATCTACCCTACCTCTCTCTCTCTGCCTTTCTCACCCTATGTTCCCCTCCATAAGGACCCTATTCACCCTATATATAATTCACGTTCCACCCTCGAGGTTATAAGTAACACCCCGTTCTTTAACATTAATATCAAATTACAAACCCCAATTATATAATATGATCAAGGTAGAACCGCTCGCACTGGCATATTTATTGATTCCTAAAGCGAATCGGGGTTGCGTCACACAAATCAATACTGTGAACACTTTAAAGGGGTCACCGGCTTTTTTTCTCTTTCTCTCCTTTTTTCTCTTTATCTGGCTTGTATCCATTCAGCCCCACTGTTTGTAGACGTTTACCCCCATCCAGGTGTCGATTTCTTCCTGGCGAGCGACAGCGAGCCAGCATTGTTTGGAGAAATCCGGCTTTGCCGGAGAAATTTTTCTATCGAAAAATGTACAAATTTAGCTTGCTGTCAAAACAAAAACATATATATGCTGGCTCGCTACCGCTCGCCAGGAAAATATTGACACCTGGACGGGGGTACACGTCTTAAAATAGTAGGCTGAATGGATACAAGCCAAAGAGAGAGAGAGGGAGAGAAAGAGAAACAAGCAAGCGAGGTGGGCTCCCTTAAATTAATGACTGAGTGACCGTTCGAGGAGTAGTGAGGAACCGAACGAGGAGTCATTTCTGGATGCTCTCTTTATTATTATTACTGCATCTTTGGGGCAGTGATGACAGGTCTATAGGGGTTGGGGGGGGGGCGCTTATCTGTAGCGGCTGTGTCGGTTTGGCTGTAGTAGACTTTAAGGGGAGATGCTCAGTTTTTCTGGACACCCCTCTCACTCATGCTTAGCCCCATTAGTTTTCAGATTTTACGACATTCGGTCCATTCCTTTGGCGATTTTAATACCTTTCGCCTTTTTCTTTGTCATTTTTTGTTACTTTTCGTATCATTTAGGTGTCGATTTTTTTCCTGGCGAGCGATAGAGAGCCTGTAATTTAAGGAGGAAGCGGCCTTCGGCCGAGACGTACAAATTTATCTTGAAAGGGAGTGTAGGCGGTGTTTTGTTAAGCTTGATGGAGGTCTAGCGAGGAAACTAAAAATAAAGTTAATATATATATATATATACCAACAAACCAACAAGCTCTACCCCCTTAATACTGTAGTGTTGAAGGTAGTAGGTGGAGGTAGCCTACTTGGTATGATGATTGGTGTATTACCGGTACTCTCATTATATTAACATCAATAGGTAGATGCATATTTAATGACCAGGTGGTTATCAGAATGTGGATCGGACATATTAACCCTTTCAAGCTCCAACACTCATTTCTTTTTTGTTTTCTGGTACGGTAATTATTAGACGATTTTATTCAGATTAGGAAGGGTATATGGAAGTCAGAGGGTTGATGGAGAGAGTCTTTACCCTTTTAATACCCACAGATCCTTCCTTAAGCTGCATAAAATCGTCTATTGATAGCCAAAATATACTGCTAAAACGCGTCAGAGCTTCAAGGGGTTAAATATGTGCCTTTATGCATATAGATGTGTGTATCTTTTACGTGTTTATTTATGCAAAGTTATATATACCCTTCGGATATGTATTTAGTTGTGTAATTGGTTATGTAATATATTGTGGGCTTATATACAATTTGTTATATATATGCCGGTATTAAGCATTCTCGTTTCGTTATGCAAGTGTGTTTACGTAAGATATACTATGATACTCACACAGTTAACCCTTACAATACCGGCGAATTCAGCTGCATTTAGACGATTTTATGAAGTTTAGGAGGGTTATATGTGGTAGCTGAAAGGATTAATTGAGATAGTCTGTAATCTGTTAACGGGTATACATCCTTCCTAAGCTGAATATAACCGTCTAATAGTTGTCAGACTATAATTAATAGTACGTCCCTCTCTCTTTGGCTTTTATCCATTTGGCCCCATTCAGCCTACTGTTTTAAGACTTTTACCCCCATCCAGGTGTCAATATTTTCCTGGCGAAAAGTGCGGTATGGGTGAAACCTCACAGCACATGCTAACAATACTCAATACATGGGTGCACTATGACCCAATACATAGCAAGAAACTGTGCGGGGGTGAAGAACTCACAGAGACGGTTGAGCACACCTAACTTATGGGAAGCTGTTGTAGCAAGAGTGGCAAAATGATCTTTCCAAAACAAAAAAATGTTGGATGAAAAAGATACACCAAGAATATTGAGAGAAGATGAAGGGTTGATTGACTGCACACTGATAGACTGAAAGGGTACAGATCCCCCCCCCCCCCTCCAAAAAAAAACTTCTGTCAGCCTGAGTATAAAGGAAATGACGTCAATATAGTGAATGGATTACTAGGTTATATAGAGCTGTGACGTCATTGTAGTCTACTTTATTGATAACTTGGTGTGGCGCTGTGGTAGTAGGGTGGTAGTAATGTGGTGGTAGGGTGGTAGTAGTGGGGTGGTAGTAATGTGATAGGTGTGTCAGTTGTGTGGTAGTAATGTGGTAGTAGCGGGGTGGTAGTAATGTGATAGGTGTGTCAGTTGTGTGGTAGTAATGTGGTAGTAGCGGGGTGGTAGTAATGTGATAGGTGTGTCAGTTGTGTGGTAGTAATGTGGTAGTAGCGGGGTGGTAGTAATGTGAATAGGTGTGTGTCAGTGTGGTAGTAATGTGGTAGTAGCGGGGTGGTAGTAATGTGGTAGGTGTGTCAGTTGTGTGGTAGTAATGTGGTAGGTGTGTCAGTTGTGTGGTAGTAATGTGGTAGTAGTGGGGTGGTAGTAATGTGGTAGGTGTGTCAGTTGTGGTAGTAATGTAGTAGTAGCGGGGTGGTAGTAATGTGATAGGTGTGTCAGTTGTGTGGTAGTAGCGGGGTGGTAGTAATGTGATCGGTGTGTCAGTTGTGTGGTAGTAGTGGGGTGGTAGTAATGTGGTAGGTGTGTCAGTTGTGTGGTAGTAGCGGGGTGGTAGTAATGTGGTAGGTGTGTCAGTTGTGTGGTAGTAATGTGGTAGTAGCGGGGTGGTAGTAATGTGGTAGATGTGTCAGTTGTGTGGTAGTAGTTGGGTGTCAGTTGTGTGGTAGTAGTGGGGTGGTAGGTGTGTGGTAGTAATGTGGTAGTGGGTTGGTAGGTTTGTGGTAGTAGTGGGGTGGTAGTAATGTGGTAGGTGTGGTAGTAATGTGGTAGGTGGGGTAGTATGTGATAGTAATGTGGTAGGTGTGGTAGTAATATGGTAGGTGTGGTAGTAATGTAGTAGGTGTGGTAGTAATGTGATAGGTGTGGTAGTAATGTGGTAGGTGTGGTAGTAATGTGATAGGTGTGGTAGTAATGTGATAGGTGTGGTAGTAATGTGGTAGGTGTGGTAGTAATGTGATAGGTGTGGTAGTAATATGGTAGGTGTGGTAGTAATGTAGTAGGTGTGGTAGTAATGTGATAGGTGTGGTAGTAATGTGATAGGTGTGGTAGTAATGTGATAGGTGTGGTAGTAATGTGATAGGTGTGGTAGTAATGTGGTAGGTGTGGTAGTAATGTGATAGGTGTGGTAGTAATATGGTAGGTGTGGTAGTAATGTGATAGGTGTGGTAGTAATGTGGTAGGTGTGGTAGTAATGTGATAGGTGTGGTAGTAATGTGATAGGTGTGGTAGTAATGTGGTAGGTGTGGTAGTAATGTGATAGGTGTGGTAGTAATATGGTAGGTGTGGTAGTAATGTGATAGGTGTGGTAGTAATGTGATAGGTGTGGTAGTAATATGGTAGGTGTGTGGTAGTAATGTGATAGGTGTGGTAGTAATGTGATAGGTGTGGTAGTAATGTGATAGGTGTGGTAGTAATGTGATAGGTGTGGTAGTAATGTGGTAGGTGTGGTAGTAATGTTTTAGGTGTGGTAGTAATGTGATAGGTGTGGTAGTAATGTGATAGGTGTGGTAGTAATGTGATAGGTGTGGTAGTAATGTGATAGGTGTGGTAGTAATGTGATAGGTGTGGTAGTAATGTGATAGGTGTGGTAGTAATGTGGTAGGTGTGGTAGTAATGTGATAGGTGTGGTAGTAATGTGATAGGTGTGGTAGTAATGTGGTAGGTGTGGTAGTAATGTGGTAGGTGTGGTAGTAATGTGGTAGGTGTGGTAGTAATGTGGTAGTAATGTGGTAGGTGTGGTAGTAATGTGGTAGGTGTGGTAGTAATGTGATAGGTGTGGTAGTAATGTGATAGGTGTGGTAGTAATGTGGTAGGTGTGGTAGTAATGTGGTAGGTGGGGTAGTAATGTGATAGGTGTGGTAGTAATGTGGTAGGTGTGGTAGTAATGTGATAGGTGTGGTAGTAATGTGATAGGTGTGGTAGTAATGTGGTAGGTGTGGTAGTAATGTTTTAGGTGTGGTAGTAATGTGATAGGTGTGGTAGTAATGTAGTGGTATGTAGGTGTGGTAGTAATGTGGTAGGTGTGGTAGTAATGTGGTAGGTGTGGTAGTAATGTGGTAGGTGTGGTAGTAATGTTTTAGGTGTGGTAGTAATGTGGTAGGTGTGGTAGTAATGTGGTAGGTGTGGTAGTAATGTTTTAGGTGTGGTAGTAATGTGGTAGGTGTGGTAGTAATGTGATAGGTGTGGTAGATGTGGTAGGTGTGGTAGTAATGTTTTAGGTGTGGTAGTAGTGTGATAGGTGTGGTAGGTGTGGTAGTATTATGGTAGTGTCGCTAGTGACCTGAATATGCTGCAGTATTGACGCCCGTGTGGTGGTGGTGGTAGTGTCGGTTAGTGTGTTCTAGGGAAGTGTGTGTGTGTGTGTGTGTGGGTGTACTCACCTAATTGTAGTATACAGGATTTGAGTTTTTAGGCTCGTATTGTCCCGCCTCCAAAGGTTCTGTTATCTAATTTGGCTTTAAAAATGTGGATATTCCCCGCACCCACCACTTCATCATCCAACTGATTCCACATATTAATACCGGTACTTCTATATGGAAAGCTGAATTTCCTCAGATCTCCTTTACATCTGCCTTTCTTTAACTTGCAACTATGTCCTCTAGTCCTCCCTTTATCTCCCTCGATAAAGTCCTCCTTGCCTATCCTTTCCAATCCCCTAACACATCTATACAACATAATCATATCCCCTCTTTCTCTTCTCTCACTTAGAGTTGGCAAATTCAATCTCTCTAATCTCTCTTCATATGTCAGTTCTCTTAGTTCTGGAATCATCTTCGTTGCAGCTCTCTGTACTTTCTCCAACTTAATTATGTGTTTTTTTAAGATGGGGTGACCACACCACTGCCGCATATTCCAATTTAGGTTTCACCATTGGTTTTATTATATTTACTAGCATCTCTTCATTCAAATAGTTAAATGCTATTTTTACTTTATTCAACAGGCCATAAGCTTCTTCCACAATTTTGTTAATATGGCTCTCGGGTGAAAGATCTCCCTGTATTATAATGCCCAAGTCCTTTTCTTTCTCTGAGGGGTTAATCGTGCATTCTCCTAGTTTATATTCCCAATGAGGTCTTCTTTTACTCACACCCCCTTCCATCACATGACATTTATCTTTGTTAAAATCTAATTTCCATATCTTGCTCCATCGGTCTATCTTATCCAGATCACTCTGTAGCTCTCTACAACTGTTTTCGTCCACTATACGTTTCATAATTTTTGCATCGTCAGCAAACATATTCATGTATGCATTTATTTCCTCTGGCATGTCATTTATATAGACCATTAACATAATTGGGGCCAACACTGATCCCTGTGGAACTCTTGTAACATCCCTCCATGTTGATAAGCTGTCTCTTATCATGGTTCTCATCTGTCTTCCCGAGAGATAGTCCTCCATCCACTTCAACAAATTACCCTGAACCCCTCCAAACTTCTTCAACTTCCATCTAAGTCTGCTATGAAGAACTCTGTCAAAGGCCTTCTTTATATCAAGATACACACAGTCCGCCCATCCTTCTCTCTCTTGTAGTATATCTATCATCCTATCATAAAAGCTCAGCAGATTAGTAACACATGATTTTCCCTCTCTGAATCCAAATTGTCTTACAGTAAGTAATTTATTTTCTTCCAAGTACTTTATCCATCTTTTCTTAATAATCTTCTCACACATTTTACAAACAACACTTGTCAGTGACACTGGTCTATAGTTTAGCGGATGCTCCGTACTCCCACCTTTGTAGATTGGTACTACATTAGCCCTTTTCCAGTCTAGTGGTAATTTTCCAACTTCAATAGAGTACTTAATTATTGCATATATAGGTTTTACCAATTCCTCCGCACATTCTTATAGAATCCATCCTGCTATATTGTCTGGGCCCATAGATTTTCTCACATCTAGTCCCTTCATAAGTTCTAGTAGTTCCTCTGGTTGAAAGATAATATCCCCCAATTTTTCATCATTTTGGTATATAATCTCTGGTTCTAAAAAAATTTCATCCACAGCATAAACTGAATGTAATGTATTATTCATAACCTCACATATCTTCTCATCATCCTCATAAATATTGTCTCCTTCCCTCAGCTTCATTATTTTGTCCTTAACCTTCATTTTGCTATTGACATACCTGTAGAACAATTTGGGATCACTTACAAATGTTTCCACAATGTTTTTTTCATAATTTCTTGCTTCCTGTTTCCTAATTCTGACATACTCGTTCCTTAGCTTCCTATATGTATTCCAGGTCTGTTCAATTCTCCTTCTTCTGGCTATGTTCCATGCCTTATTTCTCTTATCCCTAACTATTCTACATTTATCATTAGACCAGTCTTTTATCTTTTTAGTCTTATTTCCTTGTCTTGGCCTACCTGTTTACAATATCATCATAAATGTTTTTAAACACACCGTATTTATCATTAACATTGTTTTTCTGTTCAATTTCACTCCAGTCTGCATCCCTGAAGCAACTTTTTAATAGCTTAAAATCTGCTTTCCCATAGTTCAATCTCCTTTCTTCATGTTCTCTCTCTAGCATTGTTGGATAACCCATCAGGATTTCCATTTCAATTACCACATGCTCACTATTTCCCAGCGGAGGTAGGTATTTAGTATTTGTAATCATATCTGGATCTCTTGTAAACACCAAGTCTAATCTAGACGATTCATCTTTACCCCTTCTTCTTGTGTTTTCTTCTTGTGTGTGTGTGTGTATATGTGTGCGTATGTATGTATGTATCTGAGAGTGTATGTACGTGTGTTTGAGTGTGTGTGTGTGTGTGTGTATGTGCACTGCAAGAATATTGATTTTCTCTCTCTCTCTCTCTATCTATCTATCTATCTATCTATCTATCTATCTATCTATCTATCTCTCTATCAGCTGGTAATCCTTACACATTTCCATTTTTTATTTCAGTTTATATGTATTTTGTTGTAATAATATGAAGGTTGAATTTTATTGTCGTTGTTTTTAATTATATTGCAGTCTATAATTATGAGTGTTGTTACTTTAAGGGAGCCCACCTCGCTTCTTTTTTTCTTTCTCTCGCTCTCTCTTTGGCTTTTATCCATTCGGCCCCATTCAACTTACTGTTTTAAGACTTTTACCCCCTTCCAGGTGTCAACATTTTCCTGGCGAGCGGTAGCGAGCCACCATATATATATTTTTCTTTTGACAGCAAGCTAAATTTGTACATTTTTCGATAGAAAATTGTCTCCGGCGAAGCCGGGTTTCTCCATACAATGCTGGCTCGCTATCCCTCGCGATGAAGAAATCGTCACCTGAATGGGAATAAACGTCTTAAAACAGTTGGCTAAATGGGGCCGAATGGATACAAGCCAGAGAAAGAGAGAGAAAAGGCGAGAAAGATAAAAAAAGAAGCCGGTAACTTCCCTTAATCAGGCATACTCAACCTCCGTTTCCCCTCCCTAATTCTGTCTAACAATCAACAAAGGTTTACTGAAGGGGAGTTCACACCACACCCACACTACACTATTGGTGTGGGTGTTGTATTGCTGGTGTGGGTGTGGTAGTGATGGTGTGGCTGTGTTGGTGTGGTGTGGTAGTTTATTGTGGGTGTGGTAGTGTAGTGTGGGTGTGGTAGTGTAGTGCTAGTGTGGGTGTGGTAGTGTAGTGTGGTGGTAGTGTTGATGTGGTAGTATGGTATGGTAGTGTAGTGTAGTGTTGGTGTGATGTGGTAGTATTGGTGTGGGTGTTGGTGTGCGTGTGGTATTGTGGGTGTGTTGGTGTGGGTGTGGTATTGCTGGTGTGTTGGTGTGGGTGTGTGGTGTGGTAGTGCAGTGTGGGTGTGGTAGTGATGGTGTGGGTATGGTAGTGTAGTGCTAGTGTGGGTGTGGTAGTGTAGTGTAGTGGTAGTGTTGATGTGGTAGTATGGTATGGCAGTGTAGTGTAGTGTTGGTGTGATGTGGTAGTATTGGTGTGGGTGTTGGTGTGCGTGTGGTATTGTGGGTGTGGTATTGCTGGTGTGTTGGTGTGGGTGTGTGGTGTGGTAGTGCAGTGTGGGTGTGGTAGTGATGGTGTGGGTGTGGTAGTGTAGTGCTAGTGTGGGTGTGGTAGTGTAGTGTAGTGGTAGTGTTGATGTGGTAGTATGGTATGGCAGTGTAGTGTAGTGTTGGTGTGATGTGGTAGTATTGGTGTGGGTGTGGTAGTGGCAGTGACTAATATAAACTACAGTCTATGGTAATACCCAGAAACCTTGACCCTTAACCTTCTGTATCTGTATATATGTAAATATTAACACATATTTCCCGTCGGTTCTGTAATACCCTTTGTTTGGCTTGGACGATATTTTGGTAGGCTAATCAAGTAGGAGGGTGACAAATTTGTATCTTGATTATGTAAGCTTCAGATCCATAAACCGAACTATATATTATGTAGGCTATCTGTATTACCGAACGTTTATGATTTTTTTTTTTTTTTTTTTTTTTTTTGCTATGTGAATATTGAAACCCTTATGTACCGGCAACGTCTCTTTCATTATTAGAGGCAATTATTAGATTATTATTGTGTTCATTAAATGGCTACTACAGATATCTCAATTAATCCTTTTAGCTACCACATATTATCCTTCCGAAGCTTCATCAAATCGTCTAAATGTAGTTGACATCGAACACAAAAGACGTGACCGGTACTGAACGGGTTATGGGGGGTCACCGGCTTTATTTTTTTTATCTTGCTCTCCTTTTCTCTCTTTCCCTGGATTGTATCCATTCGGCCCCATTCAGCCAATTGTTTTAAGACGTTTATCCCCATCCAGGTGTCGATTTCTTCCTGGCAAGCGATAGCGAGCCAGCATTGTATGGAGAAATCCGGCTTCGCCAAAGAATATTTTTCTATCGAAAATGTACAAATTTAGCTTGCTGTCAAAACAAAAAAATATATATATGCTGGCTCGCTACCGCTCGCCAGGGAAAATATTGACACCTGGATGGGGGTAAACGTCTTAAAACAGTAGGCTGAATGGGGCCGAATGAATACAAGCCAAAGAGAGAGGAAGATAAAGAGATAAAAAGCGAGGTGGGCTCCCTTAAGAGAGGCTATTGACACCAGTACATGGAGGAGGTTGGCTTATCTCCGTTATTAAAGGTGAACTACAGGGATGAACGAAAAAACGAAGATTAATGCAGGGTCATAACTTGGCATAAATATACTGTAATTTATGTATATGGGCAATATCGATATAATTCCATTAAACTCCAGAACAAAATACTAATATATATAGTCGTTGGTGACGAATTGGCATTTTCAGCCAGCTGGAGTGACTCCATTGTGCAGAGAAGCCGTTTGTAAACAAGATATGCGGTCCTGAACAGTGAGGTCTGTTTTTCGTAATTAATACCTTTCAATTCAATACTCAAGCTCTTCAAAAGATCGACCAACGTCCTGATGATGTGGTGCACATCAAGAAATAATCCCAGCTCGCCAGCAATTAACATACAGGCAGTGTTTATGCATGTTTAGCCTGGTCCAGAGTTGAGGGAGGTCGCTTCTAAGGCCTATTTCGTAATGATAATATAGTTTTCTGTTCAATTTATATATCGCGGTCCCTTGACCAGACAGTGGTGAAGCCAAATGTTGAGCTGTAAACATGCATACAAATTATATGAGTTTCTCAAATATAAGAAAACACAGATTCACCCATTTCCCATGTCGATAGTTCCCGCCATTGGCTACAGTTACGTCATGGTAAACACGCCAGTTCGCGCCACATACAGTAACTTAGATAAGCTATATTTCTATGTTGTTAAAACAAATTGATGAAAGTTCTTCAGTATCATGTACCTAAAACCAAGCAGATCCCAATGGACATTGTAGTTTGAATAGGTTTCATCCCTGGAATTCACCTTTAAGCTATAGGGAAAACGTAGGCCCTTGGCAGCTAATTTATCAATATTTAATCAACCAAGTGCGAGTATGTGTGAGAGAATGAGGGTGTATAATTGTGAGAGAGAATGAGTGAATGTGTGTATACAGGTGTGTGTGAGAGAGAGAGGGAGTGAGTGTGTATTAGAGAGAGTGAGTGTGTGTGAGAGAGTGAGTGTATATGTGTGAGAGTGTGTGTGTATTTGTAAGTGTGTGTGTGTGTATTTGTAAGTGTGAGAGAGAGAGAGAGAGACAGAGACAGAGGGACAGAGGAGGGGGAATAAGAGAGGGGAGGGGGAGGGGGGTGATCATGGCATGTTGCACACTGCCGCAATGGACCAGACACATGCACAGTCATACATACACACGCACTCTTATACATACACACGCCTTCATGCATACACACATACATAGGCTTACTCATTAACATACACATATGCATACACACGCACTCTTCTACATCCACATTCATACATACACACATACATAGGATTACTCATTAACATACACACATCCATACACACGCACATATACACACGCACATACTTACATTACATACACATATACACACTGTAAGGCATACACGAAAACTCATACATACATATATATACATACACACACACATTCATACATTTAAATACACACTCAGTCATTCACGCTCATAGCCACTCATATACACACGTACACATACATAGCATACACATACACACACATAGCCTACACACACTCATACACATACATAGCATACCCATTTTACCTACACATAGTCATACACACACACATACACACATTCATTTAAGTACACACGGAGACATTCACATACACAAAAACTCGTTCGTAAACAATATAACACTCACGCACACATGTACACGCACATACAGTATATACTTACATAGCCACACCCTTCTCTCTCTCTCTCTCTCTCTCTCTCTCTCTCTCTCTCTCTCTCTCTCTCTCTCTCTCTCTCTCTCTCTCTCTCTCTCTCTCTCTCTCTCTCTCTCTCTCTCTCTCTCTCTCATGTTATAATAAAGAAGTGAGCCTGATTCATTCAGCTTGGAAGGTTTCCTCTATAGTAAACATTTAAAGGGCTTACTTCTGTGTTGTTGCTGTGTGTGTGTGTGTGTGTGTGTGTGTGTGTGTGTGATATATATAATATAATATGTGTGTGTCTATGTATTTGGATTATTTAGATTCAAATGAGTATGATTAGGATTAGTTAGATTAAAATGAGAAAGATTAGATGAGATTCGTGATGGTGGGTGCGTTGACTCGAAGCCATTATAAGATTACCTATGTGGCCAACCAGAGCCATACATCAAGGGGGATCCTGGTGATAGGGTGTGTGAGACGGGCCAAGAAGGAACCAGGGTTTTATTTTTTGTCATGTGTGTGTGTGTGTGTGTGTGTGTGTGTGTGTGTGTGTGTGTGTGTGTGTGTGTGTGTGTGTGTGTGTGTTTAGGGGGTGGAGGTAGAACTATGGTGGGATGGTACTATAGGACTATGCAGTAGCGATTGTAGTGTGAATATCATTATGACGTTTGGTATGATGTGGTATGATGGTATGAATAGGAACAATGTGGTGTGAAGATAACGATGGTATTAACTGTGGTATTGGTATTGGCTGTGGTGTGGCAGTGGTGTGGGTAACGTCAAATGGTATGTGGTAGCGTACCGTACATTAACTTGGTGCAATGCGGTGTGGGGGAGTAAGAGGGAGGGAGGGAGGGGGGGGGGGGGGGGGAGTGATAAATGGGGTGGTGTGGCGTGGTGTATTAGAGGTGGTGGTGGTATTAGTGTGTGGTGTGGTGCTGGTATGTGTGTGTGGTGTGGTGTGGTGCTGGTATGTGGGTGTGGTGGTGGTGGTATTAGTGTGTGGTGTGATGGGTGTAATATGTTAGTGTATCTATAAAGATAGTAGCTATATAATTAAGATATCAGGTGAATTTGAATATTACCCTTTCAGTACCGGTGCCGTCCTTTTAACTTTATGCTGGCTACTATTAGACGATTTCATTCACTTTCAAAAGGACCTCCGGCGATTATTAGGCTTCGAACTATCTCTCTTAACCCTTTTTTACTACCACAGATCCTTCTTAAACTGCACAAAATCCTCTAAATATAGCTAGCATAAAATTTACAAGACGACGCCGGTACACGTGTAAACACAAATGTATGTTAATGACTCTTCTACTGTATATATTCCTGTCTCGAACACTTGTTATATTGATTAACCCGTTCAGTACCAGGGACGAAACTTTTTAACATTTCTGGCAACTGTTCGACGATTTTATTCAGCTTTGGAAGGCCCTCTAGCCATACTAAGGCTTCAAACTATCTCAACCAACCCTTTTAACGACCATAGATCCTTCCTAAGCTGCATAATATCGTCTAAATACAGCTAGAATGGAATATAACACACGTCGCTGGTTAAGGGGAGATTTCCACTGGAGGGATTTTTTCTTTACCCCTCTCTCTCTCTCTCTCTCTCTCTCTCTCTCTCTCTCTCTCTCTCTCTCTCTCTCTCTCTCTCTCTCTCTCTCTCTCTCTCTCTCTCTCTCTCTCTCTCTCTCTCTCTCTCTCTCTCTCTCTCTCTCTCTCTCTCTCGCTTGCTCATTCTCTCTCTCGCTCGCTCATTCTCTCTTGCTCGCTCGCTCATTCTCTCTCTCGCTCATTCTCTCTCACTCACTCGCTCATTCTCTCTCACTCACTCGCTCATTCTCTCTCACTCACTCGCTCATTCTCTCTCACTCACTCACTCACACTCTCACTCACTCACTCTCTCTCTCTCACACTCTCTCTCAGCTGCGGTGTATCCTGCCAATCCCATACTCACTCTAGCCTCGCACCTGCTGTTATACCCTGTTCCACATTAGTAGGACCCAACTCTTGAACATTAACCTCGCTAATGCACAAACGACTAGAGAGTAATCGAGCTAATATGCTGTGTGCCCTCTTTACCTCTATAATTATTAAGCAGAGATTTCCACCGGGAGGATTTTTGTCTGAACCTCTTTCTCCCTCATGTTTAGCCCCATTGCATGTGAGATTTAAAGACGCTTGCCCAATTAGGTTGGCGATTTTAAGAACCCTCGCCCCATTTCTGTCAATTTTAAGACCATTCGTGCCATGTAGGTGTCGATTTTTTCCTGGCGAGCGATAGCGAGCCTGTCATTTAAGGGGAACCGGCCTTCGGCCGGGACATTTTTCTACCGAAAAATGTACAAATTTATCTTGAAAGGGGGTCAAGGGGGAGTAATTTTAAGCTTGATGGAAGTCTAGGGAATCAACTAAAAACCTCCCCTTAACCCTGTGAGTACCAGCGACGTGTGTTATATTGTAATGTAGCTGTATTTAGACGATATTGTGCAGCTTAGGAAGGATGTGTGGTAGGGTAGTTAAGAGGCTTGGTTGAGATAGTTTGAAGCCATATTTTTGTCCTTCCTAAGCTGAATTAAATCGTCTAATAGTGGCTAGAAGGTGATACAAATTTCGTCCCTGGTACAGTATTGGTTAATAAGGGGGGTGACCTGCTTTATGTTATTTCTGTCCTTTTCTCTTTCTCTGGCTTGTATCCATTCGGCCCCATTCAGCCAACTATTTTAAGACGTTTATCCCCATCTAGGTGTCGATTTCATCCTGGCGAGCGATAGCGAGCCAGCATTATATGAAGAAATCCGGCTTCGCCGGAGAAATTTTTCTATCGAAAAATGTACAAATTTACCCTGCTGTCAAACAAAAATGAAAAATATGCTGGCTCGCTACCGCTCACCAGTAAAAAATTGACACCTGGATGGGGATAAACGTCTTAAAACAGTAGGCTGAATGGGGCCAAATGGATACAAGCCAGAGAAAGATAGAAAAGGACAGAACAAAAACAGGTCACCCCCCTTAAACGACTAGAGTAATCGAGCTAATATGTTCTACCATTTGGGAAGAGTCAGCCAGAGAATGGGTGTGGACATTTACAGAGGTTAGGGGGGTCAGGAACAGGGTATAGGCTAACTCCGGCTGCTTTACTGAGAACCCACACTAAAACCTGAGAGAGAGAGAGAGAGAGAGAGGTTAGGGGGGTCAGGAACAGGGTATAGGCTAACTCCGGCTGCTTTACTGAGAACCCACACTAAACCTGAGAGAGAGAGAGAGAGAGAGAGAGAGGTTAGGGGGGTCAGGAACAGGGTATAGGCTAACTCCGGCTGCTTTACTGAGAACCCACACTAAACCTGAGAGAGAGAGAGAGAGAGAGAGAGAGAGAGGGGGGTTAGGGGGGTCAGGAACAGGGTATAATCGGCCGAAACTCCGTCTGCTTTACTGAGAACCCACACTAACCTAGATAGAGAGATAGAGAG
>CM064564.1:11345674-11445728 GCA_032716605.1 Paralithodes platypus | reverse complement strand
ACTCCGGCTGCTTTAACTGAGAACCCACACTAACCCTGAGAGAGAAGAAGAGAGAGAGGAGGGCGAGAGAGAGAGAGAGAGTTAGGGGTGTCATTAACAGTGTATAAGCTAACTCCGTGGCTGCTTAACTGAGACCCCACCACTAAACCTGAGAGAGAGAGAGAGAGAGAGAGAGGTTTAGAGGGTCAAGGAAACATGGTATAGGCTAACTCCGGCTAACTCCGGCTGCTTTAACTGAGAACCCCACACTAAACCTGAAGAGAGAGAGAGAGAGAGAGAGATGTGATGGGGGTCGGAACGCGGGTTATAGGCCTAAACTCCGGCTGCTTTAATACTGAGAACCCACACTAAACCTGAGATAGAGATAGAGAGAGAGAGAGAGAGAGAGGTTAGGTGTGTCAGGAACAGGTTATCGGCTAACTCCGGCTGCTTTTACTGAGAACCCACACTAAACCTGAGAGAGAGATAGAGGAGAGAGAGAGGTTATGGGGGTCAGGAACATGGGTATAGGTCTAACTCCGTCGGCTTTACTGAGAACCCACACTAAACCTGAGAGAGAGAGATAGAGAGAGAGAGAGGTTAGGGGGGTCAGGAACATTGTATAGGCTAACTCCGGCTGCTTATACTGAGAACCCACACTAAACCTGAAGAGAGAGAGAGAGAGAGAGGTTAGGTGGGGTCCAGGAACAGGGTAATTCTACCTCCTGCTGCTTTACTTGAAACCCACACACTAAACCTGAGAGAGAGAGAGAGAGAGAGAGAGAGAGATAGAGAGAGGAGAGAGAGTTTAGGGGTGTCCAGGAACAGGGTATAGGCTAACTCCCGGCGTGCTTTACTGAGAACCCACACTAAAACCAGAGAGAGAGAGAGAGATGGAGAGAGAGAGAGAGGTTAGAGGGGGTGATCAGGAATCAGGGTATAGTGCTAACTCCGTCTGCGGTTACTGAGAACCCACACTAACCTGATATAGGAGAGAGAGATAGCGTTGAGAAGAGAATGAGAGAGAGAGAGAGAGGGTTAGGGGGGTCAGGAACAGGGTATAGGCTAACTCCGGCTGCTTTACTGAGAACCCACACTAAACCTGAGAGAGAGAGAGAGAGAGAGAGAGAGAGAGGTTAGGGGGGTCAGGAACAGGGTATAGGCTAACTCCGGCTGCTTTACTGAGAACCCACACTAAACCTGAGAGAGAGAGAGAGGTTAGGGGGGTCAGGAACAGGGTATAGGCTAACTCCGGCTGCTTTACTGAGAACCCACACTAAACCTGAGAGAGAGAGAGAGAGAGAGGTTAGGGGGGTCAGGAACAGGGTATAGGCTAACTCCGGCTGCTTTACTGAGAACCCACACTAAACCTGAGAGAGAGAGAGAGAGAGAGGTTAGGGGGGTCAGGAACAGGGTATAGGCTAACTCCGGCTGCTTTACTGAGAACCCACACTAAACCTGAGAGAGAGAGAGAGGTTAGGGGGGTCAGGAACAGGGTATAGGCTAACTCCGGCTGCTTTACTGAGAACCCACACTAAACCAGAGAGAGAGAGAGAGAGAGAGCGAGAGCGAGAGAGAGAGAGGTGTCAGGAACAGGGTATAGGCTAACTCCGGCTGCTTTACTGAGAACCCACACTAAACCTGAGAGAGAGAGAGAGAGCGCTATATAGATCTGTGTGTGTGTGTGTGTGTACAGGCAATAGTAATACTTGGAACGTAACCGAGACCGTACAATGCTTCAGTGTAGCCCAGGTGCTTCAGATAGTCTCTAAACGTTCAAAGAGTCGAATTCATTTAAGCTTTAATAGTGCTCACTTTGGTCCTTGAAAATATAAGTGTGTGTTTATGTGTGTAAGTGGTGTGTTGTTTATGTAAGTGGTGTGTACATACTGTATGTACAATCGCGCTAATAAGTGATGGCTCGGCACCAAGTTATGTTTTGATCAATAATTGGTATCAGTAATATCTAAGCTTCATTTCTTCATATCGAGTGAAATATACAAACATGTTCCCACACTTACCCACCAAATTTAACATCTGTCAGACATAAATACAGCCAAGAGCAAGCCAAACGTAATGACAGATGGGACGTGACTTATTAGTGCGACCGTACAGTAAGTGGTGTGTGCGTGTGTGCGTGTGTGTATACCTGTACGGAGTGTTAAACCGTGGCGATTGTGTTTGGAAACTTGAATGAATAAATTATGAGAAGAAATACAAGAACATTAACATACAATAGCAGTTTTAATTGAACCATATTATTAGATCTCTCTTTGCACCTACAAATACTAAGGTGTAGAAATATCGGCCTCGGATATCGTGTTTGTCAGTGGTTGTTGTTGTTGTTGGTGGTGGTGGTGTTGTTGTTGGTGTTGTTGTTGTTGTTGTTGTTGTTGTTGTTGTTGTTGTTGTGAGTTATGCAGGTAATATTGAGCGCCAGGGAATCCATATTATGTACAGGCAGCACCACCAGGGACAGGTTTTCAGAAGGGGGGGGGGGGGGGGGGGGCTTTATCATCTGGCCCCTTTTCTCCCACATGTTTTTAGCCCCATTAGTTTTCATATCCTAAGACGTTCGGCCCATTAGTTTGGCGGTTGAAGAGGTTTTTACATTTCTTTGTCAATATTAAGGCTTATCGTGCTATTTAGGTTTCGATTGTTTTCCTGTCGAGCGATAGCGAGCCTGAAATATAAGGAGGAATCGGCCTTGGGTCGGGACATTTTTGTACCGAAAAATTGAACAAATTGACCTAGTAGAGAGATCTTGGGTATGTTTCTTTATAAGCTTGATAAAGGTCTCTAGGGAGCTAGCCAAATATATATATATATATACCGGTAATAGTAACAAAGCCATACCAGAGTCAAGACTACTATAGGGCTCAACATAAGGGAGAAGGGGGTACCGAAAAACCCACTACCTGCTCCTTAAGGGGGGGTGACCTTTTTTTTTTTTTTTGTATTCCTGTCCTTTTCTCTCTTTCTCTGGCTTGTATCCATTCGGCCCCATTCAGCCAACTATTGTAAGACGTTTATCCCCATCTAGGTGTCGATTTCTTTCTGGCGAGCGATAGCGAGCCAGCATTATATGAAGAAATCCGGCTTCGCCGGAGACATTTTTCTATCGAAAAATGTACAAATTTAGCCTGCTGTCAAACAAAAATAAAAAATATGCTGGCTCGCTACCGCTCACCAATAAAAAATTGACACCTGGATGGGGATAAACGTCTTAAAACAGTAGGCTGAATGGGGCCGAATGGATACAAGCCAGAGAAAGAGAGAAAAGGAGAAAAATAACAAAAGCAGGTCACCCCCCCGTAAAAGATGATGATACTGCGTTATACTAATACCGTATATCATTATCCTGTACAAGTGTGGGCACTGACAGCTGGTTGACTGTTTAGCACTGGAAGCTGGTTGACTGTTTAGCACTGGAAGCTGGTTGACTGTTTAGCACTGAAAGCTGGTTGACTGTTTAGCACTGGAAGCTGGTTGACTGTTTAGCACTGGAAGCTGGTTGACTGTTTAGCACTGGAAGCTGGTTGACTGTTAGCACTGGAAGCTGGTTGACTGTTTAGCACTGGAAGCTGGTTGACTGTTTAGCACTGGAAGCTGGTTGACTGTTTAGCACTGGAAGCTGGTTGACTGTTTAGCACTGGAAGCTGGTTGACTGTTTAGCACTGGAAGCTGGTTGACTGTTTAGCACTGGAAGCTGGTTGACTGTTTAGCACTGGAAGCTGGTTGACTGTTTAGCACTGGAAGCTGGTTGACTGTTTAGCACTGGAAGCTGGTTGACTGTTTAGCACTGACAGCTGTTTGACTGTTTAGCACTGGAAGCTGGTTGACTGTTTAGCCTAGTATCCGGTTTGTTGCCAGCTGGTGGTAGATTGAATCCCTTAGTAGCTGATTTCTCGATAGTTAATGGCAATGTGTGAAACTGCTATGGCTGCGTGGTGTCGTATGAATGCCAAGTTTTCATAAGTAACAGCATATTTCGCAACCAAATCTACCTTATAGCCGAGTAACCAAGATAGCAACATGATAATTTACCCTCAACAACAACAATAGACTATTGTATCCGTCAGTGTGTATGCAAGCTATCCACAACAACAACAACAATAGACTATTGTATCCGTCAGTGTGTATGCAAGCTATCCACAACAACAACAACAATAGACTATTGTATCCGTCAGTGTGTATGCAAGCTATCCACAACAACAACAAGATACCGTACACTCGAGAATATTGACCTCTGCTGTTGTACCGGTGACGTCTTATATGCTAGCTATATTTAGACGATTTTGTGCAGTTTAAGGGGAGATCTCCACTTGAGGGATTTTTTTCTTGACTCCTTTCTCCCTCATGTTTAGCCCCATTGCTTTTCTAATTTTAAGACGTTCGCCCCATTATTTTGACGATTTTAAGAACTTTCGACCCATTTCTGTCAATTTTAAGAACTTTCGTGCCATTTAGGTGTCGATTTTATCCTGGCGAGCGATAGCGAGCCTGTAATTTAAGAGGAACCGGCTTTCAGCCGGGACATTTTTCTACCGAAAAATGTACAAATTTATCTTGAAAGGGGCTCAAAGGGGTGTAATTTTAAGCTTGATGAAAACGTAGGGATCAAACTAAATAACTGCCCTTAAGAGGGATGTGTGGTAGTAATAGGGGTTAATTTTAGATAGTTCGAAGCCTGATAATTGTTGGAGGCGCTTTTGAAACTTCATAACATCGTCTAATAGTAGGCACCATGCATTAAAAAGACGGCACCGGTACAGAAAGGGTTAATTATAAATGTCAACAAACAGAATGATAGATATGATAGGGAATAGTTTTGTTCGACACCTATTGCATCGTTGTTGTTATAAAACGCTGCATTGGTTTAAGGGAGCCCACCTCGCATTTTCTCTCGCTCTCTCTCTCTCTCTCTCTCTTCTCTTTCTCTCTCTCTCTCTCTCTCTCTCTCTCTCTCTCTCTCTCTCTCTCTCTCTCTCTAGATATGTTAGATAGTTGGTTACTAACCCATTGGTTACTAACCCATCTGTCCCCTACTAACTTCCTAATCCTGCCACGGACATTAGTTCCAGGGCAGTAATTCCCTTTCCAATGTTCCCTTACCCACTCTAAACCACTGTTTGGACACTTGATCCTCAGTGTTTTGGAGGACAAGCAACCTAGAAGGGTCACTAGATCTGTTGTTGCTTGATTTCCTTTGTACTCTCTCTCTCTCTCTTTGGCTTGTATCCATTCGGCCCCATTCAGCCTACTGTTTTAAGACGTTTACCCCCATCCAGTTGTCAATATTTTCCTGGCGAGCGGTAGCGAGCCAGCATATGTATTTCTTTTTGACAGCAAGCTAAATTTGTACATTTTTCGATAGAAAAATGTCTCCGGCGAAGCCGGATTTCTCCATACAATGATGGCTCGCTATCGCTCGCCAGGAAGAAATCGATACCTGGATAGGGATAAACGTCTTAAAACAGTTGGCAGAATGGGGCTGAATGGATACAAGCCAGAGAAATAGAGAGAAAGAGCAAAAAAACAGGCGACCCCCCTTAAAGCCTGCTGGACGTACCACCGACGTCCGTTTTCTTGAATACTCTAGGCAGTTAGAAGATGTTATCAAGCTTAGGAAGGATGTAGGGTATAATTATAGCTAACAAGAATAAGCTTAGATATAGTCTGTATAGGGCTTAAAGAGAGTCTGGGAGACAGCTCACACTTATTATGCCATCCACCTTTACCCTCCCCAGTCTGTATAGCCTTTTAATTGGGAGACATCTTTCCTAAGCTTAAGGGGAGATTTCCACTTGAGGGACGCTTTTCTTGACCCCTTTCTCCCTCATGTCTAACCCTATTGCTTTTGAGATTTTAAGACGTTTGCCCCATTAGTTTGGTGATTTTAAGAATTTCCGCCCCCATTCTGTCAATTTCAAGACCTTTCGTGCTATTTAGGTGTCGATTTTATCCTGGCGAGCGATAGCGAGCCTGTAATTTAAGAGTTACCGGCCTTCGGCCGGGAATTTTTTCTAACGAAAAATTAACAAATTTATCTTGAAAGGGGGTCAAGGGGGTGACATTTTAAGATTGCTGGAGGAGTAGGAAACAAACTAAAAACCTCCCCTTAATATAATCGTCTCATAGTTGCCAGAATCAGTCTGTAGCCTTTTAATGGGTAGACATCTTTCCTAAGCTGAATATAATCGTCTCATAGTTGCCAGAATCTAATGAAAACGATGAGTCACCGTTACTGAAGGGGTTAACCCTCTCAGACATATGACACGATTTTGAGCCGATTAGGGATACTTTAAAGCCTTTACCATCAGGGGTATTTAGAAACCTTTAGTTTAGTTACTTCAACCTCTGCAGTTGTCTTTGAGTTAGCTGTGGGCAGAAAACTAATTTTGGAGAGGTAATTATAAGAGTGAGAGAACTCTATTTCTTATTGCTAATCTGGCAACCTCTGCGTCATATGTGCGTGAAAGGGTTAATACTCTATGATTAGCTCGATAATGTTCAGACCCGCTGCTTCCTCTCTCTCCTTAAATACCATAGTGTAACTTATAGATAACTTACCATTACCGTACTTAAGGGGAGATCTCCACTTGAGGGATGTTTTTCTTGACTCCTTTCTCCCTCATGTTGAGCCCCATTGTTTTTCTAATTTTAAGACGTTTGACCCATTATTTTGCGATTTTAGGAACTTTCGCCCCATTTCTGTCAATTTTAAGATCTTTTGTGTCATTTAGGGGGTCAATTTTTTCCTGGCGAGCGATAGCGAGCCTGTATTTTAAGAGGAACCGGCCTTCGGCCGGGACATTTTTCTACCGAAAAATTTACAAATTTAGCTTGAAAGAGGGTCTAGAGGGTGTAATTTTAAGCTTGATGGAGGTCTAGGGAACAAACTAGAAACCTTCCCTTAAATAATCTATCATTCCACTCATAAAATAGCATTACTTAGATATTTGATTCATGCATTTATAACCAAGCATTCGTTAGCTAATACAGAAGTGATATTATAGCTGTTCATACAGACTACACCATCATTGGGATAGGGTTTAGTTTTTAGTATACTGTATATATATATATATATATATATATATTTATGTATTTATTTTCTTTCTTTCTTTCTTTCTTTCTTTCTTTCTTTCTTTCTTTCTGTCTGTCTGTCTGTCTGTCTGTCTGTCTGTCTGTCTGTCTGTCTGTCTGTCTGTCTGTCTGTCTGTCTGTCTGTCTGTCTGTCTGTCTGTCTGTCTGTCTGTCTGTCTGTCTGTCTGTCTGTCTGTCTGTCTGTCTGTCTGTCTGTCTGTCTGTCTGTCTGTCTGTCTGTCTGTCTGTCTGTCTGTCTGTCTGTCTGTCTGTCTGTCTGTCTTTATATATTTATATATTAATGCTTTAGTTTCCTCCCAAGACCTCCGTCCAGCTTAAACAAATATCCTCAACATCCCCCTTCGAGATAAATTTATACATTTTTCGGTAGAAATCTGTCCTGGCCGAATGCCGGATCCTCCAAATGTACAGGCTCGCTATCTCTCGCCAGGAAAAATAAAATCGACACCTAAATGGCACGAAAAGTCTCGATATTAATACAGAAATGGGACGAAAGCTCTTAAAATCGACAAGTTAATGGGGCGATCGTTTTAAAATGTCAAAACTACTAGGGCTCAACATAAGGGAGAAGGGGGTACCGAAAAAGCCACTACCTGCCCCTTAAGGTGGGTGACCTGCTTTTTGTTATTCCTGTCCTTTTCTCTCTTTCTTTGGCTCGTATCCATTCGGCCCCATTCAGCCAACTATTTTAAGACGTTTATCCCCATCTAGGTGTCGATTTCTTCCTGGCGAGCGATAGCGAGCCAGCATTATATGAAGAAATCCGGCTTCGCCGGAGAAATTTTTCTATCGAAAAATGTACAAATTTAGCCTGCTGTCAAACAAAAATAAAAAATATGCTGGCTCACTACCGCTCACCAGTAAAAATTTTACACCTGGATGGGGATAAACGTCTTAAAACAGTAGGCTGAATGGGGCCAAATGGATACAAGACAGAGGAAGATAGAAAAGGACCGAACCAAAACAGGTGACCCCCCTTAATGGACGCGAGTATAAGCACTTGGATAGTGGTAGGATCAAGGTCATAGTTATAGTCGTAGGATCAAGGTCATAGTTATAGTGGTAGGATCAAGGTCATAGTTATAGTGGTAGGATCAAGGTCATAGTTATAGTGGTAGGATCAAGGTCATAGTTATAGTAGTAGGATCAAGGTCATAGTTATAGTGGTAGGATCAAGGTCATAGTTATAGTCGTAGGATCAAGGTCATAGTTATAGTCGTAGGATCAAGGTCATAGTTATAGTCGTAGGATCAAGGTCATAGTTATAGTCGTAGGATCAAGGTCATAGTTATAGTGGTAGGATCAAGGTCATAGTTATAGTCGTAGGATCAAGGTCATAGTTATAGTCGTAGGATCAAGGTCATAGTTATAGTCGTAGGATCAAGGTCATAGTTATAGTGGTAGGATCAAGGTCATAGTTATAGTCGTAGGATCAAGGTCATAGTTATAGTCGTAGGATCAAGGTCATAGTTATAGTGTAGGATCAAGGTCATAGTTATAGTCGTAGGATCAAGGTCATAGTTATAGTCATAGGATCAAGGTCATAGTTATAGTCGTAGGATCAAGGTCATAGTTATAGTCGTAGGATCAAGGTCATAGTTATAGTGGTAGGATCAAGGTCATAGTTATAGTCGTAGGATCAAGGTCATAGTTATAGTCGTAGGATCAAGGTCATAGTTATAGTCGTAGGATCAAGGTCATAGTTATAGTCGTAGGATCAAGGTCATAGTTATAGTCGTAGGATCAAGGTCATAGTTATAGTCGTAGGATCAAGGTCATAGTTATAGTGGTAGGATCAAGGTCATAGTTATAGTCGTAGGATCAAGGTCATAGTTATAGTCGTAGGATCAAGGTCATAGTTATAGTGGTAGGATCAAGGTCATAGTTATAGTGGTAGGATCAAGGTTATAGTCATAGGATCAAGGTCATAGTTATAGTCGTAGGATCAAGGTTATAGTCATAGGATTAAGGTCATAGTTATAGTCGTAGGATCAAGGTCATAGTTATAGTCATAGGATCAAGGTCATAGTTATAGTGGTAGGATCAAGGTCATAGTTATAGTAGTAGGATCAAGGTCATAGTTATAGTAGTAGGATGAAGGTCATAGTTATAGTCGTAGGATCAAGGTCATAGTTATAGTGGTAGGATCAAGGTCATAGTTATAGTAGTAGGATCAAGGTCATAGTTATAGTAGTAGGATGAAGGTCATAGTTATAGTAGTAGGATCAAGGTCATAGTTATAGTAGTAGGATGAAGGTCATAGTTATAGTAGTAGGATGAAGGTCATAGTTATAGTCGTAGGATGAAGGTCATAGTTATAGTCGTAGGATCAAGGTCATAGTTATTTACATTAATTATGGTCGGTATTGTTATTGTCTAACGAGATACACCTTTATAAGAGTAATGCAGTACCCAGGGGATGCCACATAGGCATATGACGAGGAGTTTCTGGAACACACGCACGCACACACACACACATACACACACATACACACTCAATCTCTCTCACTCACTCACTCACTCCCTCGCTCACTCACTCACTCACTCACTCACTCACTCTCTCTCTCTCTCACTCACTCACTCACTCACTCACTCACTCACTCACTCACTCACTCACTCACTCACTCACTCACTCTCTCTCTCTCTCTCTCTCTCTCTCTCTCTCTCTCTCTCTCTCTCTCTCTCTCTCTCTCTCTCTCTCTCTCTCTCTCTCTCTCTCTCTCCTCCATCATTTTAATCAATGGCCTGCGTGTAAAAAAATTGCATTTGGGAAATTACTTCACTTTGTTTTTTTTTATTTTTGGAGTTGAGGAAGTGCTGTGATAGTCACCAGTCTGCTGCTGAGCGAGAGAGAGAGAGAGAAAGAGTGTGTGAGTGTTAGAGGGAGTGTAAGTGTGAGTGAAAATGAGTGTGTGTGCGTGTGTGTGAAAGCGAGTTGCAAGGAGTTACGATAGAGGTAGTATCTAAAAAGAACTCTTGGGTGCAAAAGATTGCTAAGTGCACAAAATTCGTTGCTAGGTCAGTTGCTTTTTAACTTTCCCTATGAAGAGCTATTCGTACGTTGGATTGACTAGGTTAAGGGTCGATGTTTGCATGTATTCGTTAGTTTATCTAGTATCCTCCCTAGACCTCCATAAAAAAAAAAAAAAAAATCCATTAGATCCCCCTTGTAGATTAAGAAAAAATTCCCGGCCGAAGGCCGGTTCTTCCAATCGACACCTAAATAGCACAAAAGGTCTAAATATTGACGAAGAAATGGGGCGAAAGGTCTTAAAATCTACTAACTAATGGGGCAAACATCTTAACATCTGAAAACTAATGGGGCTAAACATGAGGGAGAAAGTGGTCCAGAAAACCGGCCCCCCATCCCCCTTAAATATCTGTCCATTTTTCTAGATTTAACCCCTTCCGTACCGGCGGTAAATTGACATGGTTATAGTCTATTCGCTGTAAAGTAGGCGAGAAATCATGACCTCTACCCTCCGTAACTCAAAAAGGGGCTGGAGCAAAGGGGCTGTCATTTTTTGGTCACACCTATTCCTTGACTGACTCTTCCCAAATGGTAGAAATATTAGCTCGTTTACTCTAGTCGTTATTTTGAGTTACAGAGGATAAAGGTCACGCTTCCTCGCCTACTTACAGCGTCTAGACTATAGTTATGGAAACACTATTTTGTTGCAGAGACAACCGCGGTAGTCGTTTTGTATATATACCCATTATGCATTGGAAAAGTAGCTGCTAAGGTATCGAATTCTCCGCCAGGGGAGAACATAGACTGGATTTCGTTGCTACCATTTCAGTAGCGGTGCCGTCAATTTAGGTTCATTATGGCTACTATTAGACGATTTTGTTCAGTTTAAAAAGGGTCTCCAGCAATTATTATGCTTCGAACTACCTCACTTAAGGGGAGGTATTTAGTTTGTTCCCTACGTTTTCATCAAGCTTAAAATTACACCCGCTAGACCCCCTTTCAAGATAAATTTGTACATTTTTCGGTAGAAAAATGTCCCGGCCGGAGGCCGGTTACTCTTAAAATACAGGCTCGCTATCGCTCGCCAGGAAAAAATCGACACCTAAATGGCACGAAAGGTCTTAAAATTGACAGAAATGGGGCAAAATGTCTTAAAATGTCAAAACTACTAGGGGCGAACGTCTTAAAATCTCAAAAGCAATGGGGCTAAACATGAGGGAGAAAGGGGTCCAGACAAAAAATCCTCCAGGTGGAAATCTGCCCTTAACCCCTTCTACTACCACAGATCCTTCTTAAACTGGACACACTCTGTCTAAATATAGTTCGAATATCTTAAATACACACGTCGCCGGTACAACAGGGGGTTAACCCTTTCAAGATGAGATGACGCATTTCTGTTATGTGTTCTGTCATGTGTTCTGTTATGTGTTCTGTTATGTGTTCTGTCATGTGTTCTGTTATGTGTTCTGTCATGTGTTCCGGGTCTTATTACACGATTATATTCAGAGTACGGTAGTAAAGGGTGCAATGGAAGTCAGAGGGTTAAGGGGGAGATTTCCACTTGGGGGATTTTTTTCTGGACCCCTTTCTCCCTCGTGGTTAGCCCCATTGCTTTTGATATTTTAAGATGTTCGTCCCATTAGTTTGGCGATTTTAAGAACTTTCGCCCCATTTCTGTCAATTTTAAGACTTTACGTGCCATTTAGGTGTCGATTTTTTCCTGGCGAGCGATAGCGAGCCTGTAATTTAAGAGGAATCGGCCTTCGGCCGGGACATTTTTCTACCGAAAAATGTACAAATTTATCTTGAAAGGGGGTCTAGGGGCTGTAATGTTAAGCTTGATTGAAGTCTAGCGAACTAACTAAAAACCTCCCATTAATGGAGATAGTCTATACGGTACAGATCCTTCCTAAGCTGTCTAAAATCGTCAAATGATAGCCTAGATAAACTGTCAAAATGCGTCAAAATCTTCAGAGGGTTAAGGAGTTGTAATGATGAAATTCCTTCCCTGCATGTTGTGTGGGTGTTGTGTTGAGGAGGGCGTACAGTAGGGAGAGTGGGATGACCTTTGACGGTGACGCGGGGTGGTTGGTGTGGGTGGAGGTTGTTGTGTGGGTGGAGGTTGTTGTGTGGGTGGAGGTTGTGTGTGTGTGTGGGGGGGTGGAGGTTGTTATGTGTGTGTGTGGGTGGTTGTGTGTGTGGGTGGTGGTTGTGTGTGGGTGGTTAATGTGTGTGTGGGTGGTAGTTGTGTGTGGGTGGAGGTTGTTGTGTGTGTTGGTGGGGGGGGGGGGTGGTTGTGTGTGTGGGTGGTTGTGTGTGGGTGGTTGCTGTGTGGATTGTGTGTGTTGGTGGGGGTTGTTGTGTGTGTGGGTGGTTGTTGTGTGTGGGTGGTTGTTGTGTGTGGGTGGTTACTGTGTGTGTTGGTGGGGATTGTTGTGTGTGTGTGTGGGTGGTTGTTGTGTGTGGGTGGTTACTGTGTGTGTTGGTGGGGATTGTTGCGTGTGTGGGTGGTTGTTGTGTGTGTGGGTGGTTGTTGTGTGGGTGGGTGGTTGTTGTGTGGGGGGTGGTTGTTGTGTGGGGGGTGGTTGTTGTGTGGGTGGTGGTTGTTGTGTGGGTGGTGGTTGTTGTGTGGGTGGCTGTTGTGTGGGTGGTTGTTGTGTGTGGGTGGTTGTTGTGGGTGATGGTTGTTGTGTGGGTGGTGGTTGTTGTTGCATTGTGGGTGATGGTAGTGTGTGGGTGGTTGTTGTGGGGGTGGTTGTGTGTGGGTGGTGGTTGTGTGTGGGTGGTGGTTGTGTGTGGGTGGTGGTTGTGTGGGTGGTTGTTGTGTGTGGGTGGTTGTGTGTGGGTGGTTGTTGTTGTTGCATTGTGGGTGATGGTAGTGTGTGTGTGGGTGGTTGTTGTGTGGGTGGTGGTTGTTGTGTGGGGGGTTGTTGTGTGGGGGTGGTTGTTGTGTGGGTGGTTGTTGTGTGGGTGGTTGTTGTGTGGGTGATTGTTGTGGGTGGTTGTTGTGTGTGGGTGGTTGTTGTGTGTGGGTGGTTGTTGTGTGTGAGTAATTGTTGTATGGGTTATTGTTGTGTGTGGGTGATTGTTGTGTGGGTGGTTGTTGTGTGTGGGTGATTGTTGTGTGGGTGATTGTTGTGTGGGTGGTTGTTGTGTGTGAGTGATTGTTGTATGGGTTATTGTTGTGTGGGTGATTGTTGTGTGGGTGGTTGTGTGTGGGTGGTTGTTGTGTGTGGGTGGTTGTTGTATGGGTGATTGTTGTGTGAGTGATTGTTGTGTGGGTGGTTGTGTGTGGGTGATTGTTGTGTGGGTGGTTGTTGTGTGTGGGTGATTGTTGTGTGGGTGGTTGTGTGTGTGGGAAATATTTATATAATTTAATACTGACTCTCACAGTCCCTTCCTAAGCTGAATACAATCGAAAAATAATAATAACCACTATATGCCGTAACTATTGAATGTGTCTGTGTATTGAAAGAGTAAATATATTATGGGACAAATCTGTGTTGTTCTTTAGTGAGTAATGTTGTTATTGATGAACCATGAGTTAGTTCATTGGTCTTTAGTGAGTAATGTTGTTATTGATGGACCATAAGTTAGTTCATTGGTCTTTAGTGAGTATTGTTGTGATTGATGAACCATGAGTTAGTTCATTGGTCTTTAGTGAGTAATGTTGTGATTGATGAACCATGAGTTAGTTCATTGGTCTTTAGTGAGTAATGTTGTGATTGATGAACCATGAGTTAGTTCATTGGTCTTTAGTGAGTAATGTTGTGATTGATGAACCATGAGTTAGTTCATTGGTCTTTAGTGAGTAATGTTGTGATTGATGAACCATGAGTTAGTTCATTGGTCTTTAGTGAGTAATGTTGTTATTGATGAACCATGAGTTAGTTCATTGGTCTTTAGTGAGTAATGTTGTGATTGATGAACCATGAGTTAGTTAATTGGTCTTTAGTGAGTAATGTTGTGATTGATGAACCATGAGTTAGTTCATTGGTCTTTAGTGAGTATTGTTGTGATTGATGAACCATGAGTTAGTTAATTGGTCTTTAGTGAGTAATGTTGTGATTGATGAGTTAGTTAATTGGTCTTTAGTGAGTAATGTTGTGATTGACGATGAACCTTGAGTTAGTTAAAGGGGGATGGTTGAATTTTCTGGTCCCCCTTCTTCCTCATATTTAGCCCCATTAGTTTTCAGATTTTAAGACGTTCGCCCCATTACTTTGTCAATTTTAAACCTTTCTTCCCATATCTATATCAATGTCAAGACCTTTCGTGCCATTAAGGTGTCAATTTTTTCCTGGCGAGCGTAAGCGAGCCTGTAATTTTATGAGAAATCGGCCTTCGGCCCTGACATTCTTCTACCGAAAATTGTACAAATTTATCTTGAAGGGGGGTATAGGCAGTGTATTGAAGGGGGGTATAGGCAGTGTCTTGAAGGGGGGTATAGGCAGTGTTTTTAAAAGTTTGATGGAGGTCAAGGGAGGAAACTAAATTTAAAAAAAAAATATATATATATATATATATATATATATACTGTATATATGATAAAAAGATACGGTACATAGCCTAAATGGACAAATAAATACGCCCGTCTCCCCTTAATTGATCTTGAGTGAGTAATGTGCTAGGTGTGAGCCATGAGTTAGTGCAGCAGTGTGTCAGAAATACACACTTATTTAACCCCTTCTGTTCCAGCGACTTGTGTTATATTTTATTCTAGCTATATACTGAGACGATATTGTGCAGCTTAGGAAGGATCTGTAGTATACGTAACCCCCCCAGACAGATTATATTAACTTACGGGTTGACAGAGCGCCCGGTATTTCCCCCACAACAGTCTTTCTCAAACTGAGGCACCGTTAGAAGTCGGAGGAATTTTGGGTTGCCATCAATCGACAGATTATGATCTAACTTACCTAACTTACTGAGCTCAAAATAACGCAAAAGCGTCATTTATCTTATTATTGAGCTATTTCACCAAGTTCATATGACGCGATCGCGTCATATGATACTTTTGGGCAAAACCGCCATATGACGCGATCACGTCATATGAGACGGAGAGGGTTAAAAGGATCGGTTGCGATCGTTTGAAGCCTTATTATTGCTAGAGGTCCTTCCTAAGCGGAATAAAATC
This sequence comes from Paralithodes platypus, assembly GCA_032716605.1. Classification (NCBI taxonomy): domain Eukaryota; kingdom Metazoa; phylum Arthropoda; class Malacostraca; order Decapoda; family Lithodidae; genus Paralithodes; species Paralithodes platypus. The sequence goes on along the minus strand of CM064564.1, from coordinate 11,430,534 downwards.
GTCTAATAGTTGCCAGAGTACGAAGAAAAGGACGTCCCCGGTACTGAACGGGTTAACCCCTTCTGTACCGGTGCCGTCCTTTTAACTTTACTCTGGCCACTATTAGACAATTTTATTCAGCTTAAAAAGGTACTCCAGCAGTTACCAGCCTTCGAACTATCCCACTTGACCATTTCCCCCACCACATATCCTTCCTAAACTGCGCAAACTCGTCTACATTTATCTAGAATACAAACTAGAAAGACGTCGCCGGTATAGAATAGGCTAAGGGGCGATTTCTACTCGAGAGATTTTTTTCTTGACTCCTTTCTTCTTCCTTTTTAGCCCCATTGCTTTTGAGATTTGAAGGCGTTCGCCCCATTAGTTTGGCGTTTTAAGAACTTTCGCCCCATTTCTGTCAATTTTAAGACCTTTCGTGCCATTTGGGTGTCTAGTTTTTTCTGGCGAGCGATAGCGAGCCTGTAATTGAAGGGGAACCGGCCTTTGGCCGGCATATTTTTCTATCGAAAATTTACAAATATATCTTGAAAGGGGGTCAACGGGGGTGTAATTTAAAGCTTGATGGAGGTCTAGGGAACAAACTAAAAACCTCCCCTTAACACTATCAAGTCCGATGGGATGTCTTGTGGGTTATGATATATTGTTTAATTATTATTTAGGACGTGTGCTTGTTTTTACCATTGTTCGAGTGATATATTTCGAGTGATATATTTCGAGTGATATATTTTTCGAGTGATATATTTTTCGAGTGATATATTTTTCGAGTGATATATTTTTCGAGTGATATATTTTTCGAGTGATATATTTTTCGAGTGATTTATTTTTCGAGTGATTTATTTTTCGAGTGATTTATTTTTCGAGTGATTTATTTTTCGAGTGATATATTTTAGTTTGTCCCCTAGGCCAACACAACCGCCTTCTGTGGCTTCCTTCACACTAAAGACCTCCTTCATGTTAAATGTGTACATTTATCAATTGAGAAATGTCGTGATCGAAGGCCGATTTCTTTTTTAGTTACAGTCTCGATATCGCCCGCCCAGAAAAACACAAATATTGTCACCTGAATGGGGTGAAACGTCTTATTATCGCCAAACTAATGGGGCAGAACGTCTTAGGTTCTCCAAACTAATGGAGCGAAACAGGGGAGGTCCAAAACGACCCCCTCGGACCAAATATGGTTAATGATATTGGGTGGTTGTTGTAGATGATTTAAGGGGAGATTTCCACTTGAGGGATTTTTTGCTTGGCTCGTTTCTCCCTCATGTTTAGCCCCATTGTTGTTCTAATTTTAAGACGTTTGCCCCATTATATTGACTACTTTAAGAACTTTCAACCCATTTCTGTCAATTTTAAAACCTTTGTTGTTGAGTGGTACTTGAAAAGTAGACAGAATGGATAAAAAACACCATCTGAGGAAGAGCACTTTATTGACAACGTTTCGCAGATAGCTTCATCAGGTCACTAACAAATTTAAAACCTTTCGTGCCTTTTAGGTGTCGATTTTATCCTGGCGAGCGATAGCGAGCCTGTAATTTAAGAGGAACCGGGAAATTTTTCTACCGAAAAATGTACAAATTTATCTTGAAAGGGGCTCAAGGGGGTTTAATCTTAAGCTTGATGGATATCTAGGGACCAAACTATAAACCTGCCCTTAAGGAGTTCTTTTGACTATCACGTTTCACTGTAGAAGGTCAGGAATATATTTGTAAGCTCTATTGTTGGTTATTAAGGGGAGAGGGCTAATTTGTATCCCCCCCCTCCCCCTTCCCCTTCTCCCTCATGTTTAGCCTCATTCATTTTGAGATTTTAAGACGCTCGGCCCATTAGTTTCGCCCCATTTCTTTCCCAAAATTATGACCTTTCGTGCCATTTATGCGTCTATTTTATCCTGGCGAGCGATAGCGAGCCTCTAATTTAGGAGGAACCGGCTTTTGGGCGGGACATTTGTCTACCGAAAAATGTACAAATTTATCTTGTCTTGGGGGTATTTTTGAAAGCTTGTTGGAGGTCTTGGGAGGAAACTAAAAATAGCCAATAGACAATTAAATCAACCAATAAATAAACCCTTGCCCCTTAAGGAGGGTGACCTGCTTTGGGTTCGGTCCTTTTCTATCTTTCTCTGGCTTGTATCCATTTGGCCCCATTCAGCCTACTGTTTTAAGACGTTTATCCCCATCCAGGTGTCAATTTTTTACTGGTGAGCGGTAGCGAGCCAGCATATTTTTTATTTTTGTTTGACAGCAGGCTAAATTTGTACATTTTTCGATAGAAAAATGTCTCCGGCGAAGCCGGATTTCTTCATATAATGCTGGCTCGCTATCGCTCGCCAGGAAGAAATCGACACCTAGATGGGGATAAACGTCTTGAAATAGTTGGCTGAATGGGGCCGAATGGATACAAGCCAGAGAAAGAGAGAAAAGGACAGAAATAACAAAAAGCAGGTCACCCCCCTTAAGTAGCTTCCTTGAATTGGCTGGAGTGAGTGGTTAAATGTTCCATCAGAGTTTTATGTATGTACGGTAGTTTACGTAAGTCAGTGTGTCAGTTTCTTGGGATCCGTGAGTCAGTTTTGAGAATTACGTTCCATGAGTCAGTTTGGGTCATATAGCGCGGGAGGAGGAGGAGGAGGAAGAGGGAGAGGGAGGAGGAGGAGGAGGAGGAGGAGAGGAGGAAGGAGGAGGAAGAGCAAGGAGGAGGAGGAGGAGGAGACAAAAAGGGGATGGAGAAGTTGATGGCAAAAACAGAAGGCGGAGGAGGAGAGGAGGGAGTAAGTGGTGGTGGAGGAGGAGGTAGGGGAGGAGGGCAACTCATCGATCCTCCTCCTCTTTCCTCCCTTCCCTCCTCCCACTCATACGTCCCCTCCCTCTCACCACCACTACCACCACCACTGCCTTCTCTGACTCCATACTGACTACTACTACTACTACTACTACTACTGCTGTATATACCACTGCTTAGCATAGATGGGCGTATGTATTTGCTCATTTGTACTGAATATAGTTTGCGTTATATTTGCGTTATATTTGCGTTATATTTGCGTTATATTTGCGTTATATTTGCGTTATATTTGCGTTATATTTGGTTAGTTTCCTCCCTAGACCTTTATCAAGCTTAGAAAACATCCCTAAGACCCCCTTCAAGATTAATTAACGTATCGGCCAAAGGCCGGTTCCTCTTAAATTACAGGCTCGCTATCGCTCGCCAGGTAAAAATCGACACCTAAATAGCACGAAAGGTCTTGAAATTCATAAAGAAATGGGGCGAAAGGTCTTAACATCGCCAAACTAATGGGGTGAACGTCTTACAATGTCAAAACTAATGGGGATAAACATGAGGGAGAAGAGGGCCCAGAAAAACGACCCACCCCTCCTTTTAAATTAAGTTATATAGTTACTACAATAGCTACACCTTATACCCCGCCTACTACAATTTGACCCTTCATGAGTTAGTTGATATAATTCGCCTGGTCTTATAGGTAGTTTAGGCCGGTATCACACGAGCGCTTTTTCACTCAACATTTATCCTCAACCCTGATCTGGCAGCTTATGAGGTCAACATTTAACATATTTCTCAGCTTATGAGGTCAACATTTAACATATTTCTCAGCTTATGAGGCCAATATTTAACATATTTCTTTGGCCTAAATTTATCTATCATCAGTCTAGTTTCCAATACCAGTGCAAAATAGTCTAGAAATGTTGCCAGAAAAATGTTGACTATAAAAGCTCTGGTGTAATACCGACTTTAGAATCCTCTCTCCGGTACACGCAGGCTTCTTTCTGTCCACTTTGCACAATCAATATGTCGTATCATTAATTTAGGTCCGGTCGATTCTGTGCTGGGATCAATGGGTCGTTCGAGATTTCCTGCTTGTCTGTCCGTCTGTCCTATCTATCTATATGTTTATTTGTCTGTCTATCTATCTATCTATCTATCTATCTATTTATCTATCTATATTCCCTGTAGATTGCCTTATTCTACCACGCCATCACCATATTCCAAGTTTGCTTATAATTATCTGACACACTCTACCCCCTCCCCCCTCCTCTCTCTCTCTCTCTCTCTCTCTCTCTCTCTCTCTCTCTCTCTCTCTCTTCTTTTTCTCTCTCTCTCTCTCTCTCTCTCTCTCTCTCTCTCTCTCTCTCTCTCTCTCTCTCTCTCTCTCTCTCTCTCTCTCTCTCTCTCTCTCTCGTATTGTCACAATGCCTGGATATACGGAGCTTGAAGGAGTTTAGAGTCATAGGAAGTGGGAAAGATGGACTGAGGAAGACATTCGTAGAGGTTGCCTGTGGAACTGATGAAGTACAGTCGGTCAAATAAGTGATGTCGTGGCACCAAGTATATTTCGATCAATAATTGGTATCAGCACCTTTTAAGCATTAATTCATCGTTTCGAGTGAGATATACAAACATGTTCCTATCTTCACACACCCTGTTCAACATCTGGCAGACATTAATACAGCATACAGCGAGCAAAACGTAATGACAGCGGAGACATGACTTATTAGGACAACTGTACTGTGAGGATTGGTTAAGGGGAGGTCTCCACTTGAGGGATTGTTTTCTTGACCCCTTTCTCCCTCATGTTTAGCCCCATTGCTTTTCATATTATAAAACGTTTGCCACAGTAGTTTAGCGATTTTAAGAACTTTCACCCCATATTAAGACCTTTCGTGCAATTCAGGTGTCTATTTTATCCTGGCGAGCGATAGCGAGCCTGCAATTTAAGAGGAACCGGCCTTCGGCCGGGACATTTTTCTACCGAAAAATGTACAAATTTATCTTGAAAGAGACTCGAGGGGGTGTAATTTTATGGAGGTAATTTGATGGAGGTCTAGGGAACAAACTAAATACCTCCCCTTAACTGTAAGCCATGGAGCGGGATGGAAGTCGGTCCCGTCAAAGGTACAAGTTTAACATGAAAGAGAACGAAAGATTAAACCGTTATATTTGTGTGGATGGTTATTTGGATATGATAACCTTGATATGAACAATGGTGTCCAGTGGTGGTCGCCATACTATAAAAAACAGACATTGAAAAACTAGAGAGAGTACAACGGAGAGTAACTAAAACGATTCCTTGCCAAAGAAATAAACCATATGAGAAACAACTAAAAGAGTTCAACCTGTATACCTTGACGACCTGTATACCTTGACAACCTGTATACCTTGACGACCTGTATACCTTGACGACCTGTATACCTTGACGACCTGTATTACCTTGACAACCTGTATACCTTGGACGACCTGTATTACCTGTGTGAAGACCTGTATACCTTGACAACCTGTATACCTTGACGACCTGTATACCTTGACAACCTGTATTACCTTGACGACCTGTATACCTTGACGACCTGTATACCTTGACGACCTGTATACCTTGACGACCTGTATACCTTGACGACCTGTATACCTTGACGACCTGTATACCTTGACGACCTGTATACCTTGACGACCTGTATACCTTGACGACCTGTATACCTTGACGACCTGTATACCTTGACAACCTGTATTACCTTGACGACCTGTATACCTTGACGACCTGTATACCTTGACGACCTGTATACCTTGACGACCTGTATACCTTGACGACCTGTATACCTTGACGACCTGTATACCTTGACAACCTGTATACCTTGACGACCTGTATACCTTGACGACCTGTATACCTTGACGACCTGTATACCTTGACAACCTGTATACCTTGACGACCTGTATACCTTGACGACCTGTATACCTTGACGACCTGTATACCTTGACGACCTGTATACCTTGACAACCTGTATACCTTGACGACCTGTATTACCTTGACAACCTGTATACCTTGACGACCTGTATACCTTGACGACCTGTATACCTTGACGACCCGCAGAATATGAGGGGAATTAATCCATTTTGTTTAATTATTTAAGACCATGACCATATACAGTAGATGCAAGTACTTCATACTAGATAACTCGTATTACACAAGAAATAATGGCTACAAAATTGTCGGAAAGGCGTTTCATTCACATGAAGCGAAGCACTTCTGTTTCAACAGAGTGCTCAATTTATGGAATAAATTGCCTAGAAGTGTTTTAGATTGCCGCACAGTCCAGAAGTTCGTATATCGCCTTGATAAATATCTTGCCATGAATCCCCGACTGACTGCGTTTGTGACCATTTCAGTATCGTACATAGCACTACAATTTTGTTTTCTATGTATGTATGTTTGTATATACTCAGGCACATACCCCATTGCTGGGGGTGTCCGACACAAGACGGAGCCCGAACCGAAACAACATTTAAAGTTCCTATTCTCAGGGTCCGGGACCACTTTCGCGTTCCCTTGCCCTTTTCTCTATCTTGTTGAGTAGATTTATATATAACCAATTTTTTTTTTCTGGAACTAATACCCTTCAGTTGATGACTGGCTTTTTTTTTTTTTTTTTTTACAAGCAGCCTAGTAAGGACTATTATATCTGTTGTTGCTTATCTGTCCTTTGTATTCTTTTGAGTCCCCATATCACTTGATTTCCGTTTGTTGGAAAGTGTGGTAATATTTTCCCTCTCTCTCTCTCTCACTCTCACTCTCACTCTCACTCTGTGTGTGTGTGTGTGTTGGTTGGTGTAAAGTGTGGGTGTGGTCCGTGGACGTTTACTGCCTTGGTCCTCCTGGTAGTGTTGGGCTTCACACTCACACACCACAACACCATCACTGTGTCACCTCCACAGCTATATAAAGCTTCTGTGTAACCGGGGTGTCTAGTTCTGTGACCTCCTCAGGTTGTCACAAAACACAAATCCCCTTCACAAAATCAAAAAGTTGAATATGAGAATATCTATCTATACGATCTCTCTCTCTCTCTCTCTCTCTCTCTCTCTCTCTCTCTCTCTCTCTCTCTCTCTCTCTCTCTCTCTCAATGTAAATATTTATCATCCCACTAAAGTAATACCGGTGCTGATAATTGTATGGTGATAGTGATAGTGCCAACTAAGCTATGCAAATGTTGCTTTGTCTAATTGTGGCTGACATGAATATTCAGGTACAACTACAGCAAACAATACCGGTACATTGTTCAATATTATAATAACACGCTATTGGAATGCATAGATGTGTAAATAATCTGATGTTTGGTATGGAAATATAACCATTAATAGCGTTAGTAATGGCTCTGATAATGTGAGTAAGCTCCTGAAAATGTGTGTGTGTGTGTGTGTGCGTGCGTGTGTGTACGCGATTATAATGCGTAGTGACTTGGTATTCGCAGTCCATTAATAGTCACACATATATAGTAAATCCACATACATCCACAAGTATATATATGTATATATATATATATACAGGGTATTTGTAAAGTTAATGCGCACTTCTATTTATTTAGTAGCATACAATAGGATGACATAGCATGTACAATTAAGGTTATGGCTGTGACCATGAGAACATATTAAAGGTGTTGAATGTGACGTCCTTTAACATCACTACAGACCAATATGTTGCTGCTGCACTAACTACACCAATGGTGTTTGCAGCATAGTCACATAATATCCAACAGGTTATCCTGGGATAGTTTTGATGGTCACAGTTCATCTGGGATAGTTTTGATGGTCACCCAATATAAACGTTCGCCACCTACCACTGGACCTGTTTCCCGGAATGTGTCCCTAAGTTTAGTAAGTGTATATGGTTGTGTAAGAGATGTGGCTGGGTATATATAAACAAACTGGTGTATATGGCTGTGTAAGAGATGTGGCTGGGTATATATAAACAAACTGGTGTATATGGCTGTGTAAGAGATGTGGCTGGGTATATATAAACAAACTAGTGTATATGGCTGTATAAGAGATGTGGCTGGGTATATATAAACAAACTAGTGTATAGGGCTGTATAAGAGATGTGGCTGGGTATATATAAACAAACTAGTGTATATGGCTGTGTAAGAGATGTGGCTGGGTATATATAAACAAACTAGTGTATATGGCTGTATAAGAGATGTGGCTGTGTATATTTAACCAATCTAGTGTATATGGCTGTATTAGAGATGTGGCTGGGTATATATAAACAACTAGTGTATATGGCTGTAAGAGATGTGGCTGGGTATATATAAACAAACTAGTGTATATGGCTGTATAAGAGATGTGGCTGGGTATATATAAACAAACTAGTGTATATGGCTGTGTAAGAGATGTGGCTGGGTATATATAAACAAACTAGTGTATAGGGCTGTATAAGAGATGTGACTGGGTATATATAAACAAACTAGTGTATAGGGCTGTGTAGAGATGTGGCTGGGTATATATAAGAACAAACTAGTGTATAGGGCTGTATAAGAGATGTGGTGGTATATATAAACAAACTAGTGTATGGTTGTATAAGAGATGTGGATGGGTATATATAAACAAACTAGTGTATAGGGCTGTATAAGAGATGTGGCTGGGTATATATAAACAAACTAGTGTATAGGGCTGTATAAGAGATGTGGCTGGGTATATATAAACAAACTAGTGTATAGGGCTGTATAAGAGATGTGGCTGGGTATATATAAACAAACTAGTGTATAGGGCTCCTGTGTAATAGGGCTGTATGTATAAGAGATGTGGCTGGGTATATATAAACAAACTAGTGTATATGGCTGTGTAAGAGATGTGGCTGGGTATATATAAACAAACTAGTGTATAGGGCTGTATAAGAGATGTGGCTGGGTATATATAAACAAACTAGTGTATATGGTTGTATAAGAGATGTGGCTGGGTATATATAAACAAACTAGTGTATAAGGCTGTATAAGTGATGTGGCTGGGTATATATAAACAAACTAGTGTATATGGCTGTATAAGAGATGTGGCTGGGTATATATAAACAAACTAGTGTATATGGCTGTATAAGAGATGTTGCTGGGTATATATAAACAAACTAGTGTATAGGGCTGTGTAATAGATGTGGCTGGCTAGTGTATATGGCTGTATAAGAGATGTGGCTGGGTATATATAAACAAACTAGTGTATATGGCTGTGTAAGAGATGTGGCTGGGTATATATAAACAAACTAGTGTATATGGCTGTGTAAGAGATGTGGCTGGGTATATATAAACAAACTAGTGTATATGGCTGTGTAAGAGATGTGGCTGGGTATATATAAACAAACTAGTGTATATGGCTGTATAAGAGATGTGGCTGGGTATATATAAACAAACTAGTGTATATGGCTGTAGAAGAGATGTGGCTGGGTATATATAAACAAACTAGTGTATATGGCTGTGTAAGAGATGTGGCTGGGTATATATAAACAAACTAGTGTATATGGCTGTGTAAGTGATGTGGCTGGGTATATATAAACAAACTAGTGTATATGGCTGTATAAGAGATGTGGCTGGGTATATATAAACAAACTAGTGTATATGGCTGTGTAAGAGATGTGGCTGGGTATATATAAACAAACTAGTGTATATGACTGTGTAAGAGATGTGGCTGGGTATATATAAACAAACTAGTGTATATGGCTGTGTAAGTGATGTGGCTGGGTATATATAAACAAACTAGTGTATATGGCTGTATAAGAGATGTGGCTGGGTATATATAAACAAACTAGTGCCGCACTAAATCTGTATATCGACCACCTTCTCCACAACACCGTGTAGGTCACAACACACACGCCTTCCTCCACTGCAACTACCATGCCCTTAATAAAAAAACAAAGATGTATAAATGGATAAATAACTAAGTTTACAGTGACTTCTATCCGAACACGCTGTATATACTGGTTATATAATACAGTATAAGCACACACACACACACACACACACACCTAATAGAGACTTTGGCCTTCACCCTCTCCCCTTAACACCTGTGATGAATGTACAAGTGTTCTTCCTCGTAAATTGTATTAGTTTAGTCATTAGCCTCTTAGTCACATCTGTTCCACTAACCGCTCTGATTAGTGCTGCTTGTGGTGGTTGTTGTTGTTTGGTGGTGGTGGTAGTGGTTGTTGTTTGGTGGTGGTGGTGGTTTGTGATGGTGGTAGTTGTTTGGTGGTGGTGGTGGTAGTTGTTTTGTGCTGGTGGTTCTTTTTTTATGGTTGTGGTTATTGTTTGGTGGCTGTGGTAGTTGTTTGGTGGTTGTGGTAGTTGTTTAGTGGTGGTGGTAGTTGTTTGGTGGTGGTGGTAGTTGTTTGGTGGTGGTGGTGGTGGTAGTTGTTTGGTGGTGGTGGTAGTTGTTTAGTGGTTGTGGTAGTTGTTTTGGTGGTTGTGGTAGTTGTTTTGGTGGTTGTGGTAGTTGTTTTGGTGGTTGTGGTAGTTGTTTTGGTGGTTGTGGTAGTTGTTTAGGTGGTTGTGGTGGTAGTTTAGGTGGTTGTGGTTCTTGTTTGGGGGTTGTGGTGGTTGTAGTTGTTTAGTGGTGGTGGTGGTTGTTTGATGGTGGTGGTAGTAGTTGTTTGGTGGTGGTGGTTCTTGTTTGGGGGTTGTGGTGGTTGTAGTTGTTTAGTGGTGGTGGTAGTTGTTTGGTGGTGGTGGTAGTAGTTGGTTGGTGGTGGTGGTTGTTTGATGGTGGTGGTAGTAGTTGTTTGGTGGTGGTAGTAGTTGTTTGGTGGTGGTGGTTCTTGTTTGGTGGTTGTGGTGGTGGTTCTTGTTTGGTGGTTGTGGTGGTGGTAGTTGTTTGGTGGTGGTGGTGGTGGTAGTAGTTGGTTGGTGGTGGTGGTTGTTTGATGGTGGTAGTTGTTTGGTGGTGGTAGTAGTTGTTTGGTGGTGGTGGTGGTTGTTGTTTAGTGTAAATAGAGTAATCGACCTAATATGTCAACCATTTGTGATGAATCAGCCAAGGAATAGGTGTGGACATGTACAGCCCATTTGCTTCCACCCTTTCTGAGTTACGGAGGTTAGGGTTCACGATGTCTGGCCTACCGCTTTGGAACAGGGTATAGTACGGTAGTTGCTCTAATATAGTAATAGTATTGATAGTTGTGGTTGTAGTAATAATGGTAGTTATGGTAGTAATACAGTAGTGGTATTAAGGGGAGGTATTTAGTTTGTTCCCTAGACCTCCATCAAACTTAAAATTACACCCCCTTGAGTCCCTTTCAAGATAAATTTGTACATTTTTCGGTAGAAAAATGTCCCGGCCGAAGGCCGGTTCCTCTTAAATTACAGGCTCGCTATCGCTCGCCAGGATAAAATCGACACCTGAATTGCACGAAAAGGTCTTAATATGGGGTGAAAGTTCTTAAAATCGCTAAACTAATGGGGTGAACGTTTTATAATATCAAATAGCAATGGGGCTAAACATGAGGGAGAAAGGGGTCAAGAAAACAATCCCTCAAGTGGAGATCTCCCCTTAATATAGTCTGGTAGTTGGGATGGTGATGAGGCTAGCTATAAGAGTGACTTATAAATGACGTGCAAAGATGAAGGTCATATCTGGGTGTACATGGTAGTGGTGTGCATGTTAGTGGTGTACATGGTAGTGGTGTACATGGTAGTGGTGTACATGGTAGAGGTATACATGGTAGTGGTGTACATGGTAGTGGTGTACATGGTAGTGGTGTACATGGTAGAGGTATACATGGTAGTGGTGTACATGGTAGTGGTGTACATGGTAGTGGTGTACATGGTAGTGGTGTACATGGTAGAGGTATACATGGTAGTGGTGTACATGGTAATGGTGTACATGGTAGTCTTGTACATGGTAGTGGTGTACATGGTAGTGGTGTACATGGTAGTGGTGTACATGTACATGGTAGTGGTGTACATGGTAGAGTTATACATGGTAGTGGTGTACATGGTAGAGTTATACATGGTTGTGGTGTATACAAGTATAATGTACATGGTAGTGGTGTACATGGTTGTGGTGTATACAAGTATAATGTACATGGTAGTGGTGTACATGGTTGTGGTGTATACAAGTATAATGTACATGGTAGTGGTGTACATGGTTGTGGTGTATACAAGTATAATGTACATGGTAGTGGTGTACATGGTTGTGGTGTATACAAGTATAATGTACATGGTATTGGTGTGTACATGGTAGTGGTGTATACAAGTATAATGTACATGGATAGTGGTGTACATGGATAGTGGTGTATGCAAGTATAATGTACATGGTAGTGGTGTACATGGTTGTGGTGTATACAAGTATAATGTACATGGTAGTGGTGTACATGGTAGTGGTGTATACAAGTATAATGTACATGGTAGTGGTGTACATGGTTGTGGTGTATACAAGTATAATGTACATGGTAGTGGTGTATACAAGTATAATGTACATGGTAGTGGTGTATACAAGTATAATGTACATGGTAGTGGTGTACATGGTAGTGGTGTATACAAGTATAATGTACATGGTAGTGGTGTACATGGTTGTGGTGTATACAAGTATAATGTACATAATAGTGGTGTACATGGTAGTGGTGTATACAAGTATAATGTACATGGTAGTGGTGTACATGGTAGTGGTGTATACAAGTATAATGTACATAGTAGTGGTGTACATGGTAGTGGTGTATACAAGTATAATGTACATGGTAGTGGTGTACATGGTTGTGGTGTATACAAGTATAATGTACATGGTAGTGGTGTATACAAGTATAATGTACATGGTAGTGGTGTATACAAGTATAATGTACATAGTAGTGGTGTACATGGTAGTGGTGTATACAAGTATAATGTACATGGTAGTGGTGTACATGGTTGTGGTGTATACAAGTATAATGTACATGGTAGTGGTGTATACAAGTATAATGTACATGGTAGTGGTGTATACAAGTATAATGTACATGGTAGTGGTGTACATGGTTGTGGTGTATACAAGTATAATGTACATGGTAGTGGTGTATACAAGTATAATGTACATGGTAGTGGTGTATACAAGTATAATGTACATGGTAGTGGTGTACATGGTTGTGGTGTATACAAGTATAATGTACATGGTAGTGGTGTATACAAGTATAATGTACATGGTAGTGGTGTATACAAGTATAATGTACATGGTAGTGGTGTATACAAGTATAATGTACATGGTAGTGGTGTACATGGTTGTGGTGTATACAAGTATAATGTACATGGTAGTGGTGTACATGGTTGTGGTGTATACAAGTATAATGTACATGGTAGTGGTGTACATGGTTGTGGTGTATGCAAGTATAATGTACATGGTAGTGGTGTACATGGTTGTGGTGTATACAAGTATAATGTACATGGTAGTGGTGTACATGGTTGTGGTGTATACAAGTATAATGTACATGGTAGTGGTGTACATGGTTGTGGTGTATACAAGTATAATGTACATGGTAGCAGTATGCATTGTACTTGGTCAAATATGTTCATGGTAGTAATGACAATGCTAGGGTACATAGCTTTAATATACGATACAGTACATTATAGTAATGTGTATTAGACAATATGCTATCTGTATATATGGTCATGGTAGTGATGTACAGTCGCGCTAATAAGTCATGTTTCGGCACCAAGTATGTTTTGATCAATAATTGGTATCAGCAATATTTACTCATGATTTCTTCTTTTTGAGTGAGATATACTAACATGTTCCTACACTTACCCACCCTATTCAACATCGGACAGACATTAATACAGCACAGAGCCAGCCAAAAGTAATGACAGCTGGGACATGACTTATTAGCGCGACCGTACAAAATGGAAGTGTACACGGTCCGAGCTAACACGTAGGGGTGGTGTCTGTGTACATAACGATGGTGTACGTAATAGTGGTGTACTTGATACTAGTGAACACAGCTCTGGTGTACATGGCGGTAGTGTACATAGTGGTAGTGAACATGGGCCTGGTGTACATGGGCCTGGTGTACATGGCGGAGGTGTACATAATTGTCGTGTACATGGTGGTAGTGAACACGGATCTGGTGTACATGGCATTGATGTACATACTGTCATGTACGTATATAGTGGTAGTGAACATAGCTCTGGTGTACATGGCAGTGGTGTATATTATAATGAAGTACCTCTAGTGGTGTACACGGTTGATATGTACGTGGTGGTGGTGTACATACCCTTTAACTTGCTGTGTCCCGGATGTATGACGTCATGGGTGTAGGATCAATGTACGCCTTGCCCTGCCCTACACTACCCTGCCCTGCCCTGCCCTACCCTGCCCTACCCTACCCTACCCTACCCTGCCCTACCCTACACTACCCTGCCCTGACCTACCCTGCCGTGCCCTGCCCTACACGACCCTGCCCTACCCTGCCCTGCCCTACCCTACCCTGCCCTACACTACATTACCCTGCCCTGGCCTGCCCTACCCTACCCTGCCCTACACTACACTACCCTGCCCTACCCTACCATGCCCTACCCTACCCTACCCTACCCTGCCCTACACTACCCTGTCCTGCCCTACCCTACACTACCCTGCCCTGCCCTGCCTTACCCTACCCTGCCCTACACTACACTACCCTGCTTTGCCCTACACTACCCTGCCTTGCCCTGTCCTGTCCTACCCTGTCTGCCATGTTTCAGTGTGCTCCCTTACGTCTCCTACCGTAGCCTTTTATTCCCTCTTTGGTTGTGATGTATTCTGACGTTATGTTTGGTACACACACACACACACACACACACACACACACACACACACACACACACACACACAGGAGCAGATAGAGATGTTTAATTATATATATATATATATATATATATATATATATATATATATATATATATATATATATATATATATATATATAAATATATATATATATATACATATATACATATACTGTATATACCGGTATATATATATATATATATATATATATATAAATACTGTATATGTGAAAAAAATCTGACAGATGCACATATGTTTTTAGAACTTGGCTAATATACACATGTGCCCATAACTACGCATATACACATATGATATACACCCTCCCATACGTACATATGATATACGTACATATGATATACACCCTCCCATACGTACATATGATATACGTACATATGATATACACCCTCCCATACGTACACCACCATATAGCCCTACATACATACAGATGCCTGAGCATGGCAGTAAGAGAGAAAGTGAGTGTGCGCGTGTGGTTGGTGGTGAAGAAGCATTAAAGAGAGAGAGAGAGAGAGTTATAATCTGCCTTTATCTCGCCCCCCCCCCCCCCCCTTCCTCTACTTCTCTACCCTGGGTATATATATACACTGTAGGCTATCCAGTCAATTACACCAACTTCAAAGCCACTATTTCCGTAGTTGATTATAATTATACAACCCGGACATTGCTGATTAACGCCTTCTGTACTGGGACACAGGCGCTAAGGTATTCTGACTAAGATTCGACGATTTGATTCAGCGGTGGAAAAAAAAAAAAAATCTTAGAAATTCAAAGCGTATAAACTATCACAACAAGCTTTTTGACGCCCATACTAATGTATAAACTATCACAACAAGCTTTTTGACGCCCATAATAATGTATAAACTATCACAACAAGCTTTTTGACGCCCATAATAATGTATAAACTATCACAACAAGCTTTTTGATGCCCATAATAATGTATAAACTATCACAACAAGCTTTTTGACGCCCATACAACCTTCCCTAAGCGGCATTAAATCACCTAGCCATAACTTTAAAAAAAGAAAAAACAAAAAAACAGAAAACAAAAAAATAAACAAAATAACAGAGACTTGACCGGCACTGAAAGGGTTAACAATTGACACATACCTCCAATAGATCACAACGACACTCACTGTACAGTTTCCACGACCTACACCTGGTACAGAGCTGTGTCGAGCTGGTTATACTGGACTACCGGAACAGGCGGATGAAAAGCGTTAAGGGGGGGTCACCGTTTTTTTTTTTTATCTTTCTCTCCTTTTCTCTCTTTCCCTGGCTTGTATCCATTCAGCCAACTGTTTAAAGATGTTTATCCCCATCCAGGTGTCGATTTCTTCCTGGCGAGCGATAGCGAGCCAGCATTGTATGGAGAAATCCGGCTTTGCCGGAGACATTGTTCTATCGAAAAACGTACAAATTTAGCTTGCTGTCAAAACAAAGAAATATATATATATGCTGGCTCGCTAGGAAAATATTGACACCTGGATGGGGGTAAACGTCTTAAAACAGTACGCTGAATGGGGCTGAATGGATACAAGCCAAAGAGAGAGGGAGAGCAAGAGAACAAAAAAAGCGAGGTGGGCTCCCTTAACCCTTTCGACATACGATGACGCATTAATTTTCTGGTTTCTGGCTATTGGACAATTTAGTTCAGATTAGAGAGGGTATATGGAAGTCAGGGGGTTAATTGAGATAGTTTTTACCCCTTTAACTCCCACATGTCCTTCCTAGGCTGTATAAAATCGTCTAATGATAGCCAGCATGAACTGTTAAACTGCGTCATAATCCTCAAGGGGTTAATAAATAATCTTACCCGTTTCAAACCTCAGAGAGAGAGAGAGAGGAGAAAGAGAGAAGTGTGAGAAAGAGAGAAGTGTGAGAAAGAGAGAAGTGTGAGAAAGAGAAGTGTGAGAAAGAGAGAGAAGTGTGAGAAAGAGAGAGAAGTGTGAGAAAGAGAGAAGTGTGAGAAAAAGAGAGAAGTGTGAGAAAGAGAGAAGTGTGAGAAAGAAAGATAAGTGTGAGAAAGAGAGAAGTGTGAGAAAGAGAGAGAAGTGTGAGAGAGAGAAGTGTGAGAAAAAGAGAGAAGTGTGAGAAAGAGAGAGAAGTGTGAGAAAGAGAGAAGTGTGAGAAAGAGAGAGAAGTGTGAGAAAGAGAGAGAAGTGTGAGAGAAAGAGAGAAGTGTGAGAAAGAGAGAAGTGTGGAGGCGGGGTGCGGTGATAGGCTGTATGACATTAAGGTCGCTCCCCCCTCTGCCATCATCAACATAAAGACTACATTAATGACTCGTGTCTTGTGCTCCACTCATAAACACACATTAATGACTCGTGTCTTGTGCTCCACTCATGAACACACATTACTAATTGTGTTAAGGAGAGGTTTTTAGTTAGTTCGCTAGACTTCCATCAAGCTTAACCTCTAGCCCCTAGACCCCTTTTCAAGATAAATTTGTAAATTTTTCGGTAGAAAAATTTCCCGGCCACAGGCCGGTTCCTCTTAAATTACAGGCTCGCTATCGCTCGCCAGGAAAAAATCGACACCTAAATGGTACGAAAAGTCTTAAAATTGACAGAAATAGGGCGCAAGTTCTTAAAATCGCCAAACTAATGGGGCGAACGTCTTAAAATATCAAAAGCAATGGGGCTAACCATGAGAGAGAAAGGGGTCAAGAAAAAAGTCCCTGAAGTGGAAATCTCCCCGTTAACTGCCCGTGATACTGCGTGTTGATGATATTAAGAAGTAGTGAAGGTGGTGTAGAGTGTGTGTGTACAGTGTACAGTATATATGTATTGATTAAGGGGAGATCTCCACTTGAGGGATTTTTTTCTTGACCCCTTTCTCCCTCATGTTTAGCCCCATTGCTTTTGATATTATAAAACGTTTGCCCCATTAGTTTAGCGATTTTAAGAACTTTCACCCCATATTAAGACCTTTCGTGCAATTCAGGTGTCGATTTTATCCTGGCGAGCGATAGCGAGCCTGTAATTTAAGAGGAAGCGGCCTTCGGCCGGGACATTTTCTACCGAAAAATTTACAAATTTATCTTGAAAGGGACTCAAGGGGGTGTAATTTTAATCTTGATGGAGGTCTAGGGAACAAACTAAATACCTTCCCTTTATGTTCCAATAATCTAACATGTGTGTTTCTGTTTGTCCTCAGTGGTGGGGCTACTGGCGGCGAGAGGGAGAAGCAGTGGCCACCCTACAACAGCACCGACTACAGCAGCAGCACTCAGTAGCAGCAGCGGCAGCAGCAGCAGCAGAAGAAGCAGCAGCAGCAGCAGAAGGAACAACCATAACAAAAAGAGCAGTAACAACAGACGAGGGAGAACAGTCTAGGCGGCAGGCGGACATGCTCTGGGTGCGACCATGAGCGAGGAATCAGAGTCGCTGAACGAGGAGGAACGAAGCGTCTTTAGGCCGTTTACCCAGGAGAGCCTAGCTGCCGCTGACTCCCGTATAGCCGAGGAAAAAGCCAAGAAGCATGAACTACAAAAGAAAAAGGAGGAGGGGGAGGTAAGGAAAACAGATGTGGGGGTATGGAGAGGAAAGGGAAACACAGTAAGAATAAGGTTAAGGGTTAGGAGGTCGAACTACACACGATACATGACAAGGGGAAGGTAAGGAAGAGGGGATTTGAGGGTGGGAAGGGGTAACGAAAGCCAAAGAGCGAGAATACTGTTAGGAAATGATCAAAACTTATTGATATATTATAGTCAGATGAATCTCGAGGTTTAGAAGGTCGAACTACAAGAAGAACAGGTAATGCACGGGAGGGGGAGCGTGAAAGAGAGTCGTGTACAGTATCTTATGGTGTAATTAGGGTAAAGATTAAGACGGTGTTATGCTAAGAAGAAACGGAAGGGTAGGTGAAGAATAGGGAGCAGTAAAAGGTGAACTAGATGGACACAGTCAGAATAATGATAGTAGGATTTAGAAGGTCGACCACTAAAGGCGAAGGCAGATAAATAAATAAGGAAAGAGGATGTGGGTGTATGAAGGGGGGAGGAGGGAGGGTCAGGTAAAGGAATGTGGGGAGGGATGGGGGAGGATAAGGTAAAGGTGTGTGGGGAGGGATGGGGGAGGGTAGAGGGTAAGGTAAAGGAATGTGGGGAGGGTAGAGGGTAAGGTAAAGGGATGTTGGGAGGGAGGGAGGGGGGAGGTTAGGGATGGAGGAGGGAGAGTAAAGTAATGGGATGTGGGGAGGGAGGGTAAGGTAAAGGGATGTGGGGCGTGAAGAAAGAGGGAGGGAGGTAAGTTAGGGATTGTTCTATCATATTTGTTGGTATAGTTAGGAAGGTGTATGGAATTAAGGAAACATTGGAATGTGAGAATAAATGCCCCGAAGCATTAATCACCTCTGAGTAGAACAGTCACAGTAATAAATGCCCCGAAGCATTAATCACCTCTGAGTAGAACAGTCACAGTACATTATTAACCCCTACAGTACCGGTGACGTCTTTGTTTACTGTTTAACACCTGCATTTAGACGATTTTATTAAGTTTAGGAAGGACATATAGTAGCTGAAAAGATTAATTGAGATAATCTGTGCCATTTTTATTGGTTGACGTCCTATCTAAGCTGATTAAAATCGTCTAATAATTCCCAGAATATGATTAAAAGGATTTTCCTGCTACTGAATGGGTTAGGAAACGAGCGGTGGTGTGTGTGGGGGGGGGGGGGGGCGCATCATGGAGGGTTGAAGGTGTAAGTTAGGAAGGGGGGGCGGTGGAGAAGGGGCTGGAGAGATTGGTGGTGGGAATGTATGCAATAATAGTAAGGGAAAGGAAGGTAAAGAGTTATGATGGAAGGAGAGAGAGAGAGATGGAGCGGGGGGGGGGGGGGGGGGGGGGAGTGGGAGGAGGAGGAGGAGGAGGAGGAGCAAGGGAGGGAAGTTATAAGTGGGTGGTTGGGGAGGGGGAAGGGGAGGTAATCATTAAGAGGATGGAGGGAGGAGGGGGGTGGCAAGTGATGTGGAATGTTAGAGAGAGAGATAGAGATAATATGAGGTGAGAGAGGGGGAATTAGCTGGATGCTCCAGAATAGCGAAGTAATGGGAATGAGAGGTTTATATAGATTTACATTACACAGGCCAAACAGCTCGTACGATCCCTGCGAGGTGGCCAGGACTTGATCCTAGTAGAGATAGCAACCCTTAGAGTAAGATAAGTGGAAGGAAATGATAGCAAAGATGAAGGCTCTCTATCCACCCATTATTCCCTCTGGCAGTTTGCCGTACATGAAAACAGTTAGAAGTTAATGACTGCATGGTTTGCAAAGCGCCTGAAAATTTTTACAGAGTAGTTAGAAATGGTAAGGATATGTCATGCATACCTTCACCTTTATTTGTATTTAATTATTATTTTATTTGTTGTCTTTTGCTCTCTTCAACTGAAAACTGTGTTCAATGTCTGTCAAGTTCTTTGTCAATAATCAGTATCTACTCTTATCATAATCGAGAGAGAGAGAGAGAGAGAGAGAGAGAGAGAGAGAGAGAGAGAGAGAGAGAGAGAGAGAGAGGCAGGCAGGCAGGCAAACAGACAGACAGAAAAATTGAAAGCGGGATAAAAATAGATTGCTGGTAGTGGCTTGAATACACAGTGACAAGGACAGAGAGAGAGAGAGAACGAGAGAGAGAACGAGAGAGAGAGAGAGAGGGGGGGGGGAGGTAGAGAAAGAGAGTGGGGTCAGTATAGGGTCATGGTTTAAGGGGGTCATGGTATAAGGGGGTCTTGGTATAAGGGGGGTCAGTATAGGGTCATGGTATAAGGGGGTCAGTATAGGGTCATGGTATAAAGGGGTCAGTATAGGGTCATGGTATAAGGGGGGTATAGGGTCATGGTATAAGGGGGTCAGTATAGGTCATGGTATAAGGGGGTCAGTATAGGGTCATGGTTATAAGGTGGGTCAGTATAGGGTCATGGTATAAGGGGGGTCCAGTATAGGGTCATGGTATAGGGGGGTCAGTATAGGGTCATGGTATAAGGGGGTCATTATAGAGTCATGGTATATGGGGTCAGTATAGGGTGATGGTATAAGGTTGGGGAGTATAGGGTCATGGTATAAGGGGGGTCAGTATAGGGTCATGGTATAAGGTTGGTCAGTATAGGGTCATGGTATAAGGGGGGATTCAGTATAGAGTCATGGTATAAGGGGGGTCAGTATAGGGTCATGGTATAAGGGGGTCCGTATAGAGTCATGGTATAAGGGGGGTCATTATAGGCATGGTATATGGGGGTCAGTATAGGGTCATGGTAATAAGGGGGGTCAGTATCGGTCATGGTATAGGGGGGTCAGTATAGGGTCATGGTATAAAGGGGGGATTCAGTATAGGGTCATGGTATAAGGGGGGTCCGTATAGGGTCATGGTATAAGGGGGGTCAGTAATAGGGGTCATGGTATAAGGGGGATCAGTATAGGGTCATGGTATAAGGGGGTCAGTATAGGGTCATGGTATAAGGTGGGTCAGTATAGGGTCATGGTATAAGGGGGGTCAGTATAGGGTCATGGTATTAGGGGGGTCAGTATAGGGTCATGGTTAAGGGGGGTCAGTATAGGGTCATTGTATTAGGGGGGTCAGTATAGGTCATGGTATAGAAGGGGGGTCATTATAGAGTCATGGTATATGGGGGTCAGTATAGGGTCATGGTATAAGGGGGTCAGTATAGGGTCATGGTATAAGGGGGGTCAGTATAAGGGGGGATTCAGTATAGGGTCATGGTATAAGGGGGGTCAGTATAGGGTCATGGTATAAGGGGGGATTCAGTGTAGGGTCATGGTATAAGGGGGGATTCAGTGTAGGGTCATGGTATAAGGGGGGTCAGTATAGGGTCATGGTATAAGGGGGGTCAGTATAGGGTCATGGTATAAGTATTTGTTAGGTGGGATTGAAGGCCCTTGCCATGGTATCTAGTGTTAAGTTATGGTATTAGGTAAGTGGGATCTATGAAGGGATCCTGGTGTAATTTAACTAGGATCCTGGTGTAATTTAACTAGGATCTATTACATGGACCTGGTAAAGTTGACTGGTAACGGTATGTATTATAGGGAATTGGCAGGAGTTACAGTATATAAATAACGTGGTATAATTATAAGTTAAGTGGTAGGTAATATATAAACACCTACAGTAGGCTAAGTGAGAACTAATACTGTATAAGGATTTGGTATAAGTACACGGGACCTGGTAACAATCTAGAGCCATCAATATACATAAGGTAGTAGCCCAAACTGATGAAGCCCCAGTCTGTATGTATGTATGTTTGTGTGGTGGGGAAAACTCCACCCCCACCACAATCCTGCAGTGGTTCCTGGAAAACTCACCCAACAGACCATTTTAACCCATTCAGTACCAGTGACATCCTTTTCATTTGATTTTGGTAACTATTAGACGATTTTTGTCAGCTTAGGAAGGACGTTTACCATTCAAAGGGCCAAAGACTATATTAATTAATTACTTTAGTTACCATATATCCTTCTTAAGCTTCACAAAACCGTCTAAAAATAATTAAAAAGACGTCGCTGTTACAGAATGGGTTAAGCAGTAGATCATAGCCAGTGTCCCCCCCCCCCCCCTTCTCTCTGCAGCATAATATGACCTCTCAGTGTGACCCACCTTCCAGAAACATCCCTGACTCCTGACCTTTCACCCCCCACCACCACCACCACCACCTCCCACCCTGTTCTGTCAGCAGGGTACAGCAAACTTCAGAAACTCGTTATGACTCGGCTCCAGGCTCTTGTTTTGGCTTTGTACGGTAGGATAGAACTAGAAGGTTTGTACGGGCTGATCTAATTAGTACGCGATAACGATGACAGTAATATGGACAAACAAGTAGTAGAGGCAGAATAATATATTTAGTATTAAACTGTACGATGGTTAAGGTACATTATGACATTCAATTTATTCTTCTAATTACCATACTAATTATTTGTGCGTGGATATTATCATTATCGATATTGTCTGCTGGTTGGATCAGCGCGTACAAATTGGCTAGTCAACCCTAACCTCGCTGTAATGAACACAACTTATAATTACCATGATCATAACTTAGTTGATTCGGTCCGTTCTCTCACTTCGGTCCACAGTAATCAACACACTCGCCTCGATTTGCTCATTTAATTTTCAGTTTTCGTTTAGTGTAATAGGTCAGCAGCTATTAATTATCTTCGCGCTTATCTTTATTTATTTATTTACATATTTATTTTTCAGTCTTTGGTTTGTTTGATTAGGTCTAAGACTTAGCGAAGAACACGGCATGCTTAGCCCGGAATACCAGATTAATTCAGTTCTCATCCCCCCCCCCCTCTTCCCTCCCTCATATCCACTCCTTCCCTCCCCACCTTATTTACACCCCTTCCCTCCACCACCACCCCATATACACCCCCACCCCATATATACCCCTCCCTCCACCACCACCCCATATACACCCCTGCTCCTCCACCACCACCCCCATATACACCCCTCCCCTCCTCCACCACCCCATCTGCTCCCCTACCTTCCGCTCCTTGTATACATCCCTTCCCTCCCTCATATTCACCCCTCCCCTCCGCCCCTTGTATACACCCCTTCCCTTCACCACACCACCCCATATACACCTCTTCCCTCCACCCCTTGTATACACCCCTCCCCTCCACCACCACCCCATATACACCCCTCCCCTCCACCACCACCCCATATACACCCCTCCCCCTCCCCCACCACCCCATATACACCCTCCCTCCACCACCACCCATATACACCCCTCCCCTCCAACCCCCTTGTATACATCCCTCCCTCCACCACACCACCCCATATACACCCCTCCCCTCCACCTCTTCCCTCCCCCCCCACCCCCTATACAACCCCTCCCCTCCCACGTCACCCCATATACACCCCTTCCCTTCACCACCACCCCATATACACCCCTCCACCACCACCCCATATACACCCCTCCCCTCCACCCCATATACACCCCTTCCCTTCAACCACCACCCCATATACACCCCTCCCTCCACCACCACCCCATATACACCCCTCCCCTCCACCCCTTGTATACATCCCTTCCCTCCACCACCACCCCAGATACACCCCCTCCCTCCACCACAACCCATATACACCCCCCCCCTCCCACCACCACCCCAGATACACCCTCCCCTCCACCACCACCCCATATACAACCCCTCCCCTCCACCACACCCCATACACCCCTCCCCTCCACCAACCCCAATATACACCCCTCCCCTCCACCACCACCCCATATACAACCCCTCCCCTCCACCACCACCCCCATATACACACCTCCCCTCCACCACCACCCCATATACACCCTCCCCTCCACCACCACCCCCATATACACCCCTCCCCTCCACCACCACCCAATAATGCACCCCTCCTCCCTCCACCACACCACCTCATAGACACCCCCTCCCCTCCCTCCACCACCACCCAATATGCACCCCTCCCTTCCACCACCACCCCATATACACCCCTCCCCTCCCCCACCACCCCATACACATCCCTCCCCCTCCACCACCACCACACCATATACACCCCTCCCCTCCACCACACCCCAATAACACCCCTCCCCTCCCACCACAACCCCATACACACCCCTCCCCTCCACCACATCCCATATAACATCCCTCCCCTCCACCACCACCCCATATACACCCCTCCCCTCCACCCCCCATACACCCCTTCCCTCCACCACCCCCCCCTATACACCCCTCCCCTCCACCACCACCCCATATACACCGCCCCCTCCACCACCACACCCACATACACCCCTCCCCTCCACCACCACCCCATATACACCCCTCCCCTCCACCACCACCCCATATACACCCCTCCCCGCCAACCACCACCCCATATACACCCCTCCCCTCCACCACACCCCATATACACCCCTCCCCTCCACCACCACCCCATATACACCCCTCCCCTCCACCACCACCCCATATACACCCCTCCCCTCCACCACCACCCCATATACACCCCTCCCCTCGCCTTTTGATGTTTTGTGTTGGTAATGTAGACCCCCCCCCCCCTCACCCCGTGGTGGTGGTGGAGGGTAATGGGGGTAGGGGTCTTACTGAAGCACACTTGAGGCCTGGTTCCTAATACACACACACACACACACACACACACACACACACACACACACACACACACACACACACAGGGCCCTTCGCTACCACCCGACCAACTAAATCAACCTCTCATTTATATAATTATTTATGGTTTTGACCCCTTCCCTCCCCCAACCCCCTCCATATTCACCCCTCTCCTCCCCCAACCCCCCTCCATATTCACCCCTTCCCTCCCCCAACCCCCTCCATATTCACCCCTTCCCTCCCCCCAACCCCCTCCATATTCACCCCTTCTCTCCCCCACCCCCTCCATATTCACCCCTTCCCTCCCCCAACCCCCCTCCATATTCACCTCTTCCCTCCTCCACCTCATATACAGTACACCCCATCCCTCCCCTCCTCCACCCTCTATAATTATACACCCCTTGCTCTCACCCCAGGTGTGACCCCTTCCCTCCCCCACCCCCCTCCATACACACCCCTTTCCCTCACTCCAGGTGTACCCCTTCCCTCCCCCACCCCCTCCATATACTCTAACTCCAGGTGGTACCCCTTCCCTCCCCCACCCCCCCTCCATATACTCTCACTCCAGGGTTACCCTTCCCTCCCCCAGCCCTCCATATACTCTCACACCCCTTCCCTCACTCCTGGTGTACCCCTTCCCTCCCCACCCCCCTCCATATACTCCCACTCCAGGAGCACCCCCTCCCTCCCCCACCCCCTCCATAACTTCACACCCCTTCCCTCCCCCACCCCCTCCATATACTTTCACAGCCCTTCCCTCCCCACACCCCTCCATATACTCTCACACCCCTTCCCTCAAAGCGCCCCCCCCCCCCCCCCTTCAGTGTGGTAACCTTCATATTTAAAGTATTCAGATCAACATTTGACGGTATGATCCAGTTGATTTATTGAGCATTGGCGTGATTGTATGAAATATATATGTACTTCATGTGTGTATATATGTACTTCATGTGTGTATATATGTACTTCATGTGTGTATATATGTACTTCATGTGTGTATATATGTACTTCATGTGTATATATATAAACTATTTTTACTAATTTCACTCCAGCACCAAGCACCTCTAATGAAAGCATGTGATCCACCGGGATTCGAACCTGAACCAGACCGTATCCATTTATTTGTAGTAATGACATGAGCCGAGTTTGAGCGTGGTTTCCGAAGTGTCCTGTACCGCTATCCATCAAATCCACCCAACTTGTTTACCTTGATGCCCACCATTGTGTTCACCTTGGGAACAACAGGCCACAATTAGAGGGTTATTTTATGAGCTTTTCAACCCTTTGGTGCCTAGAGGGCGTTCTTAAGTTGAATAAAATTGTCAGCAAGTAGTTAGGATAAAACAAATTTGGGGTCATTTGATTGAAATGGTTGACTTGGGTATTGTTGCAGTGTTGTTGATGTTGTTGTTATTGTCCTGTAGCTGCTGTAGTTGTGCAGAGCCCCCTTTATAGGGAACAAGGCTATTACAGTATCCGCTTTGTTGTTCATGCCTTCCTCAATGTAGCCTATTAGTTGGACGAGCGCTTACAAATCCACTCCATTATAACGAGGCCAGGTTAACAACATGGCAGCAGTTGTGAAGGTTAACAACATGGCGGCAGCTATGTAGGTAAACAACAGGCGACAGCTGTGTAGGTTCACAACATGGCGGTAGATGTGAAGGTTAACAACATGGCGGCCGCTGTGATAGACTTGTTGTGGGCGGGGGAAGTCAAGACGATCACCCACCCTCCCCAGCGGTACTGACCTGGCACCTCCTGACATACTGTATACTTATATAATAATACCCTCAACACAGTGGAGCTGGCGTAACACAAGGGCGATAAGGGGAGATGGGTCGTTTTTATGGACCACTATCTCCCACGTGTTGAGCCCAATTAGTTTTGAGATTATAAGATGTTCGGCCCATTAGTTTGGCGATTCTAGTACCTTTCGCCCTATTTTGTTGTCAATGTTAAGACCTTTTGTGCCATTTAGGTGTTGATTTTTTTTCCTGGCGAGCGAAAGCGAGCGTGTAATTTCAAGACAAACGGGAAATTTATCTAACCGACAAATTTACAAATTTATCGTGATGGGAGGTCTAGGGGGTGTTTTTCTAAGATTGATGGAAGTCTACTGATGAAACTAAAAACTAAATTAATAAATAAATTACTAGACCAAAAACCACTTAAATTAAGGGGAGGTTTTTAGTTCGTTTCCTAGAATTCCATCAAGCTTAAAATTACACCCCCTAGACTCCCTTTCAAGATAAATTTGTAAATTTTTCGGTAGAAAAATTTCGCGGCCAAAGGCCGGTTCCTCTTAAATTACAGGCTCGCTATCGCTCGCCAGGATAAATTCGACACCTAAATGGCACGAAAGGTCTTAAAATTGACATAAATGGGGCAAAAGTTCTTAAAATCACCAAACTAATGGGGCGAACGTCTTAGAATATCAAAAGCAATGGGACTAAACATGAGATAGAAAGGGATCCAGAAAAAAATCCCTCAAGTGGAAATCTCCCCTTAATGTTGTTCTGGTATCGGCCACTAGACTGATAGTAAATTATGATGGGTGCCGCCGCATTGTTTACATTACGTCAGGAGGTGCCAGATGAGCGATGTTAGTAGTGATCGTTCGTGTACATCCCCCTCTCCCTGTAATATATCCTACCCAACCCTCCAAACCTTTACGACTATTAATGTGTGCTGTTTTATGTACTTTATTATTGCAGTGTTTTTCATGTTATGATCTATATATTATGTGTGAAGTAAGCTGATGATCTTGTTCTTATCCATGTAGCTTTTATCTATGTCGAGTTTGGTGCTCTCTGTGTTTAGCAAGACGATCGATGATGGAGAAACATACATTCAAAGTTGGGCTGAGTAGGAAGACTAATTAAATGATAAATGCTAATGCCAGGTGCAGCATTGATAAATAGATGGCTTTGAACATTTTAAATTGTTTTCTTAAGTTTTGTTGTAATTTATGCTTATCTAAAACATAGATGATGACTTAGAGCACCTTAGTATGGTCATTATTTTCTGTGTTCATGGAAATTTATATATATATATATATATATATATATATATATATATATATATATACCGGTATATACAGGGTGATTCAGTAACCCTTTTCATAAATTTAATGGCAAATTCGGGAGACCAAAATAAGACTAATTTACTCTATGACCCTTAGGGTGAGTCTTTGATATGATGGAGATATTACACCTTTAAAGTTATCGATAGATAGAAAAGAAAAAAATCTAAGGAGTGAGAATGAAAATGTCGTTGCTAACTGGCAGGGTAGCGTAACCAAGACTATTACTACTACAGCTACGATGAATAGAATATTAATTATGATGATGGTGATAAAATGCTAATGTTCTTTTGAGCATTGAGACAACTGCTACCATATGCAACCATTTACATACCACGTGTAAGCAAAGAAACAATCTTTAGATTCATGTACAGATTGATTCAAGATTCATTAAGACGAGCGGAGTATCAAAGCTCAAAGTCGGCAGTCAGATCCCTCCTCCTCCACTTACCCCTCTTCCACCACTTACTCCTCCTCCTCTTCCTCTTACTTATCCTCCGCCGCCTGCTTCTCCCCTTGCTACTACTACTACTAATACAATGATTATTAATAATAATGATGATGATAATACAAATACAGTAGTAATGTACCTTTGTAAATTGCTAAACGAACTGCATCCAGCTACCGTATGCAGCCATTTTGATACCAAGTCTTGGTTACGCTACCCTGCCAGTTAGCAACGACATTTTCATTCTCACTCCTTAGATTTTTTTCTTTTCTATCTATCGATAACTTTAAAGGTGTAATATCTCCATCATATCAAAGACTCACCCTAAGGGTCATAGAGTAAATTAGTCTTATTTTTGTCTCCCGAATTTGCCATTAAATTTATGAAAAGGGTTACTGAATCACCCTGTATACACACTAAATGTGGTAGAGCGTTACCGTAGAGTGTTATTATATTTTAATAATAGTAAATCTAAATATATTGAAAAGTTCTGTTTTAAGCACAGAACGTAGTATGTGTAACTTCAGTGAGCATAATGATAAAGAAATAAATTAAATGGAGGCATAGAACAATTGGAGGCATAGAACAATTGGAGGCATAGAACAATTGGAGGCATAGAACAATTGGAGGCATAGAACAATTGGAGGCATAGAACAATTGGAGGCATAGAACAATTGGAGGCATAGAACAATTGGAGGCATAGAACAATTGAATTATATATCTGTATCACATTTACAAGATTTAATGCTACTTTGAATGATATTTTTCTCTTTCAATATTATCGGTCGTTTTATTGTAACTATTCATTGTTAATTTCTGCTTATGTGTGTCTCTTTTTCAATGTGTAGAACCTGCTATGTATTCCCTTTGTATCATGTGTGTATTTCCCTATGTAGCCCCCTTGGTATTGTGTGTGTGTGTGTGTGTGTGTGTAACCCTTTGTAGTCCCTGTAGCCTAATCCCTCTTTAATTATATCTTCCTTGTGTATTTTTTATCTATGTCCTCTTTAGCATCTTTAATCCATTTGTATTTCTCCTCCTGTTGTGGTCTGAAATCCCTTAGTATTCCTATCTTTTGTAGTCTTATATTATCTTTAGCATCTTTAATTCCCTTTGTAGTCCTATCTTCCTTGTGTAGTGTTTAGCTATGCCCTTTGTAGCATTTGGTATACCTTTGTAACCCGGTCTTCCCTTTGTATTCGTTACTTTATTCCCTTTACAGTCTCTGACATTCCTTATTAATCTTCTCTTTCTTGTGTATGTGTTGTCTATGACCCCCTTTAGCATCCCTTTTTATTACTATCTTCCCTTTGTAATTTAAGACCTTTACTGTATCCGAAATTCCTTTATATACATCTACCATTCCCTTGTATAATTCATCCCATTTTCTTTAAGCCCTTTGTAACCCTCTAGGCCATTGTATATTTGTTTAGTATTTCCATGGTAACCTTATGTTCCCTTTTATTTGTATTTTATATTTTCCTTACAGGTTCTTTCTATTTGTACAATCCCTTTCTTACTTTTCTCATCCCTTTGTAAGCCTGTAATCTCATATCATTCATATTTATTATCTTTTGTATCATATTTGTATCCCTTTCTCTCTTGTTTATTAATTATTTATATCTGATGGCCCCAATATATAATCGTAGCCTTTGCCTTCCCATTATTTGAGTAGTGAATTGTCTTTGTAACCACTTTATTCTCTATGCCATCTTTCTTTCGTTTCCCTCTGTAGTTGTGTTCTCCCTGTATATCATTTCCGGCACCCCTTATAGAACCGTGATATCTTTTGTCTCCTTCAATTTACCTCTAGTCACTTTATAATCTGTCTGTGTTCCCCTTACCACCCTGTAGCCCTCCCTGAATCCCCTTACCACCCTGTAGTCCTTCCAGACTCCCCTTACCACCCTCTAGTCCTTCCTGAATCCCCTTACTACCCTGTAGCCCTCCCTGAATCCCCTTACCACCCTGTAGCCCTCCCTAAATCGCCTTACCACCCAGTAGCCCTCCCTGAATCCCCTTACCACCCTGTAGTCCTTCCCTGAATCCCCTTACCACCTTGTATCCCTCCCTGAATCCCCTTACCACCCTGTAGCCCTCCCTGAATCCCCTTACCACCCTGTATCCCTCCCTGAATCCCCTTACCACCCTGTAGCCCTCCCTGAATCCCCTTACCACCCAGTAGCCCTCCCTGAATCCCCTTACCACCCTGTAGCCCTCCCTGAATCCCCTTACCACCCTGTAGCCCTCCCTGAATCTCCTTACCACCCTGTAGCCCTCACTGAATCCCCTTACCATCCTGCAGCCCTCCCTGAATCCCCTTACCACCCTGTAGCCCTCCCTGAATCCCCTTACCACCCTGTAGCCCTCCCTGAATCCCCTTACCACCCTGTAGCCCTCCCTGAATCCCCTTACCACCCAGTAGCCCTCTCTGAATCCCCTTACCACCCTGTAGCCCTCCCTGAATCCCCTTACCACCCTGTATCCCTCCCTGAATCCCCTTACCACCCTGTAGCCCTCCCTGAATCCCCTTACCACCCTGAATCCCCTTACCACCCTGTAGTCCTCCCTGAATCCCCTTACCACCCTGTATCCCTGCCTGAATCCCCTTACCACCCTGTAGCTCTCCCTGAATCCCCTTACCACCCTGTAGCCCTCCCTGAATCCCCTTACCACCCTGTAGCCCTCCCTGAATCCCCTTACCACCCTGTAGCCCTTCCTGAATCCCCTTATCACCCCGTATTCCTCCCTGAATCCCCTTACCACCCTGTAGCCCTCCCTGAATCCCCTTACCACCCTGAATCCCCTTACCACCCTGAATCCCCTTACCACCCTGTATCCCTCCCTGAATCCCCTTACCAGCCTGTAACCCTCCCTGAATCACCTTACCACCCCGTAGCCCTCCCTGAATCCCCTTACCACCTTGTATCCCTCCCTGAATCCCATTACCACCCTGTATCACTCCCTGAATCCCCTTACCACCCTGTATCCATTCCTGAATCCCCTTACCACCCTGTAGCCCTCCCTGAATCCCCTTACCACCCTGTATCCCTCCCTGAATCCCCTTACCACCCTGTATCCCTCCCTGAATCCCCTTACCACCCCGTAGCCCTCCCTGAATCCCCTTACCACCCCGTAGCCCTCCCTGAATCCCCTTACCACCCTGTAGCCCTCCCTGAATCCCCTTACCACCCTGTAGCCCTCCCTGAATCCCCTTACCACCCAGTAGCCCTCCCTGAATCCCCTTACCACCCAGTAGCCCTCCCTGAATCCCCTTACCACCCTGTATCCCCTTACCACCCTGTATCCCTCCCTGAATCCCCTTACCACCCTGTAGCCCTTCCTGAATCCCCTTACCACCCTGTATCCCTCCCTGAATCCCCTTACCACCCTGTAGCCCTCCCTGAATCCCCTTACCACCCAGTAGCTCTCCCTGAATCCCCTTACCACCCTGTAGCCCTCCCTGAATCCCCTTACCACCCTGTAGTCCTCCCTGAATCCCCTTACCACCCTGTAGCCCTCCCTGAATCCCCTTACCACCTGTAGCCCTCCCTGAATCACCTTACCACCCTGTAGCCCTCCCTGAATCCCCTTACCACCCTGTAGCCCTCCCTGAATCCCCTTACCACCCTGTAGCCCTCCCTGAATCCCCTTACCACCCTGTAGCTCTCCCTGAATCACCTTACCACCCTGTAGCCCTACGTGAATCCCCTTACCACCCTGTATCCCTCCCTGAATCCCCTTACCACCCTGTATCCCTCCCTGAATCCTCTTAACACCCCGTAGCCCTCCCTGAATCCCCTTACCACCCTGTATCCCTCCCTGAATCCTTTTACCACCCTGTAGCCCTCCCTGCATCCCCTTACCACCCTGTATCCCTCCCTGAATCCCTTTACCACCCTGTAGCCCTCCCTGAATCCCTTACCACCCTGTAGCCCTCCCTGAATCCCCTTACCACCCTGTAGCCCTCCCTGAATCCCTGTACCACCCAGTAGCCCTCCCTGAACCCCCTTACCACCCTGTAGCCCTCCCTGAATCTCCTTACTACCCTGTAGCCCTCCCTGAATCCCCTTACCACTCTGTAGCCCTCCCTGAATCCCCTTACCACCCTGTAGCCCTCCCTGAATCCCCTTACCACCCTGTAGCCCTCCCTGAATCTCCTTACCACCCTGTAGCCCTCCCTGAATCCCCTTACCACCCTGTAGCCCTCCCTGAATCCCCTTACCACCCTGTAGCCCTCCCTGAATCCCCTTACCACCCTGTAGCCCTCCCTGAATCCCCTTACCACCCTGTAGCCCTCCCTGAATCCCCTTACCACCCTGCACTTCCTCCTTCCCTTCCTTCCTTCACTAGCTTAACACCCATCTGATTCTCTCCTTCAGTAGTACCCGTCCTTCACTATTTCCTCTTCGTACCTCCTTCACATCATTCCTTCAATAGCTTCCCTCCCATCCTTCAGTAGTATCCGCCCTCCCTTCCTTCAGTAGTATCCGCCCTCCCTTCCTTCAATAGCTTCCCTCCCATCCCCATTCCTTCCTTCCATCAATTGCTTCCCTCCCATCCTAAACCCTCCTTCTTGAGTAGTATCCCCCCTCCCTTCCATCAATAGCTTCCCTCCCATCCTCTTTCTTCCTCTTCAGTAGTATCCTCCCTCCCTCCCATCCCCATTCCTTCCTTCCATCAATAGCTTCCCTCCCATCCTAAACCCTCTTTCTTGAGTAGTATCCCCCCTCCCTTCCATCAATAGCTTCCCTCCCATCCCCCTCCCATCCCCATTCCTTCCTTCCATCAATAGCTTCCCTCCCATCCTAAACCCTCCTTCTTGAGTAGTATCCCCCCTCCCTTCCATCAATACCTTCCCTCCCATCCTCTTTCTTCCTCTTCAGTAGTATCCTCCCTCCCTTCCATCAATAGCTTCCCTCCCATCCCCATTCCTTCCTTCCATCAATAGCTTCCCTCCCATCCTCTTTCTTCCTCTTCAGTAGTATCCTCCCTCCCTTCCATCAATAGCTTCTCTCCCATCCTCTTTCTTCCTCTTCAGTATAGTGTCCTTCCTTCCTTCCCTTCTTTCCATAGCTTCCCTCCCTTCCATCCTGTTCCCCCCTCCTGTATAAGTAGCCCCCCCCCCCTCTCCCCTCATTACCCTCCTCCCCACCCCCGAGCTTGACCTCTCACCTTGATCTGACCACCAGTATATATGTTGACCTATCTTCATTCATTCCTTCAGGGCGGTGGCCTGAAGTTTGGGAGAAAGAAGAAAGAAGTAAGCCTTGATATGCCTGCTATTACACTCACTCGATAATACTATAGCCAATTATTATTATCATTATGGTTTTCATTACGTTTCGTTTTTATTTACTTATATATATATCTTTATTTACTTATATATATATCTTTATTTACTTATATATATATCTTTATTTACTTATATATATATATCTTTATTTTTTGGAAACGATTAGACCTTTTTTTGTTTTGGTTAATGCATCGCTCTTAGTTTGACCTCCTAGACAAACAAGGTCAACACGACTGACCTCAACCTGACCTTCTCCCCTCTACCCTTACAACAACTCTAGGGGGCCGCAGGTTAGAGACTCTATAGTAACAGAGATCGGCCAACCTCCGCCATTTTGGAGCCAATGGTGGCATTAAGGGCAGATGTGTCGCTTTTCTAGACTCCCTTCTCCATCATCTTTAGCCCCATTAGTTTAGTGATTTTATGAACTTTCGCCCCCATTTGTGTCAATTTTAAGGCCTTTCCTGCCATTTAGGTGTCTTTTTCTTTTTCTTTTCCTGGCGAGCGATAGCAAGCCTGTAATTTAGAGGAAACGGCGTTCGGCCGGGAAATTTGTCTACCGATAAATGTACAAATGTATCTTGAAAGAGGTCTAGTGAGGAAACTAGACAAATAATATATACATAACAAAAAAATCGACCAAAAAGTGAACCATCTCCCCTTAACCTCACAATAAATAGTCGACAGTACTTTTGTTTTCTCCCTATGTGAATGGGGGTGGTAGAGGATGTATTGTTTGGTCATGATCAAACTTAGAATTTCACCCCTTTGTTTGATAATTAGGACTACAAAATGGCGTCCAGAGAAAGAGATAGCCGCTGTCTCTTACTATAAGGTCTCTAGCCCAGGTCAAAGGTCAAGGGGTCACTTACTCAAAACACAGGGTTATTATTGTGGGTCGTCCAATTGGCAGAGTTCCTAGCTTGTCAATTGGTACACCTTATACCTCTCTTACCTGTATATCTGTCTATCATTACATCTTGGCTTTGTTTACCAAGATTGATGCTGAATTATTAAAAGAAAACTTTATCTCTCTCTCTCTCTCATATATATATATATATATATATATATATATATATATATATATACTGTATATACATATTTTTTTTAGTGTATTGAGTATTAGTGAGGCCTATGATATATATATATATATATATATATATATATATATATATATATATATATATATATATATATATATATATATATATATATATATATATATATATATATATATATATATATATATATTACTGTATACAGGTATAATTTTTTTTTTTTTTTTTTTTTTTTTTTGTGTATTGAGTATTAGTGAGGCCTATGACCTACCCTGATCCTGTCCTCCCAGAACCCTGTGTCCTAACCCCACATCTGTCCCCAACCTTCCCTACACATGTCCCTCAACCAGTCTTCCACACCTCTTCTATATCCGTCTTCCTTGCACTTGTTTCCACATCTGTTGTACGCCTGCTCCTAACTTATCTTGCATCTGTTGCCTCACCTCTTTACCGTACCTTTCTTTTACATCTGTCCTCTTCTTTGCTCTACAACTGTCTCAAAAACCTTCTTGCTTTCATCCTGTTTCAGTTCCAAACCTGCCTCTCTGTTCCAACTATCCCAATGCTGCTCTACCTTCTCCAAATTTATCCTACGCCTATCCTAAAACGACCTTCCATCTTATAATCATATCTTACAACTGGTGTATTAATTCCAATCCTATCCAACACCCATCCTAAGACTATCCCATATGTTCCAATAATATCCTTCACGTATGCCAAACCTGTTCCTGTCTTCCCTGTACCTTGTAGGATTTTTTTGTTTTTTTGCCAGATGTTCCTAGCGTCCTGTTCGAAATATTGTACGTATCAATTACTACATTCCTGCTGTGATTGGCATGCATTCCGGTTAATTACCCGCGGTAATTGAGCAGAAGCAACTGAAACGTTGATCTTTATAAGCTATTGATTGTTAAGTCAAATGCAACAGTTCTCCCACTCAATGACATTAAGTCTTGTTTTAAATGTCAAACCCCGTCATAGGGAATAACTGAACCTAATTTGAAAATTTAGCTAATGGAATTATTATATTCCATAGAAAATAATGATTTACAGTTTTACTTATGATTGGAATGTGCTACAAAATAATTCGTCCATTAATGTTTCCAAATTTCGAACAGGACTAAAGTTTTAGAGTAGTGTAGCATGAGACGGAATGCTAGTTAGAGACCGTGCCTGAACCGAGACCGTCTCACGCGCCCTTTGTTTACATTTTGGTACTCCAGGTATCACGGGTCTAATCTTCACCCCAAGGACTATAAGATTATGTTATTTGTTCCACCAACCACCGAGCTCTTGTGTAGAACGTTCACTTGTTCACCCTCCCACGAACATCACTGAACACGGGTGATATAGCACATTAATGAACACACACTATTAAGATAGAGGAACTATTCTTTGTTTTTGGTGTTTTTCTTGTGTTGTGATCCTTGCACCCACCACCCTCACTGTTTGATGTTGTATTTATTGTTATAACCTGTTCCAAAAACCGCCTGTTTAACGTGTCTGTCTAACTAATGCTTGTTTCTGTGATGATTTATATACCGTATTTTTTTCTGTTCAATATCTCTACAGCTGCCGTGTTCCTGCCAGTTTAACGTATTCCTCTGTACTCCCCCCCCCCTTTATCCCCCTTCCTCTCACTTACTGTAGTGTAGTAAATGTCCCCCTCCATCCAGCCCTCCCTGTCACCACATCCACCTTCCCCCTACCTTACCCTACTCTCTCCGCGTGACGCCTGTTACATGTGAATCTTTTGTTATAGTCTCACAACCCGGATTATTGTGGGGTTTTTTCCTTTTGTTTATTTTATGTGGAGGTAAAGCCGCGGCCTCCGCTTCATCGCGCGGGACTTCCACCCCAACGACCCAGGCTCGGCGCTCAAGAGGACAGTGCTAGGAATTAAGTGATGAAAGCTTAAAGGGAAGAAAGTGTTAAGAATGCGCCCGTGTGATAGCCTTAAAGGGGAATTAGTGGGAGAGGCGAGAGAGGGTCAGGGAACTCCCTCCTGCACCTGCTGTTATATTCACCTGCAGAAGCTGTCATCCTTTCGTTGGGCAGGGGTAAAGAGCTCTTGCTGTTTCGGTCTTTATGGTTGCACGCTCTTGAAGGTGCTCCTATACTGTAATAGGGTCATGCATCATATTTTATCATATATAATTAGCTTAGTAATTAATGTTTGATATGCAAGATGATATATAATAACTTATACAGTATCATTTTAATGAGGCTACATAAACCTCGTTATAGTGAAGTTAGTTTAGCTTTAGACAAGTTACCTAGATGATAGTTGTGTCCTTAGGCATGTTATTTGCATGATAGTAATTAATGAGTATAGTTTACTAAAGGTACTACATATTGTAGTACTTGTACCGGTAATATTTTGAACTACTCATTAGATAGCCAATATTGTTTATATACAGTTTATATATATATATATATATATATTGAGAATATATCACAAATACACGCGAGCCACTAAATGTTTCTAGCCTCTCAGTGGGGATCGAACCATCGACCATCAGGACGATAGCCGACGCTTTAATCAATTACACCACGGCAGATGGTTCGATCCCCACTGAGAGACTAGAAACATATATATATATATATTGCACATATACAGTATATACTGTATATAACGTTATTTTTAACCATGCATAGCTACCTGATTCATTGAATATATTTGTGATAATTATGTTTATTAATGTTAAGTGTAGTAAGTGTAGGGTATAGCAGTGTGTTATGATGATAGCCGGGCCTGGGTTGGTAGTACTGCGGGGAGTTGGGCACATCATTTACTGGGAGCTATATCTTAACCAGCAGTTTTTAACATCATAGTTTTAGTTTTAAGAAGAATTGCAAAAACTAATTTTAAATCGGTATGGGGTTTTTTTCCCCGATTCTGTAGATAAATGAAACGGAGTTCAAAATTTCCCCAAACTCCCATTACAGGTATTTGTAACTGAGCCTGAGGCATTACATATTTAATAATAATGATGTGATGCGTGATGCAATAATTAGTTGTGTAGGATCCCAGCTGATAATTAGGTGGGTCCTTAAGGGGGTAGTATTTGTTGGTCTATATATTTACTGATTAACTTAATTAGTTTCAGTTTCTTACAATAATGAGAGCCCTATTTTATATTTAGGTAATTAGTTGGGCCTAATTAATTGTAACCTTTACGACCAAGAAGTAAATTTCAGAGTATGTAACTGATATGACCTTGTGACCTGTTCTGACCTTCTTCAACGTATTTGGATTTACTCTAGCCTAGTTTGGCACATATTATTATTCTGACCTGCTTTGACATTGTGTGACTCACTGTGACATTGTGTGACTCATTGTGACCTACTGTTACATTGTATGACTCATTGTGACCTACTGTGACATTGTAGGACTCACTGTTACATTGTATGACTCACTGTGACCTACTGTGACATTGTGTGACTCATTGTGCGACTCATTGTGACCTACTGTGACATTGTGCGACTCATTGTGACCTGTGACATTGTGTGACTCATTGTGACCTACTGTGACATTGTGTGACTCATTGTGACCTACTGTGACATTGTGCGACTCATTGTGACCTACTGTGACATTGTGCGACTCATTGTGACCTACTGTGACATTGTGTGACTCATTGTGACCTACTGTGACATTGTGTGACTCATTGTGACCTACTGTGACATTGTGTGACTCAGTGTTACCTACTGTGACATTGTGTGACTCATTGTGACCTACTGTGACATTGTGTGACTCATTGTTACCTACTGTGACATTGTGTGACTCATTGTGACCTACTGTGACATTGTGCGACTCATTGTTACCTACTGTGACATTGTGCGACTCATTGTGACCTACTGTGACATTGTGCGACTCATTGTTACCTACTGTGACATCGTGTGACTCATTGTGACCTACTGTGACATTGTGCGACTCATTGTGACCTACTGTGACATTGTGTGACTCATTGTGACCTACTGTGACATTGTGTGACTCATTGTGACCTACTGTGACATTGTGTGACTCATTGTTACCTACTGTGACATTGTGTGACTCATTGTGACCTACTATGACATTGTGTGACTCATTGTGACCTACTGTGACATTGTGCGACTCATTGTGACCTACTGTGACATTGTGTGACTCATTGTTACCTACTATGATTCACTGTTACACTGTATGACTCACTGTGACCTATTGTAACATTGTATAACTCACTGTGACCTACTATGACTCAATGTGACCTATTGTGACTTACCATGACTCAATGTGAACTACCATAGCCTAGTGTGACCTGCTGTGCCCTGTCATGACCTGCTGTGCCCTGTCATGACCTGCTGTGACCTACCATGTCCTACAATGCCTTACCATGGCATACCATTATTTGATGTGACCTACTATGACTTAATGTGACCTACCATAACTTACTGTGACCTACCACGATATACTGTGACTGACCATAACTTACTGTGACCTACCATAACTTACTGTGACCTACCACGATATACTGTAACGGACCACAACACTGTGACCTACCATAACTTACTGTGACCTACCACGATATACTGTAACCTACCATGGGCTACTGTAATCTAATATGACCTACCCTACTATGAACTACTGTGACCCACCATGACTTACAGTGACCTCCAATAACCAAGTGTGACCTACCATAACCAACTGTGACCTACAATGTCCTTCTGTGACCTACTGTGACCTCCTTTGACCTACCATGCCCCACTGTGACCTACCATGACCAAGTGTGACTTACCATAACCAACTGTGACCTACAATGTCCTTCTGTGACCTACCATGCCCTACTGTGACCTCCTTTGACCTACCATGCCCCACTGTGACCTACCATGCCTTACTGTGACCTGCAGGGTGAAGT
This sequence comes from Paralithodes platypus, assembly GCA_032716605.1. NCBI lineage: Eukaryota > Metazoa > Arthropoda > Malacostraca > Decapoda > Lithodidae > Paralithodes > Paralithodes platypus. The sequence goes on along the minus strand of CM064564.1, from coordinate 11,391,107 downwards.
AGGTCATGTCCTGCAGGCCCAACACACACACACACACACACACTTGCCCTGGTGGCTGGCTGGTAGGGCAAGTCTCTCGCGGACCACCCTGCTGCACCAGACAGAAATAGAGTATTGATCTCTCTCTCTCTCTCTCTCTCTCTCTCTCTCTCTCTCTCTCTCTCTCTCTCTCTCTCTCTATCTCTCTCTCTCTCTCTCTCTCTCTCTCTCTCTCTCTCTCTCTCTCTCCTCTCTCTCTCTCTCTCTCTCTCTCTCTCTCTCTCTCTCTCTCTCTCTCTCTCTCTCTCTCTCTCTCTCTCTCTCTCTCTCTCTCTCTCTCTCCTCCTCTCTCTCTCTCTCTCTCTCTCTCTCTCTCTCTCTCTCTCTCTCTCTCTCTCTCTCTCTCTCTCTCTCTCTCTCTCTCTCGCTCTCTCTCTCTCTCTCTCTCTCTCTCTCTCTCTCTCTCTCTCTCACAGAAGGTTCACATTTTCATATCGTTAGTACTCGTAAATTGTCATGATTTCCCATTTTCCCTACAACTCACGTTTTCTGCATCACTGGATTGACGGAAATATATATGGCTTTGTTCACGAATTAGGCCTCAATTTTGATGAAGATCCATGTTTACAAATATTAAGGGGAGACTGGCCGTTTGTTTGGTCTATTAATTCATTTATTCATATATTTTTTTAGTTTCCTCCCTAGACCTCCATCAAGCTTAGAAAAGTACCCCCTAGACCCCCCTTCAAGATAAATTTGTACATTTTTCGGTAGAAAAATTTCCCGGCCCAAGGCCGGTTCCTCTTATAATTGCAGGCTCGCTTTCGCTCGCCAGGAAATAATCGACACCTAAATGGCACGGAAGGTCTTAAAATTGACAACGAAATGTGTTAAAATCGCCAAACTAATGGGCCGAACGTCTTATAATCTCAAAACTTGTGGGGCTAAACATTAGGGAGAAGGGGGTCCAGAAAAACGGTCAGCCTCCCCTTAAGAACAACAAATTCAATGTAGACAAATAATATCAACAACTGCTCTTCGATATGTTTAGGTTCAAGGGCAGTGAAGGCAGCGGGAGCCCTATAAACCCTTGCTCTTCGACATGTTTTTAAGAAGCAAGGATCATGAGGAGGAAGTAAACGAAGGCGCATCGCTTATTTCTTCTGTTAATGTTTTTTTTTTTTTTTTGGCGGGAACTATTGTGATTGCGTGTGTGTCTGTTTTATCATTGTTGTTGTTATTTGTTGTTGGTGCTGTTGTGTAGCTGTTATTATTATTGCTGTTGCTGCTGTTGTGTTATCCCAAGTTCTCTTCTGATTTCCATAATTATTCTCCCTCTTATCTCATTCTTTGTTTCTTTCTCTTTTCCCGTCTACCCCACCCCTCTCCCCCCATTCTTCCCTCAACACCCCCACACTACTGCCCCATACCCCGGCCCCCACTTCTCCTATTTTCCGGCCCCCTCCCCCAGAAAGGCAAGAACGGGGGAAGAGGAGGAAGTGGAGGAGGAGGAGGAGATGGGGGTGGCAACGAGGTATTATAGCGATTTGTCCATCTTTTTATATTATTTCTCCCCTTTCTCTGCTGCGAAACCTCGGCCCCATGACACTGCCGAGGCCTCCCCCCCGCCCCCCCTCTCTGTCTCTAACCCACCCCACACCCCCCTCCCCCCACGGCTGCGTCAGGACCCCCAGCTGTGTCATATAGAGAAGAGTGAGGAGGGGGGCGGGCGATGGAAGGGGGCGGCGGACGTCTGAAAACAATTGGCAGAGAAATTCGGGCAGACGACCATGCAACTCTTCACGAGATACTCATTTGATTTAACCGGTTCAAAGGAAACTCCCTGCATAAAATTCGGTGACATTTCTTACCAATTCTGGCTTTCAATGTATCATAGATGACGTTCATTTACAATAATAATTTGATAAATTTATTTTAAATGGATGTCTTCTGCTCTTGTGTTGAAGGATTATGAGCATCGTACAGTTCTATAAACCCTGCCACAGACCAAATCAATGTAAGCCTCTCGTGAAGTGTTCTCTTTGGCGTCTTCTCTTGCAGAATTTAAAGTGTATTGTTTTGATGTGCTTCCTATTCCGCCCGCCCCCCTAATCGCCCCCTCCCCCTCTCAAATACCCCCCACCACCCACCCACACATCCACAACCACTAGTGATGATACGAAACTGGTGGCTCTTGTATTATGTATCGCCCCTCTCCCTGTCACACTATTGTTATTATTGGCTCACACTACTACCCTACTGCCTCACACTACAATCCGATCCTGCCTCACACTATAACCTTGCCTCACACTATAACCTTGCCTCACACTATAACCCTACTGCCACACACTGCTACCCGACCCTGCCTCACACTATAACCATGCCTCACATCTCACACAAACCTTCCTCATGCCTTAGACTACTCTGCCTCATGTCTTAGACTACCTTGCCTCACTCAACGTGCATCACACTATCCTGCATCATGTCTCACACTATAAACCTGCCTCATGCCTCACTCACTCTGCCTCATATCTCGCACTACCCTGGCTCATATCTCACACTCCCTCTGCCTCATAATATCACCCTGCCTCCCACTCTGTCCCTGCCTCCTAGCTTCCACATACCCCGTCTCATGTCTCACTCACACCTAGGTAGTATAACAGTGGTAAGGACAGCTATAACAACTGTATAACAGACATACACCTGCCATAATATAAAATTATACACCATTGTAGATTTAGGACATTCAGTATAATTATGATATATGTATATAATAATAACTAAGATAATGTATATTAGAATCATCAATTTTCATTGTTGTAGTGTTTATTTAAAGTGATAATGTTGATTCATAATTTCAACTACATCTTGTGAATGTTATGTAGATTTATTATGTTTTAAGTACATAATATTTATTGTTGCCGTGCTCTATAGAAGTTAATGTAGTTTACCTTTGGCTTCAGTTTAGTGATAATAGCTTCTTCTCTTTAATCCTTAGCTTTACTTAAATGAATACCAGCTTTCAATCTTTAGCTTAAGCTGAATAAATATACATAATAACATTCATGTACAATCCTTAAATTAACCCGAGTGAAATATAGCTTCCTTGGTCAATCCTTAAGGGAGCCCACCTCGCTTTTTTCTCTTTCTCTCTCTTTATAACCCTAGTGAATTATAGCTTCCTTGGTAAGTCCTTAAGGGAGCCCACCTCGCATTTTTCTCTTTCTCTCTCTTTATAACCCTAGTGAATTATAGCTTCCTTGGTAAGTCCTTAAGGGAGCCCACCTCGCTTTTTTCTCTTTCTCTCTCTTTATAACCCGAGTGAATTATAGCTTCCTTGGTAAGTCCTTAAGGGGCCCACCTCGCTTTTTTCTCTTTCTCTCCCACTCTCTTTGGCTTGTATCCATTCGGCCTCATTCAGCCTACTGTTTTAAGACGTTTACCCCCATCCAGGTGTCAATATTTTCCTTGCGAGCGGAAGCGGACCATTATGTTATCACTTATCAGTTACTCATGTCCATACTAAGTCTGGAATATTCCTCATAGTAACACACCATATCTCATTATGTTATCACTTATCAGTTACTCATATCCATACTAAGTCTGGAATATTCCTCATAGTAACACACCATATCTCATTATGTTATCACTCATCAGTTACTCATATCCATACTAAGTCTGCAATATTCCTCATAGTAACACACCATATCTCATTATGTTATCACTTATCAGTTACTCATATCCATACTAAGTCTGGAATATTCCTCATAGTAACACACCATATCTCATTATGTTATCACTCATCAGTTACTCATATCCATACTAAGTCTGCAATATTCCTCATAGTAACACACCATATCTCATTATGTTATCACTTATCAGTTACTCATATCCATACTAAGTCTGCAATATTCCTCATAGTAACACACCATATCTCATTATGTTATCACTCATCAGTTACTCATATCCATACTAAGTCTTGGGCAATATTTCTCCTGGTGTAGCCTCCATAGCGGTTATTCCTTTGCTGTCAGTCATTGTTCATTCATTAAACTAGGCCCATTACTGACAACTCATTCATTATATACTGTATATTGTGTGTTTCTTTATTATGTTGAGGGGGCCCACCTCGTTATTTTTCTCTCTCTCCCTCTTTCTCTGTGTTGTATCCATTCGGCTCCATTCAGACTACTGTTTTAAGACTATATCCCCATCCAAGTGTTGATTTTTTCCTGGCAAGCGGTAGCGAGCCAGCATATTTAAAAAAAAAAAATGTTGCCAGCAAGCTAAATTTGTTTATTTTTCTATAGAAAAATTTCTCAGGCGAAGCCGGATATCTCCATACAATGCTGGCTCGCTATCGCTTGCCAGGAAGAAATCGACACCTGGATGGGGATAAACGTCTTAAAACAATAGGCTGAATGGGGCCGAATGGATACAACCCAGAGAAAGAGAGAAAAGGGGAGAAAAAAGCAGGTCACTCCCCTTAAGGTTGCTTCAGTAGTCAGCCATGTTTGTATTAGTCTCAGTAAAGGCTAATGAACACCAGAGCTTTTCTTCGCCAACTTTGAATCCGCAGCACCCAATCATTCTATATACCTTTTTTATAGCATTGATTAATTACAGCGTAGGGAGGGACAATAAAGTGGGCGAATTTTGTCGGAGGCTGTGAATGGCGAGTAAAAAGATCAGTCGCTATCAATACACCCAAGGATTTTATAATCTTTGGTTTTTATATTATATCCTTCTTTATATGGAGGGAGGGAGGGAGGGAAAATGAAGTGAGTGAGGTGTGTGTGTGTGTGTGTGTAGGGAGGGAGGGAGGGACGCCGGAAAAATGTGAGTGAAATGTGTGTGTGTGTGTGTGGTGTTGATGGCGGAATGTAAACATTGTGAGCCGGTACAATGGCCGCCTCAACCAAGTCATTAGCAGAACATAATGAAACTACACACTTTTGGGTTCGCTGCCTCTAAGTGGCCACGGGAGAGAGAATCTGAGTGTGTGTGTGTGTGCGTGTGCGTGTGTGTGTGTGATTCACCGAACTTGTTTGTCAAGGAGATTCCTCGCAATGCGAGCTTCATTTCGTTATTATCGCGCCTCCTTAACTGGGAATGTATTGCGCAGAGTGCATGTCATGTGTTAGTGTATCGTTGGCTGTGGATGTGAGTGTAGTCTGTAATCAGTCAATTGGCGACATCTGAAATTGAAGGCTTGGGTTGATCTGTAGGGTACCAGTCTCGCCCAAAGGTTTAGGTTGACCTATACGATACCCTTCTCACCTTGTAACAGACCACCAACCCCCAGAGGGGACGTCACAGCTTCGTCCACATATACCAGGTTCCTCTTTATACTGCTAGGTGAACAGAGGCTACACCGTTAGGAGATTTGCCCAAATGTCTCTTCCCCGCCCTGGTCTCGAACCCAGGACCTTCTGTTTGTGAGCCAGACGTGCTATCCGTTACGCCACGAGTGTACTGTGTGTGTGTGTGTGTGTGATTGTGTGTGGTGTAAAAAAAATACTGGCGAGCGATAGCGAACCTGTAATATAAAAGGAACCGGCCTTTGGCGTTGAAATTTTTCTATCGAAAAATGTACAAATTTATCTTGAAGGGGGGATGTTATTTTAAGCTTGATGAAGGTCTAGGGAGAAAACTAATAGTATAATAAAAATATAAATATATGATCAAATAAATACGCCCATTCCCTCTTAATAGTAATATATATCTTAACCTCCTGATGTATGTTCAGTGTGATGTATGTATGGGTTGTAGTTCAGTGTGACAAGGTGATAGGAGGGTGGGCGGGGCTGAGAGAGAGAGAGAGAGAGAGGTAGGTTGTGTTGAGGGTTGCTACACCTTTAACATTCACGGGACCTTCCTTCCCTCCCCCCCCCCCCACCACCACCACACCTATCATGCACAACCCCTCCTTCCCTCCCCTACCACCACCACACCTATCATGCACAACCCTCCCTCCCTTCCCCCCCCCCCCTCACTCCTCCTCTCCACTTTTGAGAGAGGAGGGTGGAGACACAGAGATAGCAAGGTGGGGAGAGCATGTGAGGGCCATCGTAGGACTAGTGAAGGGAAACTCACCAGGGTTCATTGGATAATGTACATAGTGCTACAGAGCCCTTTAAGTCGAGTATGAAGGGATGCTTATGATTCATCTGACATAAGAGTTACTGGAGAAGGAAAACTAGGTTACTATTAAAATTGAAGTGAAATGTATTTGGAGACTTAATAAATGTATTTGTGAGTGTAATGGGCTTAGAGTTAAATACGCAATATAAAGGTAAAAGTTGCTTGTATGAGAGAGAAAGAGAGAGAGAGAGAGAGCTGCGACAATCAATAGCGTTGCGATCTTGCCTGAACCAACCAGCTGGGACGTCGTCATGTATGTGCATCATCAATATTATCATCACTGATAGTTATCGTCATTGCTATCACTACTAGCAACATTAACTTATTATTTGCATAAAAATCATCATCATAATTTTTAATATCGTATCAATATTATCATCACCCAAAGTCATTATAATTATCGTCATTATTATCGTTGCCAGCACTATAATCAAACGATCACCTTTAATTTGTATCATCATCATTCTCATTACTACTCTAATCACAATCAGTTATAATTTGTATCATAATCATTATCAGTTTCAACACTGTAGACCCTCCAAATTGTTATCACACATTGCCATCACCAACTTTTGTTACTATCATTCAAAAGGGACCTCCAGCATCCTCAGTGACATAAATACTTGATGTCATCCTAATTATCTATCATCAATTGTAGACTAAATCAATATATTTATGTCATTAATTTGATATCATATCAATACCATTATCTATCACCAGTATTAGTATATCAATTATATCAATTATATTATCTGTCATCAATTTTCCGTTCCTCGTCACTCAGTAGGTCAAATTTGTATTAATCATAATGATTCTATGTATGATACATATTCTTAAGTCTTCATATAGTTACTAAAGTCACAACTACTGCACCTCAACATTGCAAATGTAGCTTTATTCGCTAGTACCACCACCACTACACACAAATACTAACATTGTTCTATGTTTATACAACCACTGCCACTATCACCATTATTGCTACCATCACTACCACACAGATACTACCATTCTTTCATATTAATGCAACCACTGTACTATCACTATTACCTGTTACTGTTATTACCACTATCACTATTACTACTATTAACTTTACCACCACTACCACCACCACTATACCATAATGATGATTACCACCACCATCAGTACCACCACCACCACCACCTTTCCCACCGTTATCCATTCCACCACCACCCATACCACCACAACCCCAACCACCACCATAACCAATACCACCACAAGCCCCACCATTACTACCACCACGATCACCACCACTACCCCCACCTACTTATCGATCACTACAACCACCCCTAATCCCTAAAGGTTGTGAGCCAAATACCCCCCATAACTGACGATTACCCATTTCAGCACCATGACTTATTTCTTCACAGTATTTGGGCTACCATTAGACATTATTGTTCAGCTTGGTGATGATCTGTGGAAGCCGTTGGTTATTGGAGATAGTGTGTACCCCTTTAATGCCTAGAGTCCATGCCAAACCTGAGTAAAATCGTCCATTGGTAACCAGAATATAATAAAGAAACACGTAATCACATTAAAGGCTTTAAAACTAAAACTAGCCAACAATGCGCACCCAATATCCACATTAATGAGCCTCAAACCAACCCAATAATACCAAAGCTAGACCAATATCATCAAACTATCCCCAAATTAGGTCACTATCCACAAACCTAGCCACACATTTCCCTAACTAGCTCAGTATTTCCATTCTAACCACAAACTAATGCTACCACCCTCAAAATAGCCCAGTGCCACAAAATAGCCCAATAGCCTTCCAAACCAGCCGAAATCCCTGGAAAAGACGACATTGGTTAAATAGTCTGGTAGCTAGTCTGATAGTCTGGTAACTAAGAGACTATTAGGAGCCCGAGTTGAGGAATATGCTCATACTTTTTTTTTTTTTTTTTTTTTAACTAGTCGACGTAGTAACCTCTTGGATGGTATACTAGCCTGAATGAACGTTTAGGTATAACTCTGCTAGTCTTTGGAGAATTTTAAACTAGTCTGTAATTATGGCGCATTTTTTTGGAGAGTTAAGGAAGGACAAGTCGACCTCTCTGAATTATCAAACCAGTTCAAGTTACTATCTCTCGCTCTCTCTCTCTCTCTCTTTCTCACTCTCTCTTCTCTTCTATTCTCTCTCTTTCTCACTCTCTCTTCTCTTCTATTCTCTCTCACTCTCTCTCTCTGCGACTTGGTTTGACTCAATCCTGCTTGACTACCACAAAACGCGCCATTTATAGTTCCCTAATATATACTGTATAACCAGTCTGGGTAGCCTTAAGTAATCTTAGAAGCTTGAAACTAACTTAAAAGGTATCTTGAGTAACTTAGTTATTAGGAATAAACCCTAGTGACGTGGGTGTATTTAGAAACTTAGTCAGTCTGTAAATAGCTATAAAACCTTCCGTCTTTCAGTTCGAATCTAGTTGGTTTTATATCCATCACTTTTGCCAGATTTATTTTGTTTGGACAATTCTTGTTATTCCTTCAAACAATACTCGGTTTCATTTAAATTTAACATCTCTATCTTATGGTAATCAAGTAGTTAAATACTCTTTTTGAGCTTTGGCTAAATATATTGAGATGGATAAGAAGTGTCGAAAATCCCTAACAATTGGCGAAAAACAAATGATTAACTAATTTAAAAATCGAACTGAAAAATGGTGATTGTAAGTACGATTTGGATGTTTAGGAGTTTAGTAACGACTTAGACTTAGATTAATTCATAGTCATTCGTTAATCACTTCTTCACCACACCGAGAATGTGAGTTATTAATAAGTTCATGTAGAATAATTGAGTTTCCGCGAGACATTTTGCATAATAACCATCATTATCGTAAGTATTCATTCCACCATGACACCAACTAGTATATTAGCCCTAACTACTACCATTACTATAACATAGTATTATACCCCTAACGACTATCATCACATTAACTAGTATTATAGCCCTAACTACTACCATCACCACAACTACCACCATTGCCACAACCACCATCATCACCACTACAATTACCATTATATTATTTTATATGTGTAAATACTACCATAACTACCATACCACGACCAGCCACGACCATACGCTATATGTGTAAATACTACCATAACCCTATCAGCCACGACCATATATAGTCTGTTTGTTTTCAGTTTGTGGTCAATTTCTTCCCTCACCAGCATAAGTTTCGATGATTAATAGAAAATAAGAAACTGATATAATCTCTCCATAGTATTACTACGGTATCATAATTAACATATTTGGCTATCAAAATACACAGGTTATTGATGCTGTTGAGTCAATTCGTACGCGATGTTCCATTTAGCACAAAAAAAAAATCCACATAAATAAAATTTAGTTGGATTAATAAATGTAGTTCAAACGTATGACATCAATCGTTCAGGATGATAATAAAGTAGTACATCTAATGACTATAGTATTTGGTGGGTAGGGGTAGTACGGTACTTTTATATGGATATCGCGTACTAATTAGACCATTGTGTTCGTCTACCATATATCACACTACCAAACATATCTACCACTCCACTACTACTCCAGCTACTACTATATATTCACTTCAACTATATCATTGGTTGCTTTCATCCACCCGCTTCAACTGTAAATAACCTGCCTCACTACCAATTGAATACTAGTCTATTTTCAACTCCCATTTACTTAGAAACAACCATACTAACCACAACATCTACCACTGCTACCACTGTACAATCGCGCTAATAAGTGATGTCTCGGCACCAGTTATGTTTTGATCAATAATTGGTATCAGCAATATCTAACTTTCATTTCTTCATATCGAGTGAAATATACAAACATGTTCCTACACTTACCCACCCTATTCAACATCTGACAGACATTAATACAGCACAGAGCGAGCCAAACGTAATGACAGTTGAGACATGACTTATTAGCGCGACCATACATACCACACAACCATCAGCCTACCACTCCGCTCACTCACCTACATACACCTGTTCACCTTTCCTTCCTCTAGGACTACTACTGAGATTCATATTGGCCGAGTTTGGAGTATAGGGAAGGCTTAAGGGGGCCCACTTCGGTTTTTTTTTTTTTTTTTTTTTTTTTTTTGCGCATGAGGAGGGTTTTACTATACTGAAAATAATACGAAATAATCCAATATATGGTTTCCCTATCCTCTGGACTTAAAACGTATGACTCTCAGTAGTGATGTAGAACCTGGAACGAAATATGGTAGTTGCCTTTACAGTCATGGCTAAAAGTTGTATCATACCTCTTCAAATTCAACTTTAATGTCTTGGGTTGACTTAGGTAAAATTACACCTTAACAGTCCTGAACCATGGTTATATTTACACGCTTGGTTTAGGTACATTAAGAAGTAATTGTTCGTAAGCATAAAGAGGCAACTAAAGTGGACCTTGTGGACGTAGGATAGGCTTTATGACCTTGATTGTAGGTAGATGATCCTTCCCTAGTATATAATATAATGTACCTGTAACTAATACCTCTCCCCCTTCCCCTGGTGGTGTGGACTAACCTAGGCTGTGTATAACGATGACGATGATGACGAGGGCCCCCAGGCGGATCCTAACCTGGAGCAGGGGATGCCACTCCCTAACAGGCTCCAGCAGGGGTTCCCGGAGGACTTGGTCGGTACACCTCTCGAGGACATTGACCCTTACTACCACAATTCCAAGGTAATGTACCCATACCAGTAACTAACTTATACTAACACTAATACAACCAGAAAGTAATGTACCCATACCATGAACTAACTAACACTTACACTACCACAACCAGAAGTTATTATACCCATACCATTAACTAACTAACACTTACACTACCACAACCAGAAGTTATTATACCCATACCATTAACTAACTAACACTTACATTACCACAACCAGAAGTTATTATACCCCATACTACTAACTAACACTTACATTACCACAACCAGAAGTTATTATACCCATACCATTAACTAACTAACACTTACATTACCACAACCAGAAGTTATTATACCCATACCATTAACTAACTAACACTTATACTACCACAACCAGAAGGTAATGTACCCATATTGGTACCTTTATCATTAACAACAAATCGTGGACCTTCAACTGTGTCACAGGCGCCAAGCTCACATTTGTTTTGCTTCTCGAAGAAAACTTTACGACTATATCCAGGTTGGCGTTTGGAGAACGACCGTAAATTAATAATGACTATAACTTAAATTATGTGTAAAAGTTAATTGTAGACATTATATTGAGTGTGCATACCTTGTAGCATGTGTGAGTGTGATAAGATATTTGTTATTGTGATGTAACTGTTTGTAGCTGTAGCATTTTTTTTTTTTTTGCATTAATTTTAGATACAATGATGCTGATATTGTGTGTTATTTCCACAAACACAAGGTAAGTTTTCGTGGCAAATGGAAAATGTTATGCAACTAGTATTCGTCGTGGTTAGATATTTGTTACCATAAAGGGTACTATCGTGTGTATATATGACAGGAACACTGTACTTTTGATATATCAAGGGAATGATAACGGTATTAGTGTGTGGTACCGGTATTTGTGGGTAGGGTCATTTCATTAACAAATCTATCCCCGAGGGTAACAGTAGCAACCTGTACAATACTTATTTATATATCTATATCGTTCGTTATAATTATAAAACAGCCGTAAATATTTAGTGATATCTACGGTGTGTAACCTATAAGTGTACATTTTTTAGGATATATATATATATATATATATACTGTATATATATTTTTTTTCTCGTAAAACTGACACTTTATAATGGGGTGATATTGGTGTTAGGAAAGATGCTAAAAATATACAATAATATGCCATGCACATGGCGATTACATGGCTTACAGTAATTGGGTGGTTTACAAGAGATTATACATTCACATTAAATTGTCCTACTATGTCATCCTCTCTATCCTTAGTGTGTTTGTGTGTGTGTGTGTGTACTAGGGTATATGGTAGTATTTAGATGACTTCACGTGTTGTTCTATTAAGATACTTTATTTCATTAATTTACTGAATACTTTCTTTCTATAGTCAGAACCCCTTCAATACCAATACCCCATTCAACACCAGTACCCCCTTCAACACCAATACCCCCTTCAATACCAATACCCCATTCAACACCAGTACCCCCTTCAACACCAATACCCCCTTCAACGCCAATACCCCCTTCAACACCAATACCCCCTTCAACGCCAATACCCCTGTCAACACCAATACCCCCTTCAACACCAATACCCCCTTCAACACCAATACCCCCTTCAACACCAGTATCCCCTTCAACACCAATACCCCCTTCAACACCAATACCCCCTTCAACACCAATAACCCCTTCAACACCAATAACCCTTTCAACACCAATAACCCTTTCAACACCAACAGCCCCTTCAACACCAGTACCACTTCAACACCAATACCCCCTTCAACACCAATACCCCCTTCAACACCAGTAGCCCCTTCAACACCAATACCCCTTCAACGCCAATATCCCCTTCAACACCAATACCCCCTTCAACACCAGTATCCCCTTCAACACCAATACCCCCTTCAACACCAATACCCTCTTCAACACCAATATCCCCTTCAACACCAATACCCCTTCAACGCCAATACCCCCTTCAACACCAGTAGCCCCTTCAACACCAATACCCCCTTTAATACCAATACCCCATCCAACACCAATTAAAACCAATACCCCCTTCAACACCAATATCCTCTTCAACACCATACCCCCTTCAACACCAATACCCCCTTCAACACCAATACCCCCTTCAACACCAGTACCCCCTTCAACACTAATACCTCCTTCAACACCACCAATACCCTCTTCAACACCAATACCCCCTTCAATAACAGTACACCTTCAACACGAGTACCCACCACCACCACCCCTTATAATACCAGTACACAACACCAGTATCCACCACCACCACCATTACCCCTTATAATACCATTACCCACCACCACCACCAGTACCCCTTATAATACCAGTACACAAAACCACCACCATTACCCCTTATAATATCAGTACACAACACCAGTACCCACCATCACCACCAATACCCCTTATAATACCAGTACACAACACCAGTACCCACCACCACCAGTACCCGTACCCCTTATAATACCAGTACCCACCACCACCAGTACCCCTTATAATACCAGTACACAACACCAGTACCCACCACCACCACGAGTACCCCTTGTAATACCAGTACACAAAACCACCACCAGTACCCCTTATAATACCAATACACAAAACCACCACCAGTACCCCTTATAATACCAGTACACAACACCAGTACTCTTTATAATACCAGTACCCACCACCACCACCAGTACCCCTTATAATACCAGTACACCACACCAGTAACTCAGCTTTACCGGTGAGGGCCTAGTTCCCCCATGGTGTGTGAATATTTGATACCAGCCGTACCTTCTCTCTCTTTCTTTTTCCTATTTTTTTAATAGTTCTCTAGCTTACAATCCACCTTCTTGATATCATACAATCACTTCTTGACTGTGTTTACCACCGTGCAGATATGTAAAGCTGGAAATGCACCTCGTTAAGTCAAAGGAATTCATACACATCAGATAATCACTTTCACCCAAGCAAGTGTGTTGTTGTTGTTGTTATTGTTGTTGTTGTTGCACTCCACATAATGCATAGTATCTTAGAAAGGACTTGTAGGAATGAGAGTACTGTATATAATGCAATCGTGAGCACTAATAAGTTTACATCCACTAGAATCTTTGAACTTTTAAAGCCAAGTTCTGAAGTATTTGGGATACAGAGCAGCGTCTTATTGGATGGAGAAAATTGAAAACAAAAATTATATGAACATTTACCCCTGACGCCATTCTTAATTTTATTCAGACTATTATTAGACGATTATATTTAGTTAAGGAAGTATCTGTCGGAGTCGCAGAGTTAATTAAGGTAGTCTGATACCCTGTATTTTCTAGAGGCCATTACAAAAGCATTAAACATGACTTCACTTTCGAGAAGTCCTGCTAAAATTATGCATAGGCCAGCGCTGATTTGGAAACAAAGTTATGGTGGACTAGGGACCTAAGTGCTGTGATCTGCTCAAGGTAGTGTAGAATTTCAAAACATTAATTGGATAATTATATAAATTACATGGGTTGGGTGTAGATATGTCTATTCTGCGTTGTATATTTCAATCTTGTTTCTTTCTATTTCATCATAGCCTGCAACATATCTCGTTCGCAAAATGTCGATCCCTCTCTCCATCTCCTCTTACAAGTATACATTGATATATCAATATTTCCCCCACTAACCCCCCCCCCCCCCACCCCCCCCCCCGCCCACGAGACAGTACACAATATATACCGTGGTCGAGGGAGGGGTGGACTGGTCGAGGGAGGGGTGGACTGGTTGAGGGAGGGTGGACTGGTTGAGGGAGGGGTGGACTGGTTGAGGGAGGGGTGAAGGGGTGGCCCAGGTGGGGTTGAGTGGTCGAAGGAGGTGAGGGCGTAACATAGTGGGTGGGTGGTCGAGGAGGGGGATGGGTGGAGTGGTCGAGGGATGTGGGGGGAGTAGGAGAAAGGTAGGGGAGGGTTAAAGTATAGAGGGAGGTGTGGAGCGCAGGAGTAGGGAACGGGTGGAGTGGGGAGGGGGTCGAGGAGAGGGCTGGAGTAGAGAGGGAGGTGGGGAGCGCAGGAGAAGGGTAGGGGTGGAGAGGAGAGGGGGGGGGACGTTGAGGAGAGGTCTGGAGTAGAGAGGGAGGAGGGGAACGTGGGGTAGGGTAGGGTTGGAGTAGGCTGGTTGGTTGGTAGCCCTGTCTCTGCCTCCCGCCGCCTGGAACAAAGGGGCCTTGGGTGTAGTGGCGGTAAGAATGATCTGTTGATACTCCACCTCTCAATAGTCCTCTTGAGGGCCATCACCTCACAGCGAGAGGCACAACGGACAGGGAAGTGGAGTGGGACTTGTAGTGTTCTTGTCACTCTCTTTTCTCTCTTCTCTCTCTTTTATCTCTCTCTCTCTCTCTTTTATCTCTCTCTCTCTCTCTTTTATCTCTCTCTCTCTCTCTCTCTTTTATCTCTCTCTCTCTCTTTTTTTATCTCTCTCTCTCTGACTCTCACTTTCTCTCTCTCCGTATTAGTTGAGTAATGAAAAGGGAGACATGACAATTTACCGTCAGCTAAGAATACGTACCGATAATACCCTCTACATAAATTATTTCTAGTAATAATAGGGTGGTAGTGATATTCACGATTCTCTCAACAGGTGGCGACATTAATATGATACAAAGCACATACCAGTTTCAAATTTTTTCCATTACGTATTCATAAATTAGCTGTTAAGGGGAGACTGGCCGTTTGTTTGGTCTATTAATTCATTTATTCTTATATATTTTTAGTTTCCTCCCTAGACCTCCATCAAGCTTAGAAAAACACCCTAGACCCCCCCTTCAAGTTAATTTGTACATTTTTCGGTAGAAAAATGTCCCGGCCAAAGGCCGGTTCCTCTTAAAATTGCAGGCTCGCTATCGCTCGCCAGGAAATAATCGACACCTAACTTGCATGAAAGGTCTTGAAATTGACAACAAAATGGGGCGAAAGGTGTTAAAATCGCCAAACTAATGGGCCGAACGTCTTATAATCTCAAAAACTAGTGGGGCTAAACATTAGGGAGAAGGTGGTCCAGAAAAACGGTCTGCCTCCCCTTACGGGATGGACTTTTCCTGGAAGTGAAAACCTCGCCTTGTAGTGGGGGTTATGAAGGCCCGGTGGTGGTGGTGGTGGTGGTGGTGGTGGTGGGGGTGGTGGTGGTGGGGGTTATGAAGGCCCGGTGGTGGTGGTGGTGGTGGTGGGGGTTATGAAGGCCCGGTGGTGGTGGTGGTGGTGGTGGTGGTGGTGGGGGTGGTGGTGGTGGTGGTGGTGGTGGTGGTGGTGGTGGTGGTGGTGGGGGTGGTGGTGGTGGTGGTGGTGGTGGTGGTGGTGGGGGTGATGAAGGCCGGGTGGTGGTGGTGGGGGTGGGGGTTATGAAGGCCCGGTGGTGGGGTGGTGGTGGTGGGGGTTATGAAGGCCCGGTGGTGGTGGTGGTGGTGGTGGGGGTTATGAAGGCCCGGTGGTGGTGGTGGTGGTGGTGGGGGTTATGAAGGCCCGGTGGTGGTGGTGTGGTGGGGGAAGGCCCGGTGGTGGTGGTGGTGGTGGTGGTGGGGGTTATGAAGGCCCGGTGGTGGGGGTGGGGGGGGGTTATGAAGGCCCGGTGGTGGTGGTGGTGGTGGTGGTGGTGGGGGTTATGAAGGCCCGGTGGTGGTGGTGGTGGTGGTGGTGGGGGTTATGAAGGCCCGGTGGTGGTGGTGGTGGTGGTGGTGGGGGTATGAAGGCCCGGTGGGTGGTGGGGGTGGGGGTTATGAAGGCCCGGTGGTGGTGGTGGTGGTGGGGGTTATGAAGGCCCGGTGGTGGTGGTGGTGGTGGTGGTGGGGGTTATGAAGGCCCGGTGGTGGTGGTGGTGGTGGGGGTTATGAAGGCCCGGTGGTGGTGGTGGTGGGGGTTATGAAGGCCCGGTGGTGGTGGTGGGGGTTATGAAGGCCCGGTGGTGGTGGTGGTGGTGGAGGTTATGAAGGCCGGTGGTGGTGGTGGTGGTGGTGGGGGTTATGAAGGCCCGGCGGTGGTGGTGGTGGTGGGGGTTATGAAGGCCCGGTGGTGGTGGTGGTGGTGGGGGTTATGAAGGCCCGGTGGTGGTGGTGGTGGTGGTGGGGGTTATGAAGGGGTGGTGGTGGTGGTGGTGGGGGTTATGAAGGCCCGGTGGTGGTGGGTGGTGGTGGGGGTTATGAAGGCCCGGTGGTGGTGGTGGTGGTGGGGTTATGAAGGCCCGGTGGTGGTGGTGGTCGGGGTTATGAAGGCCGGTGGTGGTGGTGGTGGTGGGGGTTATGAAGGCCCGGTGGTGGTGGTGTGGGTTATGAAGGCCCGGTAGTGGTGGTGGTGGTGGTGGTGGTTATGAAGGCCCGGTGGTGGTGGTGGGGGTTATGAAGGCCCGGCGGTGGTGGTGGTGGTGGGGATTATGAAGGCCCGGCGGTGGTGGTGGTGGTGGTGGGGGTTATGAAGGCCCGGTGGTGGTGGTGGGGGGGGTTATGAAGGCCCGGTGGTGGTGGTGGGGGTTATGGAGGCCCGGTGGTGGTGGTGGGGGTGGTGGGGGTTATGAAGGCCCGGTGGTGGTGGTGGTGGGGGTTATGAAGGCCCGGTGGTGGTGGTGGTGGTGGTGGTGGTGGGGGTTATGAAGGCCCGGTGGTGGTGGTGGTGGGGGTTATGAAGGCCCGGTGGTGGTGGTGGTGGGGGTTATGAAGGCCCGGCGGTGGTGGTGGTGGTGGTTTATAGGACGGGAGGTCAGCTTCACACTTTCAGTAACATGGCGGCTATAAGTATATTATAAGTTTATTATAAGTATATTATTCCTGTCATTAGACCCTTCAACACCATGACGTCTTTTTACCTTGAATTCAGGCTAAAGGTAGACGATTTTATGCAGTTTAAGAAGGATGTAGGCTATTCAGAGGCCTTATTGAGATAGTATGTACCCCTTTGAGATCTAGAGGTCGATGTTTACCCCTTTGAGATCTAGAGGTCGATGTTTACCCCTTTGAGATCTAGAGGTCGATGTTTACCCCTTTGAGATCTAGAGGTCGATTATATATTAAAGAATAGCGTCTAATTGTAGCTCGAATAAGATGAAAATTACATCATGGTGCTGAAGGGGTTAAGAAGGACCTCTAACCACCAGAGGAATAAAATCTACCTATAAAAAAGAAATAGTATATCTCCTCTGCTTCCACGAATCTTTCCCAAACCTTTTTATTTTCTGTGTGTATGAAGGAGACAAAAGGCAAAGCTGCCTATAACAAGTGTTTCCCCTAATCTTGAAAGTTATAGAGAGCTAAATTCAAGGTACGTTAGAGTCAAACTCTCTGGAGCTTGAAGCAGCTTAAGGAGAGGTTTTTAGTTTGTTTCCTACTCCTCCAGCAATCTTAAAATGTCACCCCCTTGACCCCCTTTCAAGATAAATGTGTACTTTTTCGGTAGAAAAATTTCCCGGCCAAAGGCCGGTTACTCTTAAATTACAGGCTCGCTATCGCTCGCCAGGATAAAATCGACACCTAAATGGCACGAAAGGTCCTAAAATTGACAGAATTGGGCGGAAATTCTTAACATCATCTAACTAATGGGGCAAACGTCTTAAAATCTCAAAAGCAATGGGGCTAGACATGAGGGAGAAAGGGGTAAAGAAAAAAGTCCCTCAAGTGGAAATCTCTCCTTAATTCACAGGATGAGGGACACAGATTGAGGGAGAGAGTTTCAGAGTTAACTTGTTTAGTGGAGGAAACGAAAAAGGGAAAATCGGTTCACTCATTGGTTAGAGAGTTGGACAGAATAGGGATGGGAATGTGTTGAAAGATGGGTGCTACCTATTTTCCGTAAGGGAGGAGGTATGCACTGAGAAAGTTCTGAAGAACACTGAATATTGTAAGAACGCTAGTGAGAGAGATGCAACAGTGCGGTGTGGAGAGAGAGAGAGAGAGATTGATTGATTGATTGATTGATTGATTGATTGATTGATTGATTGATTGATTGATTGATTGATTGATTGTAGGGAATAAGTAAGAGGAGATGAGTTGATGAGACTAAATACTTTTGGCTCTTCCATTTCGAGAAGTGAGGTATTGGTGGAACCTCCCCACACATGCGAACATTACACTTGACACATGGGCAGACAGTGCCCTGTACAGAGCAAGAATCTGTTTGGGGGTAAAGAACCCACAGAGACGTTTAGGCATACCTAACTTCTAGGATGCAGTAGGAAGAGGGAAAGAAGAGTAAGAGAATGAGGAAGAAGAAGAGATGATGGAGTAGTAGGGCGAAGAAGAGTAAGAGAATGAGGAAGAAGAAGAGATGATGGAGTAGTAGGGCGAAGAAGAGTAAGAGAATGAGGAAGAAGAAGAGATGATGGAGTTAGGGCGAAGAAGAGTAAGAGAATGAGGAAGAAGAAGAGATGATGGAGTAGTAGGGCGAAGAAGAGTAAGAGAATGAGGAAGAAGAAGAGATGATGGAGTAGTAGGGCGAAGAAGAGTAAGAGAATGAGGAAGAAGAAGAGATGATGGAGTAGTAGGGCGAAGAAGTAAGAGAATGGGAAGAAGAAGAGATGATGGAGTAGTAGGGCGAAGAAGAGTAAGAGAATGAGGAAGAAGAAGAGATGATGGAGTAGTAGGGCGAAGAAGAGTAAGAGAATGAGGAAGAAGAAGAGATGATGGAGTAGTAGGGCGAAGAAGAGTAAGAGGAGCTGGAGCAGTAAGAAGAAGAAGAAGAGTAAGAGAATGAGGAAGAAGTGGTACATATATGATTAAGGGAAGGTATTTAGTTTGTTCCCTAGACCTCCATCAAGCTTAAAATTACACCCCCTTGAGTCCCTTTCAAGATATATTTGTACATTTTTCGGTAGAAAAATGTCCCGGCCGAAGGCCGGTTCCTCTTAAATTACAGGCTCGCTATCGCTCGCCAGGATAAAATTGACACCTGAATCGCACGAAAGGTCTTAATATGGGGTGAAAGTTCTTAAAATCGCTAAACTAATGGGGCAAACGTTTTATAATACCAAAATCAATGGGGCTAAACATGAGGGAGAAAGGGGTCAAGAAAAAAGTCGCTTAAGTGGAGATCTCCCCTTAAGTGGAAGTGGTCTTAATATGGAGTAGGTCAACAATAATAATGAGAAAATGTTGGTGTTGATATGGGAAGTGTAATTACTTTGACAGGTCTAGGTGCACATGATAACAATGGTTAATGGTGAGAAAGATGACTGTAATAGTTTATGGTGGTGATGCTGTTAGTGGTGGTGGTGATGGTAGTGGTGGTGGTGATGGTAGTGGTGGTGGTGATGGTGGTGGTGATGGTAGTGGTGGTGGTGATGGTAGTGGTGGTGATGCTGTTAGTGTTGGTGAGACTGGTGATGATTTATCAGTTCATGGTGGAAATACTGATGCAGGTAGTGGTGGTGGATAATGTGGTATTGGTGGTGGTGGATGTGAATATTAGTGGAGGAGGTGGAAGGTTAGGTGCTGAAAGTGGCGATGGTATTGTAAACAGTGGTGGTGATAATAGTGTTAGTAATGGTGTTGACAGTGGTGTGGTGGTGTCAGTGTTGTGGTGGTGTCAGTGTTGGTGGCCTTGGTGCGGAGGTGACAATGTTGGTGGTGACAGTAGTGTGGTGGTGACAGTAGTGTAGTGGTGACAGTAATGTAGTGGTGGTGACAGTAGTGTGGTGGTGGTAACAGTAGTGTAGTGGTGACAGTGGTGTGGTGGTGGTGACAGTAGTGTTGTGGTGGTGACAGTAGTGTGGTGGTGGTGACTGATGTGTAGGTGACAGTGGTGTGGTGGTGTCAGTGTTGGTGGCCTTGGTGTGGTGGTGACAATGTTGGTGGTGACAGTAGTGTGGTGGTGACAGTAGTGTAGTGGTGACAGTAATGTAGTGGTGGTGACAGTAGTGTGGTGGTGGTAACAGTAGTGTAGTGGTGACAGTGGTGTGGTGGTGGTGACAGTAGTGTTGTGCTGGTGACAGTAGTGTGGTGGTGGTGACAGTGATGTGTAGGTGACAGTGGTGTGGTGGTGTCAGTGTGTGCCTTGGTGGTGGTGACAATGTTGGTGGTGACAGTAGTGTGGTGGTGACAGTAGTGTAGTGGTGACAGTAATGTAGTGGTGGTGACAGTAGTGTGGTGGTGCTAACAGTAGTGTAGTGATGACAGTGGTGTGGTGGTGGTGACAGTAGTGTGGTGGTGGTGACAGTAGTGTGGTGGTAGCAGTAGTGTGGTGGTGGTGACAGTAGTGTGGTGGTGACAGTAGTGTGGTGGTGGTGACAGTAGTGTGGTGGTGGTGGTGACAGTAGTGTGGTGGTGGTGACAGTAGTGTGGTGGTGGTGACAGTAGTGTGGTGGTGGTGACTGTGGTGGTGGTGCAAGTAGTGTGGTGGTGACAGTAGTGTGGTGGTGGTGACAGTAGTGTCGTGGTGGTGACAGTAGTGTGGTGGTGGTGACAGTAGTGTGATGGTGGTGACAGTAGTGTGGTGGTGGTGACAGTGGTGTCGTGGTGGTGACAGTAGTGTGGTGGTGGTGACAGTAGTGTGGTGGTGGTGACAGTAGTGTGGTGGTGGTGACAGTAGTGTGGTGGTGGTGACAGTTCTGTGGTGGTGACAGTACTGTGGTGGTGACAGTATTGTGGTGGTGACAGTACTGTGGTGGTGACAGTATTGTGGTGGTTACAGTAGTGTGGTCCTGACAGTAGTGTGGTGGTGACAGTACTGTGGTGGTGACAGTATTGTGGTGGTTACAGTAGTGTGGTGGTGACAGTAGGTGGTGATGGTGGTGACAGTAGGTGGTGATGGTGGTGACAGTAGGTGGTGATGGTGGTGACAGTAGGTGGTGGTGAAAGTAGTGTGGTGGTGACAGTAGTGTGGTGGTGGTGATAGTACTGTGGTGGTGGTGACAGTATTGTGGTGGTGACAGTAGTGTGGTGGTGGTGACAGTACTGTGGTGGTGGTGACAGTAGTGTGGTGGTGGTGACAGTAGTGTGGTGGTGAAAGTAGTGTGGTGGTGACAGTAGTGTGGTGGTGGTGACAGTGGTGTGGTGGTGGTGACAGTAGTATGGTGGTGGTGACAGTAGTGTGGTGGTGACAGTACTGGGGTGGTGGTGGTGACAGTAGTGTGGTGGTGGTGACAGTACTGTGGTGGTGGTGACAGTGGTGTGGAGGTGGTGACAGTAGTGTGGTGGTGACAGTACTGTGGTGGTGACAGTACTGTGGTGGGGACAGTAGTGTGGTGGTGGTGACAGTAGTGTGGTGGTGGTGACAGTGGTGTGATGGTGGTGACAGTAGTGTGGTGGTGGTGGTGACATTAGTGTGGTGGTGGTGACAGTGGTGTGGTGGTGGTGACAGTGGTGTGGTGGTGGTGACAGTAGTGTGGTGGTGGTGACAGTAGTGTGGTGGTGACAGTAGTGAGGTGGTGGTGACAGTACTGTGGTGGTGACAGTAGTGTGGTGGTGACAGTAGTGTGGTGGTGACAGTGGCCCTGGTGACAGTAGTGTGGTGGTGACAGTAGTGTGGGTGGTGGTGACAGTAGTGTGGTGGTGACAGTAGTGTGGGTGGTGGTGACAGTAGTGTGGTGGTGACAGTAGTGTGGTGGTGGTGACAGTAGTATGGTGGTGGTGACAGTAGTATGGTGGTGGTGACAGTAGTATGGTGGTGGTGACAGTAGTGTGGTGGTGCTGACAGTAATGTGGTGGTGGTGACAGTAGTGTGGTGGTGGTGACAGTACTGTGGTGGTGACAGTAGTTTGGTGGTGATGCCAGTAGTGTGGTGGTGACAGTACTGTGGTGGTGACAGTAGTGTGGTGGTGGTGACAGTACTGTGGTGGTGACAGTATTGTGGTGGTGGTGACAGTAGTGTGGTGGTAACAGTAGTGTGGTGGTGGTGACAGTAGTGTGGTGGTGGTGACAGTACTGTGGTGGTGGTGACAGTAGTGTGGTGGTGACAGTATTGTGGTGGTGGTGACAGTAGTGTGGTGTTGACAGTAGTGTGGTGGTGGTGACAGTAGTGTGGTGGTGGTTGGTGAAGTAGTGTGGTGGTTGGTGAAGTAGTGTGGTGGTTGGTGAAGTAGTGTGGTGGTGGTGACAGTGCTGTGGTGGTGGTGACAGTAGTGTGGTGGTGGTGACAGTAGTGTGGTGGTGACAGTAGTGTGGTGGTGGTGACAGTAGTGTGGTGGTGACAGTAGTGTGGTGGTGGTGACAGTAGTGGTGGTGGTGATGACAGTAGTGGTGGTGGTGGTGACAGTAGTGGTGGTGGTGATGACAGTAGTGGTGGTGGTGGTGACAGTAGTGTGGTGGTGACAGTAGTGTGGTGGTGGTGACGACAGTGTGGTTGTGACAGGAGTGTGGTGGTGACAGTAGTGTGGTGGTGGTGACAGTAGTGTGGTGGTGGTGACAGTAGTGTGGTGGTGGTGACAGTAGTGTGGTGGTGGTGACAGTAGTGTGGTGGTGACAGTAGTGTGGTGGTGGTGACAGTAGTGTGGTGGTGGTGACAGTAGTGTGGTGGTGGTGACAGTAGTGTGGTGGTGACAGTAGTGTGGTGGTGGTGACAGTAGTGTGGTGGTGGTGACAGTAGTGTGGTGGTGACAGTACTGTGGTGGTGACAGTACTGTGGTGGTGGTGACAGTAGTGTGGTGGTGGTGACAGTAGTGTGGTGGTGACAGTAGTGTGGTGTTGGTGACAGTAGTGTGGTGTTGGTGACAGTACTGTGGTGGTGACTTTATTGTGGTGGTGACAGTAGTGTGGTGGTGGTGACAGTAGTGTGGTAGTGGTGACAGTAGTGTGGTGGTGGTGACAGTAGTGTGGTGGTGGTGACAGTAGTGTGGTGGTGGTGACAGTAGTGTGGTGGTGGTGACAGTAGTGTGGTGGTGACAGTAGTGTGGTGGTGGTGACAGTAGTGTGGTGGTGACAGTAGTGTGGTGGTGGTGACAGTAGTGTGGTGGTGGTGACAGTAGTGTGGTGGTGGTGACAGTAGTGTGGGGGTAGTGAAAGTGGTGTGGTGGTGACAGTAGTGTGGTGGTGGTGACAGTGGGGGTGGTGGTGACAGTAGTGTGGTGGTGGTGACAGTAGTGTGGTGGTGGTGACAGTAGTGTGGTGGTGGTGACAGTAGTGTGGTGGTGGTGACAGTACTGTGGTGGTGACAGTAGTGTGGTGGTGGTGACAGTACTGTGGTGGTGATAGTGTTGTGATGGTGGTGACAGTAGTGTGGTGGTGACAGTACTGTGGTGGTGACAGTAGTGTGGTGGTGACGGTAGTGTGGTGGTGGTGACAGTAGTGTGGTGGTGGTGACAGTAGTGTGGTGGTGGTGACAGTAGTGTGGTGGTG
Organism: Paralithodes platypus; assembly: GCA_032716605.1. Classification (NCBI taxonomy): domain Eukaryota; kingdom Metazoa; phylum Arthropoda; class Malacostraca; order Decapoda; family Lithodidae; genus Paralithodes; species Paralithodes platypus. Next base: position 11,367,021 of record CM064564.1, on the reverse strand, counting down.
ACAGTAGTGTGGTGGTAGTGAAAGTGGTGTGGTGGTGACAGTAGTGTGGTGGTGGTGACAGTGGTGGTGGTGACAGTAGTGTGGTGGTGGTGGTGACAGTAGTTTGGTGGTGGTGACAGTAGTGTGGTGGTGGTGACAGTACTGTGGTGGTTGTGACAGTAGTGTGGTGGTGGTGACAGTAGTGTGGTGGTGGTGACAGTAGTGTGGTGGTGGTGACAGTACTGTGGTGGTGGTGACAGTAGTGTGGTGGTGGTGACAGTAGTGAAGTGGTAACAGTAGTGTGGTGGTGGTGACAGTACTGTGGTGGTGACAGAAGTGTGGTGTTGGTAACAGTAGTGTGGTGGTGGTAACAGTAGTGTGGTAGTGGTGACAGTGGTGTGGTGGTGGTGACAGTAGTGTGGTGGTGACAGTAGTGTGGTGGTGGTGACAGTAATGTGGTGGTGGTGACAGTAGTGTGGTGGTGGTGACAGTACTGTGGTGGTGACAGTAGTGTGGTGGTGACAGTACTGTGGTGGTGACAGTAGTGTGGTGGTGGTGACAGTACTGTGGTGGTGGTAACAGTAGTGTGGTGGTGACGGTAGTGTGGTGGTGACGGTAGTGTGGTGGTGGTGACAGTAGTGTGGTGGTGACAGTAGTGTGGTGGTAGTGACAGTAGTGTGGTGGTGGTGACAGTAGTGTGGTGGTGGTGACAGTACTGTGGTGGTGGTGACAGTAGTGTGGTGGTGGTGACAGTAGTGTGGTGGTGGTGACAGTAGTGTGGTGGTGGTGACAGTAGTGTGGTGGTGGTGACTGGTGTGGTGGTGATGACAGTGGTGTGGTGGTGGTGACAGTACGGTGGTGGTTACAGTAGTGTGGTGGTGACAGTAGTGTGGTGGTGGCAGTAGTGTGGTGGTGGTGGTGACAGTGGTGGTGACCGTAGTGTGGTGGTGGTGACAGTAGTGTGGTGGTGACAGTAATGTGGTGACAGTTGTGATGACAGTAATGTGGTGACAGTAGTGGTGACAGTGGTGGTGACACTAATGTGGTGACAGTAGTGGTGACAGTAATGTGGTGACAGTAATGTGGTGACTAGTGGTGACAGTAATGTGGTGACAGTAGTGGTGACAGTAATGTGGTGACGGTAGTGGTGACAGTAATGTGGTGACAGTAGTGGTGACGGTAGTAGTGACAGTGGCGGTGACAGTAATGTGGTAACAGTAGTGGTGACAGTAGTGGTGACAGAGGTGGTGACAGTAGTGGTGACAGTAAGGATCAAGTAAAGGTCAAGACTCTCCGACCAGGAAACTGGCGCCGCCGTGGAGATGGTGTTGGTGGTGATGGTGACAGTGGTGGTGTTGGTGGTGGTGGTGGCGAAGGGTAGTGATTACTGTTGTGATGATACTGCTGCTGGGGAACATACTGATGGTTATATAGTAGTGGTAGTGATGATGGTGGTAGTGATAGTGGCGTTGGTGGTGGAGGCATAAGGTGGTGATGACTGTTGTGATGATACTTCCGCTGGGAACACACTTGGTGGTTATATAGTAGTGGTAGTGATGATGATGGTGGTGGTGATGGTAGTGATGATGATGGTAGTGATGATGATGGAGATGGTAGTGATGATGGTGGTGGTGATGAGTGATAATGAAGATGAGGAGACTAACTTTTTTAATGAATAATTAGACTTTTAAAATAGTTACCGTTCCCCGTACTAAAGCTCCGTGCAGTGTTGACAGAATAATATTGGCCATCGAATTTTGAGGCTCAAACCTAAGTTTTAATTTGTTCCCTAGACCTCCATCAAGCTTAAAATCACACACCCCATTTGAACCCCTTTCAAGATTAATTTGTACGTTTTTCGGTAGAAAAATTTCACAGCCGAAGGCCTTTCGTGCCATTCAGGTGTAGATTTTCTACCGAAAAATGTACAAATTTATCTTGACAGGGGGTCTAGGGGGTATTTATTTTAAGCTTGATGGAGGTCTAGCGAGGAAACTGAAAAATAAATAATTTAATAGACCAAACAATAACCGCTACCCCCTCAATTTGTTATGGACACCTTAAGGGGGGTCACCGTTTTTTTTTCGGCCCCATTCAGCCAACTGTTGTAAGACGTTAATCCCCATCCAGGTGTAAATATCTTCCTGGTGAGCGATAGCGAGCCAGCATTATATGGAGAAATCCGGCTTCGCCGGATACATTTTTCTATCGAAAAATATATAAAAATTTAGCTTGCTGTCAAAACAAAAATATATATATGCTGGCTCGCTACCGCTCGCCAGGAAAATATTGACACCTGGATGGGGGTAAACGTCTTAAAACAGTATGCTGAATGGGGCCGAATGGATACAAGCCAATGAGAGAGGGAGAGAAAGAGAAAAAAGGCGGCGAGGTGGGCTCCCTTAATCTTAGCCAAACTTTATTTAACACGCCCATTAATTTTGTTGATAGTGTACATTTAACTTCAATAACGCAGTGATTATATTTATATGTTATATTTCATTGGCATTAATTATTAGAGTTGAAATGTTTTCTTTAGCAATATATTTTTCTTTCTCTCTCTCTCTCTCCTGCACCGTACCGTACCGTACGATAGTTTCCCCCAACTTGTCTCGTATGCGTGGCTGAGGCCCGGCACCGCCCTAGTTACCCCTGCCAGACGTCAGACCAATCCTTCCTCCCTCCCTCCCCTTCCCTTGCGGTATCCTACCAATTATCCTACATTTTCCAAACCAAAGCAAAAGATGTACGTCCAATCTCCCTTTCACCTGTAAGTTGCAGTAAGACATGGAGATAGTGTGACCGAGGATAGGGAGTAAGAATAATACAATGAGGGATATAGTGAGAAAGAGAGAGAATGACTCATGGTTCAATGGAGAGAGAGAGCGAAAGAGAGGGGGTGAGGGAGAGAGAAATTTAGGGAAGGGTGTATGGGTTGGTTTCCCTAAAACTGGGTCACTGGTGGATGCCTCACTGGGTCTCTCTCTCTCTCTCTCTCTCTCTCTCTCTCTCTCTCTCTCTCTCTCTCTCTCTCTCTCTACACAAAGAGACCATCTGACGAGTGTGTATTTAATTTCACTAATGTATTTGTGCATTCTTTAATGTCATTATTTGACATGGTTTTAAGGAATCATCTTGCATAATTTGCATGCACTACTTTCTTGACATGCCCTATTCAAATTCAATTCAATTCAAAACCTTATCCTTCATTTGATGTGTGTTATCAGTTAGTTTGTGGTCCATCCCTTGGCCATGTACAGTACAATATAGTGGTCAGTTTGCCCTAGTTTCCCCTTTACCTTGCCTATATATATATATATATATGTGTTATTCCTTCTGATAATGTTTGTTCCTTTACATCCATACTATTTACTTGTTCTCAGTGGCTATATTACTGTAGCTATTATTACCTTAGCGTGACCTGACTTATGGCACTTTAATTTATGTTATCTCCTCTACCTCTGTCTGTTTACTTGTGAATTATATATATATACAGTATATACAAACTGTACTGTATATGTATAAATAAATATATATATATATATACCGGTATATATACTGTATATATAAATGTATGCTCCCTGCAAAGGGTGATGATTTAACCCCCCCCCCCCCTTTCAAATCTATCCCGTGACCCACTGTGACCTAAGGGGAGGGGGGGGGGGGGAAGAGTACTGGTAGGAAGTAGGTCAAATTTTCTTTCTCTCTCTCTCTCTCTCTATATATATATATATATATATATATATATATATATATATATATATATATATATATATTTCTCTCTCACGTACGTCAAAGTACGTGTGTGCGCGTATCAAAGTACCGCGCCCTCTGTAGGCATTATTTCACTACCACACCCTTCTTCGTCGAGACACATACCACCCATGGCTACCACACCCTTCCTACCACACCCTTCCTACCACACTACCACACCCATCCTACCACACTACCACACCCATCCTACCACACTACCACACCCTTCTTACCACCCCATTCCTACAACAATACCACCCCATGCCTACCACACCCTTCCTACCACACTACCACACTCTTTACCACACTAATCTACCATCCTACCACACTACCACACCCTTCTTACCACCCATTCCTACATCAATTGCCTACCACACCCTTCCTACCACACTACCACACCCATCCTACCACACCCTTCCTACCACACTACCACACCCATCCTACCACACTACCACACCCTTCTTACCACCCCATTCCTACAATACCACCCCATGCCTACCACACCCTTCCTACCACACTACCACACCCTTCCTACCACACTACCACACCCATCCTACCACACTACCACACCCTTCTTACCACCCCATTCCTACAACAATACCACCCCATACCTACCACACCCATCCTACCACACCCTTCTTACCACCCCATTCCTACAACAATACCACCCCATGCCTACCACACCCTTCCTACCACACCCATCCTATCACACCCTTCCTACCACACTACCACACCCATCCTACCACACTACCACACCCTTCCTACCACCCCATTCCTACAACAATACCACTCCATGCCTACCACACCCTTCCTACCACACTACCACACCCATCCTACCACACCCTTCCTACCACATTACCACACCCTTCTTACCACCCCATTCCTACAACAATACCACTCCATGCCTACCACACCCTTCCTACCACACTACCACACCCTTCCCAGCACACTACCACACCCTTCCTACCACACTACCACACCCTTCCTACCACACCATTCCTACCACACTACCACACCCTTCCTACCACACTCATCCTACCACACTACCACACCCTTCCTACCATAGCCTCACATGATCGCTATTTCTAACCATTATTTTTCAGCAATTCTATATGACAAATTAATTAATGATAATAATTACTGTATATTGAGACATGCAATATATACTTATCTCCAATGTGTTTCCCAGCAACACAGAAGATAACAATGGGGAAGAGATGGAAAGATCAATAGTTGCATAGCGTGATATATACTGTATATATACATACTGTAGATACATAGCTACGTTAATATATATATATATATATATATATATATATATATATATATATATACAGTATATATATATATATATATATATATATATATATATATATAAAATATATAATAATAAAGCAGTATATACAGTATATATATATATATATATACAAAGAGAGAGAGAGAGAGAGAAGTAAATGAGTGAGTGAGTAAAACCTGACCTTGTCCACTATTGATTTTAGACTCCTTAGCTTGCATGGGTTGTTTCCTGTACCCCTTACCCCCTTTCTCTCTTGCTCTCTCTCTCTCTCTCTCTCTCTCTCTCTCTCTCTCTCTCTCTCTCTCTCTCTCTCTCTCTCTCTCTCTCTCCTTTACTCTCTCGCTCTCTCTCTCTCCTATACCTCTCTCTCTCTCCTCTCCTCTCCCTCTCATCTCTCTCTCTCTCTCTTCTCTCTTCTTAGGCACACACACACACACTCTCTGTCACACACACACACACACCCACACTCTCATGCACACACACACACTCTCTCACACACACACATACACTCTCTCTCTCACACACACATACACACACACACACACATGTATCTATGTATGTGCAGTATATGTGTATGTATGTGTGCGTATATGTGTATGTATGTATGCGTTATTTATGTATATATATATGTGTATAGTGTATACTGTTTGTGGTTCGAGCCCGGCTGAGAGTATCAGGTAGGATAAGAGAAGAGCATATATGCATGTAATGTGCATATATTTATGTATATGTATGTCTGTGTGTATGTGCTGTCAATGGTTCGAGCCCGGTTGAGAATATAAGGTATAATATATATATGTACTGTACGTGTATTTATATTATATGTGTCATATGCACATATGTATGTAAATATACGTACATATGAGCGAGAACATATTGTTCACTAGCGCAACTTCTGATTATAAATCTATGCATAAGCATTATCTATTATAAGTGTGCGCCTATCTCCATCCATGTATTTCCACCCTTAGCAATAGAACGCCCAGCTTTTCCATATTTCGCCTTCGGTCACACACACACACACACACACACACACACACACACACACACACACACACACACACACACACACTGCACCTCTTTACCTGACCTTACCAAAACAGGTTCTGTATGTATGTATGTTTGTGTGCATACGTGAGCGTTTGTGTATACGGACATGTGCACACTTACTGCATGTTCTTATATATGTATGTATATGTATGTGCGCACGTACGTGTATATACGTATGTTCTGTATATGAGTAAGTAAATAAATGTGTATATGTACTGTACATCACTTACTCTCATAGTTATTTTATGATAATTTGTATTCTGCACATGCATCATTATTGTATTTATTTATTTTGTTTGTAAACTAAGCTTACCATCCTCATATCTGTACATCTCATGTTCATCCACTAAATTGTAAAATGTGTATTTTCAGCTCATGAGGCTGCCATTCTTTAATAAACCGTTTATTATTATTATTATTATTATTATTATTACTCTCACGCACACACACATACACACTCTCTCACACACACACACATACACACTCTTACACACACACACACATACACACTCTTACACACACACACACACACACACACACACACACACACTCTCTCACGCACACACACATACACTCTCACACACACACACACTCTTACACACACACACACACACACACACACACACACACACACTCTCTCTCTCTCATGCACTTGGCTCTTGCACCTGATGTTACCTACCACACTACACCACCATACTACCACACAACCACACCACTCTACCATTGCAGTGCTGGAAGTTTGCGCTCATTTAACCTGTCTCAAAGAAGGGTGACCCCTAACTATCGTCCAATTGCTCTCATTTCTTGAATCTCTAAAGTTTTTGCAATTATTCTTAGTTCAACATTTCTTGAGCATTTATCTTCACATAATCTACTTTCAGATTGCTAGTACTGGTGATTTCTTTGCTTATCTTACTAACACATACATAACCATACTACCGCTCTGCCACACCATACTACCATACCACTACTACCATACCACCACTACCACACTGCCATACCACCACTATCACACCACCACTACCACAACCACACTACCAAGCAACCGTATTATCATCTCTCTCTCTCTCACTCACTCTCTTCAGAATTCCACCCACACTTCGCCTCCCTTGAGTCTCATCCACCCACGAGAACCCAACCCAGAGAGAGAGAGGGAAGTGGTAGTGTTGTGAAGTGGTAGTGTTGAGAAGTGGTAGTTTGGTAGTGTGGTAGGTGATAAGTGTTAGGTGGAACAGTCGCGCTAATAAGTCATGTCCCAGCTGTCATTACGTTTGGCTCTCTATGGTGTGATAATGTCTGTCAGATGTTGAATAGGGTGGGTAAGTGTAGGACCATGTTTGTATATTTCACTTGATATGAAGAAGTGCACCATAGATAGGCCTATTACTGACACCAATTATTGATCAAAACATACTTGGTGCCGAGACATCACTTATTAGCGCGACTGTACATATAGGCGATGTGGTAGTGTGGTTGTCAATGGTGTGGTAGGTGGTACATATAGGTGGTGTGGTTGTCAATGGTGTGGTTAGCGGGTGTGTGTTTGGTGTCAATGTGTGGTAGTTGGTTGTCTGTGGTAGGTGGTACATATGTGTGTGAGGGTGGTTGTCAATAGTGTGGTAGGTGGTACAATAGGTTGTGTGCAGTTTGGTGTCAAGTGTGGTAGGTGGTAAATAGGTGGTTGTGTGTTGTGGGGTGTCAATGGTGTGGTAGGGTATAAGGTAGTGTGGTGTATGGTGTGGTAGTGTACATATAGGTGGTGTGGTGTTGTGGTTGTCATGGTGTGGTAGTGGTACATATAGGTGGTGTGGTAGTTGGTTGTTATGGGTGGTAGGTGGACATATAGTGGGTGGTAGTGTGGTTGTCAGGGGTGGTAGGTGGTACATATAGGTGGTGTGGTAGTGTGGTTGTCAATGGTGTGGTAGGTGGTACATATAGGTGGTGTGGTAGTGTGGTTGTCAATGGTGTGGTAGGTGGTACATATAGGTGGTGTGGTAGTTTGGTTGTCAATGGTGTGGTAGGTGGTACATAGGTGGTGGGTTGTCAATGATGTGGTAGGTGTACAGTTGTCAATGGTGTGGTAGGTGGTACATATAGGTGGTGTGGTAGTTTGGTTGTCAATGGTGTGGTAGGTGGTACATATAGGTGGTGTGGTAGTGTGGTTGTCAATGGTGTGGTAGGTGGTACATATAGGTGGTGTGGTAGTGTGGTTGTCAATGGTGTGGTAGGTGGTACATATAGGTAGTGTGGTAGTTTGGTTGTTAATGGTGTGGTAGGTGGTACATATAGGTGGTGTGGTAGGTGGTACATATAGGGGGGGTGGTAGTGTGGTTGTTAATGGTGTGGTAGGTGGTACATATAGGTGGTGTGGTAGTGTGGTTGTCAATGGTGTGGTAGGTGGTACATATAGGTGGTGTGGTAGTGTGGTTGTTAATGGTGTGGTAGGTGGTACATATAGGTGGTGTGGTAGTGTGGTTGTTAATGGTGTGGTAGGTGGTACATATAGGTGGTGTGGTAGTGTGGTGTAATGGTGTGGTAGGTGGTACATATAGGTGGTGTGTAGTTGTGTAATTGTGGTGTGGTGTAGTTGTGTAATTGTGGGTGGTGTACTTGTGTAATTGTCGTGTATTGTAGTTATGTAATTGTGGTGTGGTAGTTGTGTAATTGTGGTTGTGGTAGTTGTGTAATTTTCGTGTGTTGTAGTTGTGTAATTGTGGTGTAGTTGCGGGTAGGGTGCTGTGTAACAGTGTGGCGTAGTTGTGTCCTTGTGGTGTGGCGTACTTGTTTACTTGTGTAATTGTGGTGAGGTGTAGTTGTGTAATTGTTGTGTGGTGTAGTTGTGTAATTGTGGTGTGGTGTAGTTGTGTCCTTGTGGTGTGGCGTACTTGTGTAATTGTGGTGTGGTGTAGTTGTATAATTGCTTTCCACAACTTACAATCTACAAATGTTTAAATCCAGTTGTTACAAACATTTTATGAATGGTGGATGCCTTTAGGCACATGGGGACTTTTTTTTTTTATTTTTTTCTTTTTGTTTTATCTGTGTTTTTCCTTCCTCCGTTCATTGTCTCTTAAAAAAAAAAAAAAAAAAAATGGTGTAATTGAGGTGTGTCATAGTTGTGTATTTATGGTGGGACGTAGTTGTGTAATTGTGGTGTGGTAGTTGTATAAGTGTAGTGTGGTGGGTGGGGCTGGTAATTGTGGTGTAGCGTAATTATTGTGGGGAGGTGTAGTTGTGTAATTGTGGTGTGGTAGTTGCCGGGTGTGTGTGTGTGTAATTGTGTGTGTAGTTATGGCGTATGAAGGGCGCCCGGTATGACTATTAAACCTTCATTAGTTTGGTATAAGGGGGAGGTAGTTGCGTTTGGTATAAGGGGGAGGTAGTTGCGTTTGGTATAAGGGGGAGGTAGTTGCGTTTGGTATAAGGGGGAGGTAGTTGCGTCTGGTATAAGGGGGAGGTAGTTGCGTTTGGTATAAGGGGGAGGTGGTTGCGTTTCCTCCCTCATGTTTAGTCCCATTAGCTTTGAAATTTTAAGACATTCGTTCCATTAGTCTAGCTATGTTAAGATCTTTTGCCCCATTTCCTTGTAAATGTAAAGACCTTTGGTGTCACTTAGGTGTCGATTTCTTCCTGGCGAGCGATAGCCGGGCTGTATATAATGCACGAACTATCTAACACATCTCACAAATTCATTTTATAAAGGTTATGGATATATTACTATTAGTGGAAAGGAATACAAATTAATGGGAACGGAAACAAACCGATTGATTCTGGATAAGTCAATTCACTTCACGTATTTAGCTACAAAATTAACTAGGCGGAGGTTGGATTTCAAATAGTTATCTAAAACCAAAACTTGATTCATAGGTGTGACAGTTTGACATGATTATAATTGCCCTGACTGTACGTTTGAGATGCACATTAGAGCAACGTAGGCGAGTCCTGATACCGGTATTATTGTGCAATTAGGGGATAAGCTTAGGTATCAACTTGTGTAATTGTGGGAGAAGTTAGGCTTTGTTATACAGAGCAGGTAAATACAGTAAGGTGTAAGAGGAACAGGTGTTATACAGTAATGTAGGTGTTTTATACAAGTCACACGTCAAAAGGTCACTTTCCTAACATACATTTCATTAACCCTTTGAGGATCATGACGCGTTTTTTGGGTGGCTTATTCTGGTTATCTTTAGACGATCATATCCAGCTTAGGGTGAACTTCTGGGAGCTAAATATTTAAGGGGAGATTTCGAGATTTCACTTTGAGGGACTTCCTTTTGCTTGACTCCTTTTTCCCTCATGTTTAGCCTCGTTGCTTTTGAGATTTTTAAGACTGGTTTGCACCTTATTTTGGCGATTTTAAGATTTTTTAACGCCCCAACCCCCCCCCCCCCTTTCGCCCAAATCTTCCGGACATTATTTTTGTAAGATACTTTCCACCCGCCCCCCCCTGGCCCACCCCCCATTTCCCCAGGTGCTCGATTTTTTCCCAGGCGAGCGATTAGCGAGCCCGGTAATTTAAGAGGAACCGGCCTTCGGCCGGAGAAATTTTTCTACCGAAAAAAAAATGTCACCAAATTTAATCCTTGCAAGGGGGTCAAGGGTGTGTGAGTATAATCTTGATGGATGTCTAGGGAACAAACTAAAAACCTCCCCTTAATTGAGAGAGTATTTACCCCTTTGAATCCAGAGAGTATTTACCCCTTTGAATCCTAGATATCCTTCCTAAATTGCATTTATAAATATTATAATTACAACGTCTAGTGATGACCAAAATATTTTTTTTACTATGTAAAAATGCCCGTGTGTAGATCTAGGGGTTAAAATGCGTCTTAGATCCCCAAGGGGTTAAAATGCGTCTTAGATCCCCAAGGGGTTAAAATGCGTCTTAGATCCCCAAGGGGTTAAAATGCGTCTTAGATCCCCAAGGGTGGTTTTAGAAAATGCGGTCTTAGAGGCCCCAAGGGGTGGTTAAAATGACGTCTTAGATCCCAAAGGGGTTGTTAAAATGCGTTCTTAGATCCCCAAAGGGGCGTTTAAAATGCGTCGTAGATCCCCGAGGGGTTTACAAGGCGTCTCAGATCACCAAGGGGTTATAACCTGCGTGTTAGAGCCCCAAGGGGTTAAAATGCGTCTCCGATCCCCCACGGGGTTAAAATGCGTCTTAGATCACCAGGGCGTTATTAAATGCGTGTTCTTAGATCCCCAAGGGGTTTAAAATGCTCGTCTTTAGATCCCCAAGGGGTTTTAAAAGGCGGTCTTCAGATCCCCAAGGGGTTAAAAGGTGTGTCTTAGCTTCCCCAAGGGGTTAAAATGCGTCTTAGATCCCCAAGGGGTTAAAATGCGTCTTAGATCCCCAAGGGGTTAAAATGCGTCTTAGATCCCCAAGGGGTTAAAATGCGTCTTAGATCTCCCAAGGGGTTTTTAAAATGCGTCTTAGCTCCCCAAGGGGGTTTTTAAAATGCGTTTAGATTTTTTTTTTTTTTCCCGACGTGGGGTTTTAAAATGCGTGTTAAGATCCCCAGGGGTTAAAATACACCTGCGTCTCAGATCCCCAAGGGGTTACAAATGCGTTCTTAGATCCCCAAGGGGTTTTAAAATGCGTGTTACAAAGGGGGATCTCCAAGGAGGTTACATGCGTCTTAGATCCCCAAGGGCGTTAAAATGCGGTCTTAGCTCCCCAAGGGGTTAAAATGCGTCTCGATCCCCAAGGGGTTAAAATGCGTCTTAGATCCCCAAGGGGTTAAAATGCGTCTTAGATCCCCAAGGGGTTAAAATGCGTCTTAGATCCCCAAGGGGTTAAAATGCGTCTCAGATCCCCAAGGGGTTAAAATGCGTCTTAGATCCCCAAGGGGTTAAAATGCGTGTTAGATCCCCAAGGGGTTAAAATGCGTCTCAGATCCCCAAGGGGTTAAAATGCGTCTCAGATCCCCAAGGGGTTAACATGTTGGTTGCCTCTCTAGTATATTACAGCTTTGTCCAGTGTCAATGAGTACCCGGTATTTCGTTATATACTAAGTGAGGAAAACAAAGTATATATATATCGGTCTATTCAAGTCAAAATCCCATCATGTAGCACTGGAGGCTTACCTGAACTGGCCTGAGTGGCTTTGATGCAGTGAGGTGCTTTGGAAGACTAAATATAAAGCCGGTATCAAACGAGATCTTTTATAGTTAACATTCGATGATCAACCTTTATGGTTAACATATTCTGAATAATTGGCACCTGGTATCTGCTAACTTGAAATGATGATAGATGAATTTAGTGTGGAAAGAAAATATTTGCATGAAGGAAATGTTGACCTAATAAGCTGCCAGACCAGTGTTGAGGGGAAATGTTGAGGGAAAAAGTGTTCGTGTGATACCGGCTTTTAGTGTTGCTCAGATTGTATTACTTCTGTGATCTGATGGCCGTGGTTTTGGTGAGTGATATGTGAATGGACGTCCGATTACCGCCGCCGATCGACCCGCGATTAACGAATCCCGATTATAAGGGGAGAGACAGAGAGAGGGGGAGATGACCGTTTTTTCTGGCCCCACTTTTCCCTCATTCTTAGCCGCCACATTTTTCAAAGTTTAAGACGTTCGGGCCATTAGTTTGGCTATTTTAAGACCTTTCGCCCTATTTCTTTGCCAATACTAAGACCTTTCGTGCAATTTAGGTGTCGGTTTTTGTCCCGTGCGTAGCGTGATTAGCGAAGCCTGTACAATAATAAGTGTAGGATCGGCCTTTGGCCGGGATATTTTTCTATCGAAAAATGTACAAATTTATCTTGAAGGGGAGTCTTGGGGGTATTTTTTTAAAGCTTGATGGAGGTCTAGGGAGGAAACTAAGAAAACAAAATAATAACTATATAAGCAAATAAATACCTCCCCCCCCCCCCCCCCCGTTAGTGTTAAGTTAGTGTAAAAATAAGTATAAAAATCTTGTTGGTGTGGGGTTGCGGGGTATGTGGGGAGGATTTCGGGAGATTATGTAATGACCGATGCGGGCGTTTTAAAAAAACTCGCCGATATGCTGTCAGCAAATGGCGAAATCAGGTCTTAGGAATCTGAGTGTACGCACGGAAAACGCAAACACCCACACGCGCGCGCGCGCACACACACACACACACACACACACACACACACACACACACACACACACACACACACTTAATCAACACAAATTCAGAGAACCACCCCATTGAAATACATTGGTCACATCTAATCTATCGCTATATCTGGGTCAATCTATAATCTGGCTTATTTTTTTTTCTCTCTCTCTCTCTATCTCTATCTATCTATCTATCTATCTATCTATCTATCTATCTATCTATCTATCTATCTATTTTTCTATAATCTATCTATTTATCTATTATCTATCTATCTATCTATAATTCGTATATCTATCTAGCTTATCTATCTAATTATCTAATCTAATCTATCGATCTATAATTATAGTAGTTTGTTACACTTTAATTCATCTTTATTTGTTTAGAAAGAACCATTAAAAAGGCATAAAGTTTTACCAGGTGGAATGAAATGATGAAATTAAGGATAGGATAAACGTTTGCGACGAAAGTAAGTTTTTAACCTTGGAAGAATAGGGGATCGTTTAAAGAATAGGGGACCGTCCACTTGCAGGAGTGCGTTAGAAGAGAAATGAAGGGGTCTAGAAAGAAGGACGTTAGGAAATGTATTGAAACAATGTAAACAAACTGAGTCTCAACTTGAACAAATAAGTATTAGTCAATCTCTATCTAAACAATTTGAAATCCTTTGCGAAAAGAGAGGTTAGACAAATAAAGAATAATAAGTTTTGGTAAGTATTGAAAATAGTTGGAGAATTGTGGACCCCCCCAAAAGTATGTAGGAGAAATTTTCCAAAAGGTTTAAACATGTATATGCTGACTGTAAATGTCAGAATGATGAGGACTTCTGATAGATAATATTGGGTGAAAAATGTACGTGACGGTTGAATAAATCTGGTAACGGTAAATAGTCAGTCATGAGTTGTATCTACAGCAATATCTGACCTAAATTGTGTCGGGTTTGGCCCGCCAGATAATTGCATTTTTCATTAAAGTATGTACAAAGAATGGTAGTAGTAATTGCAAAGTTGATTCTTCTTGGTTGTACCCATGGTTGTATGACGGAAGAAGAACTTGGGAGAATTATGGGTACCCTTATGAAAGATAAGTATAAAGATAATTACATCACTTGATAATTATAGATCAATTCGTGTATCGCATATTATTGAGGTATTTGACTTCTGCTTGAAGTACAAAATTTAAGATTGTTAGTTTTAAAGGATAGGCACAGCATGGATTCAGAGAGCAGGGTCTTCTACTTCTACTGCTGTTTAATTCTCAAGGGGAAGGAAACTATTTTAAGGTACACCACGGAGGGATTAATGTCTTTTTAATGGTTTTGTTTTTTTTATTGACCGACAAACGCTTTTGTTAGGTGATCATTTCACATTGCAAATAAGCTTTGTAAAACGAGGATTATCCACATTTCTTGGGTTAATATTTTATTTTATTTTACAGAAAGCACCCCACATGTGTTGTCAAATTTAAATTAAAGATCAATTCAACGCCTGAAATGGACTATGAAAAAGGAGGTAGTGAAGACAGGGGTGGGGTTTGGTTTGATCTACCTTGTTGTTTTCAATTTCTATTGAGCCCCTTATTAAGTAACTTATCTGCAAGTAATGTAGGCTGTCGATAGGTTTACAAGTCAGCAACTGTTGTGGTCGGCCTATGCAGACGATCTGTAAGATGGGCTACTTAGGGTGTTGAGGTCTGCAAACAAATTGATAGATATTATGGCTCATTGAAATTAAACAACTAGATTATATAGTTTAACTCTGCCCCAAAATCCGTATGTTGATCTTTAAATAGGGACAGGAAATTAATCCTTAATTTATTTAGACCAATAAAAGTAAATATTGTTTTGAATACAACATATTTGGGTTTTATAATCGATGTAATCTTAATAATGACTTGATATGATAAGTTGAAAGAAATAAGTTTTACAATGAGTTAATTGTATCTTTAAGAAATTAGAAACACGAGTATCCTGAAGTATTTTAAAGTTATTTCAAAAGCTACCTCTGTTGAATTTTTATGCGCTGAACTTTGGTTTAATAAATAGAAAATGTTATTATTATCAATACAGTTTTCTTTGAAGCAGTTTCATTGGCTCCACAACGCAATAAAGGAAATTTGAATATGAAGTATGGGAGGCAACCCAGTTGCTTGTAGAAATGTGGCAGGGGTGCGTGATGGTTGTTAGGCTGTGGTTAACTGGATGAACATAAGATTTGTATATAGAAAATCTCATTTAAATATTAAAGCATGTAGTTTTATAGAAGACGAACATGTATTACATGTTAGCAATAGATCTTTTGCTTGTAAAGAGGTTGAAAAAAAACAATAAATCCTAAGAGTATGGATTTACTATAATATTGCTACATGATTCAAGGCTCCAGGATCAAGCATTGTGTTATGTACAGAACACAGAAACCAAACCAATATGCGCTAAGGACTTTTAGCTTAATGCTAGATACGTAAAAAACTCGTAAAAAGTGTATGTATATGTTTTTTTATGAAATTTCAAATTTGACTGAATATATATCTATATATGTCTATTCTATTATCAACTACCTACCTGTTTACCAATCTATGTATCTACCTATCTATTTATCTATATATTTTCTCGTCATCCAATCTCCCCGTCAAATGTGGTCTAATCGTGGGTAATAAAGAGCCGAACTACGCACCCCCCTTACGCAACATCGATATCCGGAGGGTCGTTTGTGCGTAAAGTTGGGGGCCAATATATACACACTGTTGGGGGCTGGGTCTAATTGGGGGGGGGGGGGGTAGGGGGGAGGGGCGTTTGGTTGGTGTGTTGCGGTGAAGGGTGATGTTTGTGGTGATGGTGGTGGTGGGTGAGAGGGGGTGGTGGTGGGGGTGATGGTTGTTGTTGGTGGTTTAGTAGTGGGGGGGGGGGGGGGTTGAGGGGGGGTGCACGGTGAAGGGTTGATGTTGAGGTTTGTGTGTGATGGTGTTGGTTGGTGCGGTTGAGGGCAGGGGTGATGTTTGTGGTGATGGTGGTTGGGGGGGGGGGGTGCAGGTGGAGGGGTTTAGTGTTGGGTGTGGTGATGGTGGTGTTGGTCTGTGTTCAGTTAGTGGGGGGGGGGTTGCTGGGTTTTGAAGTGTAAGGGTGATGTAGTTTGTGGTGATGATGGTGGTGGGGGGTGTGAGAGGGTAGTGTTTAGTGATGGTGGGTGGTGGGGGGGGGAGGGTTAGTGTTGGGGGTGGTGGTGTGGGGGGGGAGGTGTGAGAGGGTTAATGGGGAGGCTGGGGGTGCGTTGAAGGGTGATGTTAGTGGTGGTGGTGGTGGTAGTAAAAATGGTGAAGGAGAAGGCGGTCCTGGTGATAACTGTGGTTGTCGTTGTGGTTCACATTGGTAGGTAGATTTAGTGATGCTGATGTTAGGGAGAAGTTATTGTGGTGGTGGTGATGTTGGAGAGAAGTTATAATGGTGGAGGTCGTGCTGGTAGTGATGATGATAATGGTGATGATGATGATAGAGCGAGGTTATAGTGGCAGATATGGTTGTGGTGGTTGTTCAATTAGTGTTGTGATGGAGGAGGTAGTGATGATAGGGATGGAGAATAGTGACAGTGGTGGAGATGGCTGTTGTTCATTTAATGTGGTGGTTGTGGTGGAGGTAGTGATGATAATGATGGAGATATGTGACAGTGGTGGAGATGGTTGTCGCCCATTTAGTGTGGTGGTGGTGGTGGTGGATGTAGTGATGATAATGGAGATAAGTGACATTGGTGGAGATGGTTGCTGTTCAATTAGTTTTGTGGTGGTGGATGTAGTGATGATAATGATGGAGAAAGTGACAGTGGTGGAGATGGTTGTCGCCCATTTAGTGTGGTGGTGGTGGTGGTGGTGGATGTAGTGATGATAATGATGGAGAAAGTGACAGTGGTGGAGATGGTTGCTGTTCATTTAGCGTTGTGGTGGAGGTACGTCTGTGAGTAAAGGTAGGAAGGACATGTGTTAGAAAGGTAGGACGGACTACTAATAATAAGTAGACGGTTGCCTGGCCTCGATGATTGTCTAATTGGGCGAGGGCGTATACTCCCAAATTGTTCCTGGCATTTACACACGACTCTCTCTCTCCCCGGGTTGGTCGATGGTACAAAGGAGTACAAAGGAAATCAAGCAACAACAGATCTAGTGACCCTTCTAGGTTGCTTGTCGTCCAAAACACTGAGGGGCATCGAGTGTCCAAAACAGTGGTTTTTTTGTAGAGTGGGTAGGGAGCGAAAAACATTGGAAAGGGCAATTACTGCCCTGGAAACAATGTCCGTTGGCAGAAGGAGTTAGTGAGAAAGTTAGTAGAGGAAGACTGGCGTTAGTAAATCTGAGGGGAGGTGGGGATTTAAAACATAAAAGGTATTAGTCATTTACAAACGCAGTCAATCAGTCAGCGCGGGGTTTGATGCGAGATATTTGTCTAGGCGGAGTTTAAAGGAAATCAACGGTGATGCAGTCTATTAACGTTTCGGGGAAGGAAGCCCATTCCACAAGTTGACAACTCGATTTGAAGAAGAAATTCTTAGATTCGTGCGAGTTAAAAGATTTTACAATAATTTTGCAAACCGTTTCCCCGCGCGTGTATGTAATTTAGATTGGTCGATAGTGAAGTAACTTACTACAGTTCATAATTGTCGAGTGCCTTTGCTGATTTTGACAACACTTGAATATAAGTCACCTCTTAATCTGCGCTGGGTTAAAGGAAATAGACTTTAATTCTCTAAGACCGCTCTTCGTCATGGTTTGTTCTTTAGGCTAGGTATCATTTTGGTAACTCTTACGTTGAACTCGTTCTAGCTTGTTTATGATCTTTTTGGACTAGTAAAAGGGCACCTAGCGATTCACCGCTACGTATGCAGTTTGCAGAATGAAGCTGGCGCGGCGGAGCTAAGGAATTGCTAAAGGGTTAGGAATAACGTCTTTGGATTTATGCTCAAATGACCTGCCTATAAAGCCAATTATTTGTTTTTTGTTTGCCTTAACACCACCAGTCGTTCTTATACTTAACAACTTCTGAACATTGTTGACTCGGTTTTAGCGTTTACTCGATATTGTTATCCCAGCTCGGTTTCTCTGTTGTACATTCTTAAGCGGGGAGTGCCATTCATCGAAATAGTTTGCTTTCTCATTAGGGATCCGCAATGTAGTTACTTTACATTTATCCGCCATTGAAATCCTCATTTGCCAAATTGGGGCCCAACATGACCAATTTATCTAGATTGATGTTGCATATCGTTCTCTCTCAACTTTGTTCTTTTGAGAGTACGCTATTTGACAATTTTTGTATCGTCAGCAAAATTTTGGAGATTGTACAGGTGAGATGAGGAACCCCTCATCTATGCTCGTTGATGTAAAAAATTAGAAAGATAATTGGTCCTAGTAGGTTAGAGGATGAGTGAGTTTGGTGGTGGTGTGGTGGGTGGTGTGGTGGGTTGAGATTGGTTGTTGGTAGTGTGGTTGGTGGAGATTTGTTGTGTTGTTTTTTTGTTGTTGGTGTGGGTTGTGTTGGGTGGTGGGAGATTGGTTGGGATTCCTGGAGTTTTTGGGTGGATGGTCGGTGGGAGGGAAGAGGGGATGATTGGAGTGTTGGAGGGAGGGAAGATTGTTGTCGGAGTGGAGTGGAGTGGAGATTGGAGATTTTTTGGATGATTTGGAGTTGGAGATTTTTGGGAGGTCTGGGCAGCGGAGGGAGATTGGTTGGTCGGTGGCTGGCTGGTCGGTCTGGTGGTGGTGGGTGGTTGAGATTGTTGTTGGTAGTGGTTGGTGGAGATTTGTTGTTTTTTTGTTGTTGGTGGTGTTGGGTGGTGGAGATTGTTGTTGTTGTTGGTGTTGGTGGTGGTGGTGGTGGGTGGTGGAGATTGTTGTTGGTAGTGGTTGGTGGAGATTTTTTTTTTTTTTTTTGTTGGTGGTGTTGGGTGGTGGAGATTGTTATTGGTGGTTGTGAAAATTGTTGTGTTGTTGTTGTTGTTGGTGGTGGTGGTGGATGTTTTTGTTGGTGGTGGTTGTGTAGATTATTGTTGTTGGTCGTGGTTGTTCTTGTTGTTGGTGTTTTAGTGGTTGTAGTGATTGTTGGTGGTGGTGGAGATTGTTGTTGTTGTTGGTGGTGGTGGTGGTGTTGGTTGATGTTAGTGGGTTGTTGTTGGTGGTGGTGGTTGGTGGTGGTTGGTTGTTGTTGTTGTTCTTGGTGGTAGTGGTGGAGGTGAGGATTGATATGTTGGTTGTGATGATGGTGGAGGATGACGTGGTATTGATGGATAAAAAGATGTTGTTATTGTTGGTGTTGGTGGTGGTAGTGGTAGTACTGGTGGAGGGGAAGTTGATTGTGGCCGTTGTGTTTGTGGCCCGGCCGCGAGAGCGGGTGATTTTTGGGATAATTATGATAGCCAAAATATAATGAACTGAAAGGCCTCATAGCCTATATAGAAATGAAAACTGCCGTTATGATAATGGAAACGTTATGATTAATCCGCCCATAATAACGCCAATTTTTTAAACTGATACTGCTGGCAAAGAGCCAAATGTATCAATGGTATCTCGACTAATTCCTCAAATAAAATATTATGCCAGTTATGTTAACTACGCCATCACGAAGAGCTTACTATTTTCACCGGGATTTGTACACCAGTAAATATATACGAGCCTGACTGAACACCGCTAATACTGGGACTGGTGGTGATAGAGGAAGGTAATTTAACCTTCTCTGTAGTCGAGGACGATTATATTTATTTAGAAGATTTTATTCAACTTAGGCAGGCATTGGGAGGACGCTTTTCTTTTGTTATATTCATCAGACGGGTTTATTTAGTTTAGTCAAGCATTTTGGAAGCTAGAGCGTTAATGGGTGACCCATCACAGGCCAATAATATGATAAGTGGCTTTCTCTTTTTTTAAAGTTTTCTTTAAATTGTAAATTTATTGACACCCGGGGTTTTTATGTTGACCCTCACTCAAAAACCTTTACATTTTGCTCACTTGCATTGTCATCCAAGATACACAGATGGAAATTCAAAAACAAAATAAATATAATAGGTCTAAGGATTATCATTGACACACAGACAGACAGACAGACACACTTTTTACGGTCAATACAATACTAAGCCATAACCTACGGGCGGCTCCGGGGTGGGGAGGGGCGGGTCCGTTAATAAAAAAAAAATAAAAAAGGGGAAACAAAATTTAAAAAAAACAAATAAATAAAAAAAACACCAAAAAAAAAAAAAACAAAGGGGACGAAGGCTATGCATGCACATTTTCTTTCTATTTTCTAACCACCACACACACACCACACCTCTCTCTCTTCTCTCTCTCTCTCTCTCTCTCTCTCTCTCTCCTCTCTCCTCTCTCTCTCTCTCTCTCTCTCTCTCTCTCTCTCTCTCTCTCTCTCTCTCTCTCTCTCTCTGGACTCCACCCCTCCCCCCGTCCGTCCCTCACTTCAGCAACACAAGGGCCTGTTTGTTCCACCCCACTCCTGCCTGCATGTGTTCCACTCAAGGGGCCTAGCCTGGGTCAGACAGGCACGCAGGCAGACGGACAGCCAGGCAGATTAAGGGGTTAGAGGGGGCAGGCAGAGTGGGAGGCAGATTAAGGGGTTAGGGGGGTCTGGGGGAGGGGGCAGGAACTTGTAGGCAGAATATAATTAAAGGGGGGGGGGTTTAGCGGGGCAGGCGCGCAGAGTGGTTAGGGTGGCGTGGTAGGCAGATTAAAGGGTTAGGGGGCAGGCAGAGTGGTAGGATGGTAGCCAGATTAAGGGGTTAGGGGGCAGGCAGAGTGACACACAGAACAAGGAGTTGTAGGGTGGTAGGAGATTAATAGAGTAAGAGTTAGGGGGCAGTTCATGCAACCCCGTGGTAGGAGTAGGGGGGGAGGCTGTTCAGTTTTAAGGTTAGTTTAAGGGGTAAGGGAGGCAAGAGGCAGAGGGGAAGGATGGTAGGCAGATTAAGGGGTAAGGGAGGCAGGCAGAGGGGAAGGATGGTAGGCAGATTAAGGGGTAAGGGAGGCAGGCAGGCCAGGAAGGGTGACAGGGATAGGTAGGCAGATTAAAGCGGGTTAGGGACTGGGGCAGGCGGCCTTCGGCCGGTAGGATGGTAGGCAGATTAAGGGGTAAGGCAGGCAGGCAGAGGGGGGGGGGGTAGGTAGGCAGATTAAGGGGTAAGGGAGGCAGGCAGAGG